>CM037865.1:52202887-52802887 GCA_021292105.1 Anadara kagoshimensis
CACCTTCGCCCTATAGCTGGCGACGTCTCAATATAAGTGAAACATTCTTGACAGGGACGTTAAACACCATTACTCAACTAAACTCTTCTTGTTTATATCAGCTCATGTATCATTATAGAAATAATTCACGGCTTGAAAGTATTGGGGATGTATCAATAAAACTAGATTAGGATACATATTGAATTCACAGAAAGTTGTGCATGTTAATTGGTTAAACAGTATTGTTAAACAGTGTCTATGTTATCAGTTTGTGCAATCTTGGTCAAGCAACTTACAAAACTCTTCTTAAGGTCAGTATCTTGGTCAAGCTGTTTACAAAACTCTCTTAAAGGCCAGGGGCCGGTTTTTCGAAGCTATCCTAAGACTAAAATGGTCCTAAGACATTTTTTTCGTCCCAAGTCGGTTTGTCGAAGGTGTCGCAATTTGAAACAAGTCCTAAATATGATCCTAAACCTAGGACAGGTATATAGGTGTCTTAAGACCATCTTAGGGGAATCCTAGTTTTAGGATATTATTTACATGTGAGACAACAAAGAAATCAAAATATACATCGAAATAGAATTTTTAGAGATAGAGACAATCCATTAGAATTTTTTATTTTTTTTATTTTATTTTACATATCGGAGTCGAAATCATTTAGGGAATCTAAAAGTACATGAATCACATAAGAAATAATACTCTCTCTCTTTTCTCTCTCTCTCTCTCTCTCTCCTCTCTCTCTCTCTCTCTCAATTCAACTTAAAGAAAATACACAAATAATTTTTTTTATAAAACTCACTCTATTTTGAAAAATACATGTAATCAAAATTAAACGTTTATAATATGATTAAAAACTCATGCTAGATTTCTTGAAAATGGTATTGTGCGTTTCGTTTAAGCTTCTTATGGAATGTGTATGGTTGTTTACTAATGCACGGGGTTTATTACATGGCACGTTTCAAAACTTAAACGCACCCGATAATCGAGTGAATTATCTTTAGATATATAATAGTTTGTATATTTTAAGAACTCGCGTAATTCCATGAAATTTTCAAATAATCGAAATTAATTTAATATAATTCTTCGACTGTTCTTTGGTGTGACGATGTATTGGAGGAATTCACTTTTTCCACATATATTCTCCTATTTTTTCTGCCGATCTCGATCAATAAAATCTCTACTCCATATTGCTGAAATTTGGGTTTCTCTTTCTGCTCATTATAACTTTTTGTACTTTGACTAACTCAAATGCCCAGTATTTATATAATTACATGATTTTAAGAAATAATGGACTTCTACATGAAGCATGATTTTAATGTATTTATTGGTTACTATTTGTGAGTATTAAACATTTACTTTCAACACAAAAGTCTTACGAGACACAATACAAATTTAAAAAACAATCAAGTGAATTCACATTTTATTAAAATTTCTGTTAAATATATTTCTTAATTAATATCACATATCTTAATATTAATTTGTTATACATTTATAATATTAATTTAGATTTTTTACCACTTTAAATCTGAGTTAAAAAGTCATATTTGTACTGACAACATGTATAAATCTAACTTAGGATAACAAAATAGGATATCCTAGATACGACGGAGCTGAGACACCTTCGAAAAACCGGTTATGGTTATCCTAGCATTATCCTAGCCTAGTCCTAAAATTTATACTAGGACATATTTTAAGACAAAATTTAGGATAGCTTCGTAAAACATGCCCCAGTTTTATAATATGTTTAAGTAGAATTTTATATGTGAAGATTATGTTACTAAGCTTAATACTTCTTTTGCCTTTTTGATTTGTAAATTGAGAACTAGCAATATAGTCGAAACTGGTAAGATGATCTGGGTGAAATGACAATAAAAGGAATTTACTTCTTGAATTGGAGATGACATGCACTATACATGATACTAGTATTTGTTTTAGTGTGATTTTACTTAAATCATCGGATTAAATATTTACCTATTATTATAAAAAATATCCTAATACACGTATAGAAAAACTGCAAAGTTTATTATCTTATTGTAACAAAAGAGGTTTAGAATATATCAGTACAGTCCAACCTGCCTTAAAGGTCACTTCTATATAAGGGCCACCTGCTTATAAAGACCAGAAGACTTTTATCCAAAATGTTCTTTATTCATATTATTTGAACCTGTATATAAAGGCCACTTGCGCATAAAGGTCACTTTTACTGGTTACCTTGGGTGGCTTTTACAGACAGGTTTGACTATATTTTTAACATAATATATAAACTTTTAAATAAACATAGATAAATTTAATAATACATGCATATTGAAAACAAGTCTGTAAGCTTTGTCATGCCCAGTCTGTTAGTTTGTCATTGTCATGTTAATTTTGTGTATGCTGTGTTCCGCGTACAGTCCTATCGAAAATTTAACACTGGGCTGGCGAAAAGGAGTCGAATATCCGCTGACGATTGGCCGAATTATGAATGCATGTAGTTGAGTTGAATAATGGTATTTAGCGTCCCAGTACAGAATATTTCACTTATATCGAGACGTCGCCAGCTATAGGCGAAGGTGCAGAAATTTTACATGTGCGTTGCGCTGATGGCATTATACAGCAGGGGTTTTTAGCGTGCCAAGCCTACCGTGACACGGGACCTCGTTTTTTTTAAGTTCCCTTCCGAAAGAACTATGACTTTCATTTCGTAATGCCAAGTGCTTGGCGAAAGAACAGTGACTAGCCACTTCCAAGTATTGGGTCACATCCAGCCGGGGTTCGAACCTATAGCCACCCACTTACGGAGCGAATACTCTACTAGCTGAGTTACCGCAGTGGTTGTGAATACGTAGCTAGTGATCGTAAAGGCAAGAGATAGGTAACAGCTGTCGAGAGGCTGAAATGAGCTGCCGATTTGGCAGGCATCTGTTCCTTTGTTTAGGGTTAAACTTTCGACAGCACTGTATTGTATGTGGCTCAGTGAATTAAGAATTGAATTGAAGACACAATAACTCCCCAACGACTAGAAAGAATCAGACCATCTTTGGAACAATAAGTTAGATGTAAGATTCTCCGATGCAAGATAGAATCGCTTACAAACGATAATACTAGTAATGTTGTTGGAAGCAATCAGCTGGGACAATGGCATATATTTTGTTATGTAGCAGAAATCTTAGGGTTCTTAAGCACTGAAGAAAGTTTAACACATAGAATAAACCCTTCAAGTTTGGCAATTCTCGTTTTAATACAATACTTAAATCATTAAAAACAATCATACTAATCCATGTCTAAATCAAAACTCAGAATCAAAGTAAAAACTTCGAACTGATAAATTATGTTAAACACGTGGACATCCACAGGGAAGTGAGACCGGGTGTAATATAACTCATGACTAGAAAAATAGGAACTCTCACCAATTGATATCGCAAAAGAAGGAGAGAATAGATTTGAATGAACCGACTGTTATTATGAGTCTTGTCTTTGTATTGTAAATATTTGTCAACCAGAGTGCATATTTGATGGATAGATCCATTGTCTAGAGGGGGGGGGGTGACAATTTTATGTATTTGTCAACGAGAGTACATATTCCATGGATAGATCAAATGTTTGGATAGGGTGGGGGACATAACTAATTCATGGATGTGTCAGATACATATCTAAAAAAAATTAGTTGTCATTTACCTTTTTTAAAATGTACTTAATGATAAAATTTAAAAAAAGTGGGTTTGGTGGGTTTGTCGGATTTATTGCAGCTACGGGAAGCAAGGGTCTTGCCGTTTCATTCTTATCATTTTTTTGTCTTTCTGCCAACAGCAGTATCATGTTACAATGTATATTTTTATTTGATACATAATCGTCGCGATGTGTATAATTGTCGACAGTTAGCATCTGTATTAAATCAGGATGCGTCTTTAAAATGAATTATAATCAAGGCCGTTTAAATTGTTTGTATTAATGTTAGCTATTTGTGTTGGATATTCATTCCGCTAGACCTGTACAAGTTTGTAAACATTAAAATTGGTCAAATTCTTATCTACATCTTGGTGTGTATTTTTAGTATTGCAAAAACAGTAGTTAAAATATTTCAGTAAGGTACACGCACGGGGGTCCGGAGGACAGCGCATATATACGCTTTACTTTCTACTTTAATGTCCATTTCAGCATATAGTGCGTCGCGTTTGACCTGGCCGTTTGACCTTTAATTCGAATATTAGATTGGACTAATAGACAATGTGATTTAGGATGTTCCATTACAATAAAATCGCAGTACCAAGTACAGTATTACTTTCGTCTATCTTAAATATCAACTTTATATATAGCCCCTAAATTCACAATGGATATGGCTGTTTGAGTATTCTAATTTAAGGTCAAACGGACCAGGTAAAACTTGACGCACTGTACATCAGTAGCATTTATTGCAAACCAAAGCACGTCGACATAAAAACGCAAAAACTGTAAACGTGGTTTTTTTCGCAAGTGGAAATTTTCACGAAATAGTAATGTTGGTATTTCGGAAGGGGGCTATTTTCACAAAATCGAAATTGTTGGCATTTTGCGAGGGGCTATGTTTGCTATTTTACCCATTTTCACATATAGGACACAATTTGTCGTAACTATCATGAAGGAGAGGCGGGATTTTCGCGAAAAATAGTAATAATTTCCACCATCATAGTGTTAAATTACCACTTTTACCTCATCTTCAGAAAACACCATGTGATTTTGAAAAACGAACAATATAACAACAAAATAACGGAGTTACAAACTATCAGAAATTGAAATCAGGACTAGAAAATTTTCTGAGATGATTTTCATCTCCTTCCTATACTAAAGCTGTCAAAAGCTCATTACCAGAATAGTCTCAAAACCGAGGTCCCGTGTCTCAGTGCACACTAAAGACGCCTCTGTAGAGTTCGTAAAAAGAGTAGACCACCTGTGGCTGCTACAGAGGACGCTTACAACTAGAAGCGAATGACACAGAGCAAGAAGATAAGATAAGATAAGATAAGAAATTTTTGTCTCATTATTATTATTATTATTATTATCTAATTAACAATTAATTAGCTTACCTCAAATTTAATGCGCAAGTGCAACTACTATCCTAAAAGAGGCAATATACTTGATGTTATGTATGGAATCTTCCTCTAGGTTTTCCAAGTAACGCGTAGTTAACATACTTTAAATTAACTCTTATTGGTTTTTAAAATAGCAACTATTTCTTTATAAAAAATAAGGTATAGATACAAGTTGTGAATTCCGCGAAGGCTTGGTATTTATTGCATTAATGACATTGCCTTCGTTTCTATTGGGTACTTGATGTCACACCCACTTGGGTTTTTCCCGGTAATCACATAAAACCTCGTTTTTTTCTATTTGTATACATATGGAAATAATTCGTTCATTCTATTATGCAGTCTTTCAAAATGTTTAAGTACACTTACTATTAAAATACCCAATAGAGCATAAACACATGTAATGTATATTATTTAAAAACTTCCATCCATGAAATGTTTAACAATGCAACTGAATTAAAATTGAATATGGATTAAAAATGTTGTAGTGTAGTGCATCTATCGTTGACCATTGGTTGCAAGTTAAAATGCCAACGAATCTTATAACTGCAAATTCTTTGTTGTTTTATCCGTTATATACCGTTGGGTACAAATACTGAGTTGTAAAAGTTAAAATGACCATGAAGCTTGTACATTGCTGTTAAAGCTTTATGCTAATACTGGTGTGTGTGTGTTTCAAAATTCTGGTTTTCCCGGGTTAAGTCTTAAGAATTGAGCAACAAATAACTCCAACAGATCTATACAGCGTATGTAAAAACAGTAACTGTTTATATACAATATAAACGTTTAAATATACCGGTATATTTTTAAAAAAAGGGAAAAAATAACTAAAGCATATGCGGAAATTTAAAATTTAATCGATGGACATAAAACATTTACATTAGTCTCCGTTTCTTCAAAACACAAACAGTCAAACCTGTCTCTAAAGGCCACCAAAGGGAACCAGTAAAAGTGGCCTTCATATACAAGTTCAAATTATATGAATAAAGAACAATTGGTATACAATTCTACTGGCCTTTATAAGCAGGTGACCCTTATATAGAGGTGGCCTGGGTGACCCTTATATAGAGGTGGTCTTTAAGGCATGTTTGACTGTAAATGTTCTGGTGACCCTTATATAGAGGTGGTCTTTAAGGCAGGTTGGACTGTAAATGTTCTGGTGACCCTTATATAGAGGTGGCCTTTAAGGCAGGTTGGACTGTAAATGTTCTGATGACCCTTATATAGAGGTGGTCTTTAAGGCAGGTTGGACTGTAAATGTTCTGATGACCCTTATATAGAGGTGGTCTTTAAGACAGGTTGGACTGTTAATGTTCTGGGTGACCCTTATATAGAGGTGGTCTTTAGGGCAGGTTGGACTGTAAATGTTCTGGGTGACCCTTATCTAGAGGTGGTCTTTAAGGCAGGTTGGACTGTAAATGTTCTGGGTGACCCTTATATAGAGGTGGTCTTTAAGGCAGGTTGGACTGTAAATGTTCTGATGACCCTTATATAGAGGTGGTCTTTAAAGCAGGTTGGACTGTAAATATTCTGATGACCCTTATATAGAGGTGGTCTTTAAGGCAGGTTGGACTTTAAATGTTCTGGGTGACCCTTATATAGAGGTGGTCTTTAAGGTAGGTTGGACTGTAAATGTTCTGGGTGACCCTTATATAGAGGTGGTCTTTAGGGCAGGTTGGACTGTAAATGTTCTGGGTGACCCTTATATAGAGGTAGCTTTTAAGGCAGGTTGGACTGTAAATGTTCTGGTGACCCTTATATAGAGGTGGTCTTTAAGGCAGGTTGGACTGTAAATGTTCTGGGTGACCCTTATATAGAGGTGGCCTTTAAGGCAGGTTGGACTGTAAATGTTCTGGTGACCCTTATATAGAGATGGCCTTTAAGGCAGGTTGGACTGTAAATGTTCTGGGTGACCCTTATATAGAGGTGGTCTTTAAGGCAGGTTGGACTGTAAATGTTCTGATGACCCTTATATAGAGGTGGCCTTTAAGGCAGGTTGGACTGTAAATGTTCTGGTGACCCTTATATAGAGTGGGTCTTTAAGGCAGGTTGGACTGTAAATGTTCTGATGACCCTTATATAGAGGTGGTCTTTAAGGCATGTTGGACTGTAAATGTTCTGGGTGACCCTTATATAGAGGTGGTCTTTAAGGCAGGTTGGACTGTAAATGTTCTGGTGACCCTTATATAGAGGTGGTCTTTAAGGCAGGTTGGACTGTAAATGTTCTGATGACCCTTATATAGAGGTGGTCTTTAAGGCAGGTTGGACTGTAAATGTTCTGGGTGACCCTTATATAGAGTTGGTCTTTAAGGCAGGTTGGACTGTAAATGTTCTGGTGACCCTTATATAGAGGTGGTCTTTAAGGCAGGTTGGACTGTAAATGTTCTGGTGACCCTTATATAGAGGTGGCCTTTAAGGCAGGTTGGACTGTAAATGTTCTGGGTGACCCTTATATAGAGGTGGTCTTTATGGCAGGTTGGACTGTAAATGTTCTGGGTGACCCTTATATAGAGGTGGTCTTTAAGGCAGGTTGGACTGCAAATGTTCTGGGTGACCCTTATATAGAGGTGGCCTTTAAGGCAGGTTGGACTGTAAATGTTCCGTTGCGAAAAAAGCAGTTTTAGATTAATTGCTTATGGTAATCATCCTCTTACGGTACCACAACAGTACACAGTAATGCATATCAATGTTACCACGACAATCTTGTGTGTACAAATGTACATGCTTACTTACTTACTTACTTATGCCTGTGGTACCAGGGAGGTACATAGGCCACTGACAACACTCCTCCATCTGGTTCTATTCTGTGCTAATCTGCCCAGGTCTTGCCATTTGTATCCCTCTCTATCCATTTCTGATTGCAGGTTTCTCCGCCAGGTGTTTCTTGGCCTTCCGACTTTTCTTTTTCCTTGAGGATTCCACTGCAGTGCTTGTCTTGTACATGTAATTAAATTTGTTGGCTTTCGCAGTGTGTGTCCTATCCATCGCAATTTCCTTTTTGATAGCTCCATCTCTATAGGTTGTTGTTTGGTCTTCTCCCATAAATCAAGGTAGGTGATTTTCTCTGGCCATCTGATCTTTAGGATTTGTCTTAGGCAGTTGTTAATGAAGACTTGGAGCTTGTTTAGGAGACATTTAGTTGTTTTCCATGTCTCACAGCCATATAGAAGTATGGTTTTAACATTTGAATTAAACTGATTTTAGTGTTCAAGTTGATGTTACCAGATGTCATCTGCAAAATCTAAGTCATCTAGCTGTTCAGTAAGAGTCCACTGCATTCCATTTCTTCTCTACAAATGTATATGCAATGAACCATAAACTTTATCATGTACAATTGATGAAATGCATTTTTCAACTTGATCGTCCTCTTGCAAAACTCTTAACCGTCATCTTGTATAACTTTCTTATCCGCCATCTTGCAAAACTATCTTAACCGCCATCTTGTAAAACTTTCTTATCCGTCATCTTGCAAAACTTTCTTAACCGTCATCTCGCAAAACTTCCTTAACCGTCATCTTGCAAAACTTTCTTAATCGCCATCTTGCAAAACTTTCTTATCCATCATCTTGCAAAACTTTCTTAATCGCTATCTTGCCGTCATCTTGCAAAACTTTCTTAACCGTCATCTCGCAAAACTTTCTTAACCGTCATCTTGCAAAACTTTCTTAATCGCCATCTTGCAAAACTTTCTTATCCATCATCTTGCAAAACTTTCTTAATCGCTATCTTGCCGTCATCTTGCAAAACTTTCTTAACCGTCATCTCGCAAAACTTTCTTAACCGTCATCTTGCAAAACTTTCTTAATCGCCATCTTGCAAAACTTTCTTATCCATTATCTTGCAAAACTTTTAATAATGTAATCAAACACAAACATGCCGGTCTTTGTCCTAGTCACAATCCCAAAAGCAAAGTGAAAACTGGCAAATTTAGTAAAACACGTGAACTTCCACAACGGACGTGAGGCAGAGTGCTCCGGAAGGATAAACAACTCCTGTCTAGCAAGCTACATTCATCAAGTGTGAAGTTAAAATTGATAATAAAAGGAGAATGTGGTTATGGAATTTCAAATATATCCAAGATAATTTTGAATACAGAGACACCATACTTATCAAAAATATTGTGATGACGCCCATAAAATTTTGCTTTGAAAAGCCTTGGCTTGCATATATCCACGAGTTATCTGATGCACGTTTGACATAGATCGGTTAATATTATATACATGTAACTTGGTTCAAAATTTTAATCAATTCTTGCATAAAAAGTAGTCTGTAACTTCGTGATGTTCAGTGCTCTGACCTTGGACAAGGTCAAGACTTTTAATTTGGAGCCAAGGTAGTCTCTTTTGATATGTTGTGTTTCGTTACTAGTTGTGCCAGCTATTGACTGTGTGAATTTCATTTAGTGAAAACTATGTATATTCTATTCTGTATCTATAATAGTAAATCTAAATATTTTCGAATTAATTCATACACAATTGTAACTGAACGGTTTAGTTCGCAAATCCAAAGACTTGCAAATAAATGTGACAAAGCCATAGCCATTGCAGCCTAGAATATGCGTACCATGAACTGTTACTGAGGCAGGGATTTATCAGGGTCTTTTGGAGGAAGACCCTTTAACTAAAAATTGGGAAAAACTATCAATTTTTTGCTCATTTTGGAAAAACTTCAACATCATGTCAGAAGTCAGTTTACTCACGATCTCGGAAGCCTTTTGATGTAGAAGTGGTATTTTCATCTTGCTTTGCAGATGTCATTTTAAAATAATCTAAAATCGTTTACTTGATTTTGCTGAGTTGGGGGGTTTCACAAAATTTAATTTGATTTTCATTTAAAAACAACACAATTTCATGATTGGGAATTTTCTCAGCTGATTTTGGGAAAAAATCAATGTTTTTTCCATTGGGAATGGGTCCCAATTTCGGCCCTAAATAGGCCCTTGATGAATCCCTGTGAGGACAATTGGTAACAAATTATTTACTGATTTTGGAAACTATGTGATGGCAAATAGTGTACGATGATGTGGCCAAATCACTTTTTATGTTAATATTTTAAATAAAAACATGTTTGACGAATACAAAAAAAGAAAGACTTTATACGTTCCTAGTTTAAGTTGTATTTAGTGAATATATACCATAGAAACCACATTGTAGTGACTCTTAAAATGGAGTGATGCGTTTTACGTCCAAGTAAAAAAAAATCATTAAACAAATAAAAAAAAATAAAAATATATAAATCACTCGTATCAAATCAGTCAAGGGGAATACCGATCTTCGTAACTTTCATTACCTGATGTTTTGCCCCAGTAGGATTCAAGCCTTTTTGCGGCGAGATACACTGTGGCCCGTTAGTCGGGGGTCACCAGGACCCCTACAGTAAACATAGTGCTCAAGTTAACTGTTGTTTCATTGTTTTAACGTTGTCTTGTCAGTAAAGAGTAACTGGAATTAAAATACATGTAGAATGATGTCTAATTGTGTGGTTTAAGCTTTGGACTTTCTGGAGTTCTTGTCCTTCCACTTATCTTACGATCAACCTTGTCACAACGGCTTTTTTGAAGCTTGGGTAAATGGGGATATATGTCAAGTTCTTTTTAATTTCATATGCAAAGTAACTTGAATTACATATACATAAAAAAATAACTGGTTTCCAGTATAGTTATGTCAAAATTATCATGGTAATTGGGTCTTTGGATTATAACAGGTTGCGTTGCTGTAACTTCTATGTCTGGTAACAAGAATGTAATGGCTAGTGCATATTGGTTCAAGTGGGCCGAGGTGGCCTAATGGATAAGACGTTAGTCTACAAATCAAGGGTCTCTCACCGCTGTGAGTTTGAGTCCCGCTCAGACCACGTGTGGGAAAGTGAATTTCCCTTGTCGTTGGCCTTTACTGGTTCATCCGGTGTCAGTATAATGTGACTGGGGGTCGGATGGTAGGCTTGTCTGTGGCATACTGACTCAGTAAGCTAGCACCTTAAAGTCGTCCTGAGTGCGCACTGATACAAGCAGATCATAAAACACACTCGCACTGCAAATGCATACAAGAACTTGTTCATAGATTAATCCATAGAGATTAAAAAAATGTTCTCGCAGTAAATAGCTCAAAAATTGCTGATACGATGTTAAGCAACATTCAACAACAACAACAACAACAACAACAGCATGTATCTTGCAATCGTTGTTTAAGCACACACAATGTGCATGTTTAGGACAAATGTTGTTTTGACTTAACAAAATCAGCGACATCAAGTTGTTCTCGCGACAAATAGCTGAAACATTGCTGATGCGAGGTTAAGCAACATTCAACAACAACATATTGGTTCAAGTGACCTTTAACAAAACACCATTAACAGATAAGGATGTATATGATATATTTTTTTATTTATTTTTAATCATAAAATATTTTAATGAAAATATAAGATATGTACTGCACATAAAAATATAGGTATTGCAGAGTTGACATTACCTTTATTCATGTAGCCTTGGTTGTTTACTAGTATTCAACCCATATCCAATACCAAAAGTCCATGAATAGGTACTAGTAAATAATACTCATGTACAACAGTTAAAACGGACTTTGTTGCTGATTCAAACCATCTGACACCATAGTATGGACTTCTCTCAATACCCATGTACAAGCAAACAACGCTGACCTGTCAGCTTGACCTTTCATTATAAATATTTACACTAGAGGATCCACCCAACATATGGGTTGTGGTAGGATTTCCAGTTGATACATAAACAATGCATGTTTCCCATGCTGTTGAAGAAATAAACATGTGTTCCATATCTGCAAATGTACTGGTTCATGATAAATATTTAAGTTAAAGGTCAAACGGACAGGTCAATGTTGTTTGCTCCACAAATTATACATAACCTTGGATGGGTTTAAAACTCCAACTCTCCAGTACTCTTCCCCTACAATTTTGTTCTGAAGCAACCGTGTAACAATTTACCACTGACCCACCCCTGTTACTCACTAGGTGTACTCTGTTTCTCAGAAAATAGCCAGATTTTACGCCACATTAAGAATGGTCTAGTTTGTACTGGTTACGTTTATATTTTGCAACAGTGTAACAATGAACCACCCCTCCCTCCCCCTATTACTCACTATGTGTATTCTGTTTCTCAGAAAATTACCAGATTTCATAATAAATGTGGTAGTCTAGTTTGTACTGGTGAATAAAATACTGAATAATATCACAGACAAAATTAAATCACTAGAGTGCTGTTGGAGTCTCAGAGTTTGTTAGAGTAAATTTTGAAGATTTTCATAGAAAATCCAATAAATTTTAAACCATACTGTTATCAATCAACTAAATGATATCATTACTGAAATTTCTACAAAACTAATCCCTAAAAAATCCAAATATTTATTACTAAATCTATGGATGTGATATATAAAGGGGAATAACTCTGTTAAAGTTTTTCAAGTGGACAGAGAAGATTTATTGCAAAACAAATTGCTTATTTTTCAATTAATGAAAAATCCAAGATAATAATTTAAAACAAAAATCAGATAAATATAATTTATTATAAAAATTTTAAAAATTTATCTCCTACGCTAATATATTTATAAATTATATCACATAAAATCAATTTAAAATGGGAAGAAATTATGATGTAATGTAAGGATTTAAAATAAAAAACAATCATAGCTAAATAAAACTATTGAGAAAGCCAACATTCTATCATAAAAGCAAAAATAAATTACAGTCATCAAGCTTAATGAAAAAGTAAACCAGAAAAAAAAACTTACTCAACATGTCAAAAAATATTGGCACTGAAAAAAGAAAAAGTAAGAAAAAATCTATAAAAAAAACTCTTTGTACATATTAAAAATGCATACACCATCTCATAAGAAAATAAGAAATGATTTGGTATGAAAATGAACACATATATTTGAAAACAACCTTGCACAAAAAAGACGGGGAAAATATGAACAGATAATTTTTTCTCCAACACACAAAAAAAAGCATTACTTATATTCACTGTGCAAAATATTTTATCAAAAATAATATTCTATAAAAACATTTACACTGCTAACATTTTACAACAATATACACACTGTGTATCTCATTTTCCAATTTTTTTCAAAGAAGGAGCATAAATACATATTTCCATTGTTTACTGTTGAATCTTCAGCATTTACTCTGCCAACTTTCCACAAAAATATACACACTGTGTATCTTAATATTCCAACATTTTTTTAAAAGGGAGCATAAATACATATTTTCAGTGTTTACTGTTGAATCTCGACCATGATCAATATCACTTATAAAGTTTATGTTTATATACAGTAAAACCTCATTATAATGCCCCTCGATAACTTTGCCACCTCGCTTATTGCCACACTTTTAAAGTCCCAAAATCCATTTTGTTTAGGTTTTTCTTTATCCGCCTCCCCCAATTTATCGCCCCTTTATAACGCCAAAATTTGACAGAACAAATGGTGGCGATGAATCAAAGTTTTACTGTACTGTAAGTTTACCGAGACTGGATTGTCATTGGGTGGTAGTATCACTGAATTGTTTGTACATAGTAATATAATAATAACTGAATTCAATTTGTATTACTCACAGTAAAGTGTGTTTGTGTGTGTGCATGGAAAAGAAAGAGATTTAATATTGCTAAATGCACAATCCTTTAACAAAGTACATGTATTTAGCATGTAGAAGGTTATTAAGACATTTTTTTGACATATATAAAAAAAGTTTAATGTATGTACACAAGAAAATATTTTCTTATGTATTAGTTTATCACATGATTCATCATTTTTTTCTTTTTCATCTTGGCAAGATTTATATATAAAATCTATAATCTACAAAAGTTTTTTTTAAAAGAAAAAAAAAAGAATTTAATTACAACTATGCTGATTCTGTTAGTTCTACACTAAACACCAATTCTACTTTTTGATTTGACTTTTTTACTACATCAACCAAAACCCTGAGCAAATAACTTCTCTAAACTAAACTAATCGACGGATTGCCGGCCATGCCAGCAATGTTCTGACACTGACATCTATCACAGTACCAAAGCAGCATCACGGCAAATAATGACGTACTAGTATCAGTGACATCATCAAATGGATCAATTCAGGCCAAGTTTTCATTCTTTTTATGTGTAATCAAACATGCCAGGTCTTTGTCAGAACATTGTGGGTGTAGCTGGCATTCCGTCAATTGTGAGTGTGCAATAGATTTTGTTTAATAATTAATCTGTATTAACTAACAATCCATCAAAAAGCTTATTTTGACCAACAGTTTGACAGATTCATCTGTTTTATTTGATCAAATGCAATCTCTAGAAATTTTATAAATGGAAACTTTTGTTCTTTAATCAATGCTTGTATTCAACACTCCAAAAATTAAAAATATATATGCATAATGCATATAAAATTAGATTTAAAAAGTCTGGAAAATTGTTTGGTTTTTAGCTTTATAACATCAAATGCAAGGACTTTTTTTTTAGAAATAATGCTGTTTTTAATATTAAATAATATTTAGTTGTTGTTTATAATAAAGTTTTTTTCTAAAATTGCAATAACAACCCTGTAATCAATTTAATAGATAAAAAATATGCACAAAAACATTGATCTGTCCGCCTGACATTTCATAAGAAATTCATACATGATGATCCACCCAATACATGGGTAGTGTTGGGATTGATTGATATAAAAATCATGAAAGATAGCATGATATCTTTATTTGGAATGGTCGGTAACAAAATACAAAATCAAAGAAAAAGGAAGCAAAAAACAAGTATAATAGAAATATGGAAAACGAAAATATAATCGAAAATGGAAAAACGGATGATTCTTAAATGAGAACTCAAGACTTTATCAACCAACAAAAAAAAATATAATCATGATAATAGAAAAATGGAAAAACGGGTGATTCTTAAATGAGAACTTAAGACTTTATCAACCAACAAAAAAAGTATAATAAAAATATGGAAAAACGAAAGATTCTTCTTAAATGAAAACATAAGACTTTATCAACCAACAAAAAAAGCATAATAGAAGTATAAAAAAACCGAAGATTCTTCTTAAATGAGAACTCAAAACTTTATCATCCAACAATTAAAACTTGTTAAAATGATTATAATAATAAAAAGAGGTCAGACAAAAATCATGAATATTTAAAAAAAATTTACAGACCAAGTGAAATAACTCAAAACAATATCCTATAATTAGTGCACCAAGTCATATCATACATGCTATTTATAGTACCAATTAACATGATGCAATTTTAAGTAAAATACAATGTATATATGTTTTCATTTTTGTATCCATTGTGGACAAACTTTAGACATACCGTAAAAACTCATGTAATTTGGGCACCTGTGTAATTTACGCAGGTGATTTTAAGGCTAAATTTCTATTACGTTTACAGTATAATTTAACCAGTATAAGTTGCCCATAATCTGATGACAGACAGGTTTAAATAACTCAAATAGATCTGTAATTAGCATATCACTGCATGTGTACAATCATGCTGACTCGCACTTTATCTGTTACAATTACCCTAATATTAAAATAGACTCGCTCTAAACTTTGCTATCAGATTGTGGACGACCTATATAAACATGATAAAATATTTTAAAGATAATCAGTAATAAAGACTAAATTATTTTAAAAAGTATTTGTTTGTATAAACATACTACATAATCTACCAGTACATGGTTTCCTTGTTTTAAGTGCCATTGGATCTACATTCTAATAAAGTACTCCCATTTAACCCTGGGACTAAGATTTTGACTTTTAAAATCTGAATTTGACTCCAGACTTTCAAGAAGGGTCAGTCGCATTTACTTGATTTGACTCTTTTAGATTTTGCAGAAAGTCAGTTTGACACTTAAAAGTCAAGGGTCAAATGGAAGAAGCCTGTAACATTTTGTGATAATAGCAAAAAAATTAACAATAAATATTTCATAATTAATCACTATTTATTTAAGTAATTAAATAATACTGCACCTTATTTGGAAATATTAAATCATATAAAAAATTATTATTAAATCTGACTAAATTTTTTTTTACAAATTTGACTATTTCTGATAATACCTCTAAGTCCCTGATGCACATAACAAAATCTGAGCTTCATGATTGCAATATGAGACCAAAATTTAAAATATTTTCTATAAAATAACTTATTCATCATTCACGTGCTTCTGTGAGTTGGAAAACATCAGGTTGATAATCTGTACCTTCTCTCGATAATGCTGGTTCTTTTTCTGTTGAGGCTTGCTCTTCATTTTCCCTTTCTTTATCAAATTTACTACCATCGTGAATATGTTTTCTTCTAACGGCATCTCTGTATGGATGTAGGTGAAATACAAATGATTCCCAATTTACATTACTTAGTCCAATTTGTTTTATTTCTGCCATCTTTTTCTCCACATAAAGCACTGGATCTTCAGGTCTTTCTATCATCAGACAACTTAGTAGACTTTCAAACATTTGTGGGATCTGATGAACTGCTAGGTATTGTTTTGCTTGATCTCTGGTACTTCCTGCTTCTGCCATATTTCACAACTTTATATTTTACTGATGTGATATTCTTTTATATACTTTGTTTTTCTGAAAAACAAAAAATATTTTTAAAAGACAATGACAAATAATTAAGCTTGCAGAAATACTTATAGTATTCTTTTTTGCCGAATGTCAGTTCGCCCAAGACAATTCACTCCCACTTTTCCTATTGGCCCCACTTGGATACACTGTTGATTGACAACTATACAGATTATGAGGTAGAAATAAGAACATACAACAATGCTTGCTTGGCAACTGAGTAATAAGTCAAGTTTTAATTTAAAGTCTTAATGCTTAATAACAAAATGAAATCCCAATATGAGATATAAAAGGACACGTTGGACAGTGTGGCATGTAGCAATTATCTGTCATGTTCCACAATTATTGATATTTCAAATCATGGTCATTAAAGCAACAACTGTGAAACTTGATCCATATTACTTCACTTATACATGTACCAATAATCGCCTGGGAATGAACTGATTTGGGTGAATTATCAAGCATTCCCTTCCACTAGATATATCATTACTGTCAAATATCATCAAAATTAGTTTACCACTGTATCAGGAAAGGGAAAAAATGCAGCAGCCAAACAGTGCCTGGAACCTGAGACCTTCCTGATACTAGCAGGATGCTCTACCAATTGAACTAATTGGCCACCTGTCAATTCCAGCCCCCAACATTTCTCCCTTCCTTTTTTCGGTTGAACTCCCTTGGATTAAAACCACCAGGTTCCATCCTGGGACCTGTTGGCTGGTCACTTCCTACGGCGGGACAAACCCTCAAATGTAAGAGAAAGGGAAAAAATGCAGAAACCCAACCAGGACTCGAACCTGTGACTTCCCCAATACTAGCTGGATGCTCTACCGATTGAGCTATTTGGCCACCTGGCTAGCCCGGCCCACCACACTACTTCAAGAATCAATTAATGTTAACATTTACATGATTAGTGCCAAGGATGGTTTAAATAAACCTTTAGTTCAGTTTAGTTCATTTAATTGTCTTTGGGTTTGTAGCGATATAGCTACATGGTATAGGATGTACTATGTACAGGTTAAGAGATATTACTACTGTACAGTCTCGCCTGTGGAGTACCTTTTAAAATGGTAGAGCACTCGCTTTATAAATGGGTGACCCAGGTTCTATCCTGGCCTTGGGGGAAGGGAAATTTTTAACTTATTTCACTGTAACTAGCATTTATGTTACAAATGGCGCCCACAACGGGACCTTGCCTTGAATGGGGGCACCCAAAGTGCAACCACAGGAAAGATCCCAATAAAATTAATAATAAATATAATTAAAATAATATATGTTTCTATGTATGTGTTAGGGTACCTCTTCAAGGGATGAAAACTAAAGGGGAGGAATGCAGCTACACCTTTTATGTGAAACGGTAGAGTACATGCATTCTCACTTTACAAACGGGCAACCCGGCATCAGGGGAAGGGAAATTTATAACTTATTTCATTGCAACTAGCATTTACGTTACAGGTTGAACTGAAAAAAGTAGGTTGACACAGATTCATGGTTCTTCATGATTCATTCTTGACTCATGTGACATTTCGTCATGGGGAACTAGAAAAATGTGCTAGTGTGGTAAATTAAACAAATTATGTATCTTAAATGAGAATATGTAATTTTTACTGAAAATAAAAAACACGCCGATGTCGTTTAAACAAGCAAATGACTTTTTAACAACAATGGTTTTATTCACAATGCCATTGTTTATCTAAAGCATCACAAGAAGTTTCAAGATGGGCCAGGCAATTTTTGTAAAAAACAAAAACCACCAGAATTTTTCCTCCCCTCAACCAGTAACGGTTTTTACCTTTATCTTAAGAAAAGTTAATTAGTTGGCTAATTGTTTATCCCTTCTTAATTCATGGCATTAACTCTCAAAATTCCCTCAAGCGAGTCGAGTCACTCTTCCCAATCGTCGCCTAGAAGCATTACACAATGAATGCAGAGCCATCGACACGTTTTCGTATCTCAAAATCTAGTCTAACTTTGCGAAAATGAAAATGAAATCGATAGCATATGGACTATCTTTAAAAAAAAATTTACTTAATAAATAAATGGCTTATTTCTAATTTGTTTCTGTCATCAATAACTAAATATTCGAAACAATGGATCGTTACCGTTCATATTTTTCTTCCGTTTCCGGTTTAATAATTTTTGCAGACGATTTGGACATGTTGATTTTTACCAAAGAAATATACAGAAAAAAGGATATATTTGAAGTTTTGAACCGCTTTTAATTTATTTCAAACGTTCAAGGATTACCAGAGGTTACAGAAAATCCAACTGACCGATTTTAAATATTTACTACAAGTGAACACATTTCTTGTTCCTGCAACCTGTCAACTTTCTGTTTCATGAGTGGATTACCTTTGTTTTGGAATTGAAACACCAATATCTCATACGGTGAACGTGACCTTTGAAATGAAAGGCTGAAAATTGTAGCATGTACTATATGTGAAAGCTGTTCATTTTGTGACTGTCTGACAGCATTGCTCCTATGAATGATTTTATAGATCTGAAAGTGGGCCAAAGTTGTCTGGGACTATGATTCATAAATGGCATGAGTGTTGTAATGTGCAAAAATAGTTAAAGAGAGCAAATTTTCAGTATGGATCCCATTGTATTGGTACAACGTAAATTAGGACAAGATGAAAAATGTCTTATGATATCCTTTTGAAGTTTTCTATATCTTGTAACTATCTATAACTTAGCTTAATTTGGTAAAATATATTTTGGTCCTTTGGGTAGCTTTTCAACATCTTCAAAATAATTTTGGTTTCATAATTTCGGTCCAAGCACTACTGATGAGGAATTGTATTCCGATACAGCTGTCTAGTGCTGTAAAATTAAAACTGGTATAATATGTAATTGTATTGTGTCATATTGCACACTGGCTGTAGGCCCGACATGCTTTCAATGTCTCAAGTTACCATACTGCCTTTGGTGGTCCAAACTTCATCGTTCTTAATTACCATGATCAGAACATTAGATTTACTATTCTTTAATTCAATGACATGTCCCAGAAACATATAATTCATCAACTACATGGACATACACATTTACTAACATCCTAGTCATAGAATTGCAGTTTTCCGGAAACTGCACAGATGATAAACATCATAAGAACCCATCACCTGGGATCAAATTTAACCATCAACAATTTGGAGTGGGAGGTATAAGTCTCTTTCAGAGAGAGTTCTAGTTTATTTTGATGCCTTTTTTATTAAAACATGGCTGTCAAAACAAGGTGCCTTTTGGAATAATTATTTTTCATATGACTATGATGGCAGAGACAAGCATAAAATTTGGGTTATACATATACATGTTGATTTATAGAGACTTAAATTTGGATGTTTAATGAAACATTACAGTTTTGGTGTAGGTTGCACTGTATTAGGAAAATATGGTCCTTAATTGATCAATCATTTAAGTCCAAAAAATGCATAAGAAAACAATTTTTCTGTAATGATTAGAATCAGATATGTTGCCAGGGGTCTCACTGGGCTATAATTGGGGCAGATATTGGATCCCATTCACAATTAAAAATGTTATGTTTTTTTTCATAAAAACACCAAGCTCTTGTTCATGATAAAGAAAAAAATTATAACACTATATTAACAATAAAAATGGTAAAAAAATTGAAAAAATGAAAAATGTATTTTAAAAATTCTGGAAACAAATAAAACCAATATATATATTAATAATAGACCCCTTTCACATTAACCTATGCATTATCTCCCTTTATAGAATTTAATTGACCTACAACACTAACCAGCAGAAATCACACTTCAGTTCATTAGGGAATGACACAACAATGTCAAGTTTGGATGTGTTTATTTATGATGAATTACAAATTAATGATATATACCAATTAAATCTAACCCTTACCAATACCTGATGTAATTAAGGAATGTTTTAATTCCCTGAATAAACAGTTAGGATATTATCAATACACGTTTCCAGTTTCTACATGGCTACTGTATACTTGATAATTATGGGTTAGCTCATATTATTAGATAAGGTGTATATACTAGGTGATAACAAGTGAATATTGTTGATAAAAAGGCTGGAATTTTGGGATTACTTTTTGAGAATATTAATATTTTAATAAATAATATTTTAAATTAGATGACGAAACCCTTATTTATAAAACATAAGAGTCTCAGTATGATATCAAAAGCTTTCAAAATAATTAATAAATAAACAAATTTTCATTTTATATAGCAGGGCTCAAAATAAGGGCGAAGTTGGGCGATATCTTCGCCCTGTTTCAAAAAACTTCGCCCTAAACTGTCCCAAAAGCGAAGTTCTAGTCGCCCTAAGTTTTGACAAGTTTATTTAACCCCTCAAGGCGCCTCTGTATATTACATGCATACAAAGGTAAACACATGTACACCCGATATATCCAGGTGTTTTAATCCGATAATTAGCTTAACTTGAGATCATCCATGCATGTCATGGATTCATCAACCTGTAGACTGATGTAATTGAATGCCATCTTGATGAAGAACCTCAAATATTTGCTATAAAAAACGTCTGTACGAGTATGGAAGTGCAGGGGGGGGGGGGGGGGGTGTATTGAACAAAATAGTAGATCGTTTTTTTTTTGTATGAAAATTTAATAAAATGACAGACCTTCTCAGAATGTTGCTTCCTCACAAAGGAATCCATAAATAAAAGCATTTTCCGATTGAATGATTTAAAATGAGTAAAATCATCTCTAGAAATTTGGAGTCAGGCTCATGACATACATGTGCTTTTAAACAAGGGGGATAACTCAATCAGAAAATAAAAGTGCACATAGGGGGCCTAGATTTATTCTGGTTTTTTTTTTAATTTTTTTTTATGTTAATAAACATTGTATTCTTAAAATTAATTATTAAAAGAAATTGTACATGTACTTCACATTTACATTGTATTATTTAGACATGTTTTATATGATCAATGTGTTTTGATTTAATAAAAGAGCCTTTAAATTACAATAAACATAAGAACAATATTTTTTGTTAAATTATTATCAGTATGGCGGCACTGAGCTTGTACATATATAGTTCTACACATTGCAAAAAAAAAAAAAAAAAAAAAAAAAGTAAAATAGGCCTTATTAGATCTTAGAAGAATTTTACATCTTGGTTTCTTTTAATTAGATAATTAATATAACATTTATGTAATATGCAAGTCCTAAATAGGGATGCTCCCATTTATAAAGACAAACAGCTTGGAGCATGTGAGTCAGCGTATTATATTTCGCGGCGGAAAAACTTCTCCCTGTTTTGAAAAACTTCTCCCTCATCTTGGCTGAGGGAGAAGTCACTTCTCCCTGTTTCAAAATCTAATTTGAGCCCTGTATAGAAAATTGTGATTTTGGGTGGGTGGTTGGGGAGTTGAGTGAAGGGAAGGGGGGGTAGAGGAAGGGAGTGAGTGAGTGCATCCCAGTCAGAGCAGTGTATTAAGGTATTTCCAGTTGTCCATGCCAGTCAGTTTTAATAAAGTTTGTTATTTAAATGATCAAACTTGTATTTGACACACATCAAAACGGGTGAACTTTAAAATGTAATCTGTAATATATATTATTTTATAGCAATATATGCTACACATAGAAATTAAACGTTAAATCCTGAGGTGTTAGCATGCAATATATACTGATATTTGCACACTAACTTTGTTCCAGTCCGAGGTTTCCCGAATCAATTTTTTCATATTGCATGCTTTGTCACATGACGCTGTCGTTTATGATGTCATATGATTGTTGTCGACGTCGTCGTGTGTTGTTTGTCATATTGCACTAGTTCTTATATCCATTTACAAGAACTAGCGTAATATTTATGTATTGTACAACAAAATGGTATTTTACATATATACTTGACGAAAGTAAACAAAATTTATTTTGCTATACATGTATAGCAAGCTCATGCAAATGTCAAGTCAACTCGGGGACAATATTTCACAATATCAGTTCAATAACCCTATATTATCAGAGAGGAATGTAATTAACATGAATACATTCATAAGTTGATTGGTTTTCTGTATTTTCATCTGAATAATCGTTTTATGGGAAACATATAACATATCTGTTGTGCCTATAGGAACATGTTCCTAATGTAAGTAGATAAAGAAATAAATGTCCGTCTCTGCGATCTCGTAAATAACGTCATCACGCTATTTGACCAGAATTGTCAAATGAAGATAAGGTGACCAACAAAACTCCCAAATTTTAAAAGGCTAGTACCTTCCTTATTTTTCAGATTTCATATATAATTCACAAATCACTAGAATCAGAAATAAATGTAGATTTATAATCAGTGATAACTCAGTTTTCGAAAAAATGGCCCATAAGTATGGTTTTCGTTTGACGTGTCACATTTTTAAATGCCTAGTGCTTGGCCAAACAACAGTCACTACCATTTTTTACCAGTCTTGGTCAGACCCTCACTGGGATTTAAATCTATGACCTTTCACATAAATTTAGACATCTGAAAAAAGATGAAATCATGATAATCATGATCTCATCTTTTTTCCCAATGAAAATAGGATGTGACCTGTCAATGTCAGGTCAATTGACATATCGCCAGTCATGCCTTTTATGTTCCAATACTGGCCACCATCACGGTACCAAAGCAGTGTCATGACAATTAATGACATACTAGTGTGTTTGACGTCATTAAATGGCACAATGCAGGCAAAGTTTACATTCTTTTTGTGTGTAATTCAAGCATATGCCTGGCCTTTGTCAGAACATTGTTGGCATGGCCGGCAATCCGTAAAAAGACAGCTGACTTATAGTTCAAAGAAATCTTTGTAATAGCATTTCTTTAATATTTATTTACCAGTAATATTGTTGAGGGTAATTGGTATTTGAGGTTTGACAAATTGTGTAAGTTACTGTTCATATTGAAGACTTCATGTTGACTGGCTAGATGAATATTGATCAAACCAGAGGTGGAAAAGGTCGTTTTTAAGGCATATTCTGTAAGGCTTTTGATGCAGAACCTAGCTTTTCTCTTTCATATCCTATTTATATTATACTCCTTAACATAGTTTACTGTGTGATTGGAAGACTAATTGATGGAGTTGCAAAATTGGATAGATATTTGGCGATTGTTGAGAAATATGAAGATCATGGGTAAGTAAGTTAAAATGGTAAATTCCACACTTCCAAATCTCAAAATTCACAAACTTTTTGGGGATTTTAATTTGAATGGATACTTGGGTATCTTCAGAAAAAGATTAGAATGGTTGAGATTAAACTATTTATGGTAACAATGTTTTTCTTTACTGAATTACTGTAATATTCAAGTTATTAATGTTTCAAATTTATGTAGATGAAATGCAAAGAAATTTTGTTAAATTTTATTTTAGTATGGAAAGATCTTCCAGTTTTTCAACATATAAAAGCACTAGTTTAAAAATCTGTAATTATCTTCTGCCTTTCCAAGAAAGAGGGGCTATTAACTTCAAACCTATTTGTGTCTAGACACTTCTTGTTATGGAGTAATTCTCAAAAACTATGAAACACTATTTTATTAAATTTGATGCAAAGCATTAACATTGGGCATATCATTAACCATAGTTGGTTTCCCCATTTTCCTGGAAGTTATGGCCCTTTGAACATTTGAACAAATTACAAAAAGTACCTACTGTTGAAGGATCTTTATTTACATGTACTTCATTTAAGAACATTGATTGCTTTAAGTTATATTAATATACAATATGTTTAACAGTTTACACCTGGCTGAACTAGCTTTCTCTATAAATTAATCACCAAGATGTTAAATTAATGCATGCTATTTTCTTTATATTGTAGTATATTTATACTTTCTTCTAAGAGAGTTCCAGCATTTAGCAGTGATGATTTAATTGTTGAGGAGGTCTTGTCAGTTGATGGAAATCTGAGAGCTGTTCAAGGTGAGTAGAGTTACAAATTAAACCATTGCTCATTTATTTTAAATCAGTTGTAGTTTACTACCAGGATCTACAGTAGTAAGGTGGATACTAAATGATTTTATTTGTCTCAGTTTCTGTTGAATTTCATTCACTGGACCACAGTTATCTTAAAGGTATAGGTATTGAAACAAATTAAATTGTTTCGAAACTTCTTACTATTTCATTTGAAATTGATAATTTATTTTAAAAAATCCAGTTATCATCAATTTATTTCACATTATATTTATGCATAAGTCCAACCAATTTTTAAATAAGAAAATGGATTAGATGTGATGTTTTAATGGAGGTTCAAATAATTATTTGTATGAAAGCCAAATGAAGACAGCTTACAGAATTGTCTTGCATAGACTGTTAGTCTTCCCCTTGGTATACATGTATATTGTAGAAGTACCATAGTTCAGCCCTTTCAACAGAGTTTAAAGTAGCCAACAAGTTTTTCTGGAGTAGACAGCAAATTCAGTTGTAACTCTATATAAATGTAATACTGATGAATGAAAGTACCGTAGGCACCAGACAAAGTGTAGAAATACCAAAGTAGACGACAGGTTTTGCTGATTGCTGGCTTCTATTGAAACCGTTGCATAGTTTGACAATACGTGTCATAAATACCAAGAATTTATATGTTTAAAAGTATGACAGACTTCTAATGTGACCAATAACACCAAAAATATATTTCCTTCTAATGTCCCTGTCCATCTAGACCCAATATTGTTAGACTCCTTTGGTCATTTAATTGTGTGACCATAATTACTTATAAGCATGTACTGGTACAATCATAATTCAATGTGACATGAACTATATTTAGTTCAAAGGTAATTATATGTGACACATTAATATTTTGAATTTTTGACAGCTTTTTTGGTGGTAATAATTGCATTTGGTAACTGACAGCCCTTTTTTATCTTTGATTTTTTAAAATTCTGTTTCCTGAACTTAAGTACAATGTAATTGAGACTGAATGATCATTTAGTGCATTTAAATTATAGATTATTCATAAATGTTACTACCACCAAAGAAACTTTTAAAATGGTCTTAATATACAGGTTCATTATAATGTGGTATTACCAGTATGTTTAATGAGATTTAGATTATATATTGATTATTTACAAGGAACTAGCTGGAACTAGGTTACTTTTAAGGCAGGCTGGACTGTACTTGAATTTTCAGGTACTATGGTATTAATATCAAGAAACCTTCATGAAAGTGTTCATAATGATAAAGAATTTTTTATTGCCTCAGTTTTCTTGACATCACAAATAAATCTGTAAATCTTAATGTTAATGGTCATAACTTTAAGTTAGAAGATTATGATATATCCATTTCCTGTTTATAGTAAGACAGTTTATAACCTCTTCATATCTTGATGAATGGATATTTAAATTGACACACATGTAATATTGCAATATACTGGTATTATTAAGGTAGAGATTCATTACTTGTGATATATTTTGATTATATTACACCAGTTATACCTACCTTAATTATTTATGAGGAGGGGGGGTTGTTGCCTCATATCATTAGCGTTTATGGTCAAATTCCTATTACCAGTACCTTTATTTTCTTATTTTATTATCTGCTTATTCTCCATAAGAAGTAATGGTTATAGAGAGATTTAAATGATTTATATGAATATTAGTTATAAGTTATAATACACATTTGTAATAAACCAGGTGTTCTAAATATGAATATTACGGTAACTATACTTGATGTCATTATTTAACATGTTTTAGCTATTTCATTAATTTTATCAATTTGAAAATAATGGATTAAATAAATGATTTTGTTCAAAATGCAATATTGCAGGTTTACTAGTGGTACTTGTATTAATCATGAAATACTTCATAACCTTATTACCATAGGTAAAAACAATTGTTAAAAAATTTATTTTTCTGTAATGGGCAGATGGAACACTGTCTACTATTTTGCCAGTTTCATCACTTTCATCTGAAACTGGAGAAAAATGGGGAGAAATGTAAATGTTCTAGACAACTTTAGTTGGTAGAATACTGAACCCCTACAGGGCCATATGTTAGAACCCTTGTCTGGCCCTACATTCTGTTACACATTATGTACCCATACATGTATTTTTGTTTAAAGAAGAAAATCTTGTGTGATACATGTAAAATGACTGAATAAGGAAAGATGACAGATTTTAGCTTTTTAACACTTGATTACATTTAACCTTTGAAGTTCAGAACAGGAGGCAAAAAAATCTTTTGAACTTCCTTTAAATTTCTGAAATCATTTAACAAAATACATATGGATCAATGTAGTATAAAAAAGGCATTTATCGACATTGTTCTAGGATGTATTGATTAAACGAGTGTTTAGTCAAAATTTGTGTAAAGTATATACATGTATATTCATAATTTTTTTTAGGATGCATTATTTAAGCTCTATAACAAATTTGCAGTAAATATTTATTTAAAGTTAAGTATCATACAATTCACCAAAGTTTTGTGTGTGTGCCATTTTAAACATATACCAGGACCGGTATGTATTTGAACTCATTTGTTCTAAAATGTTAACTCTCTACATTAAAATACTTGCAGTAAAGATATTATTTAGAGCTGTTAAGGTTTCATGAACTGAATTCATTCAATGAATAATACAAATGCTCATGTCAGTAGCCCCATGTCTTCATGGTTATATTGACTTAATCTAATTTGTGTATTTAAATTTTACATGAGTATCATTTGTTCATTATTAATGTTAATTATTGGGTTTTTTTTTTACTTTTTTCAGAAACTGTTCAGTCAGAAGATCCTTCATTGGGAACAAGTAAGGCTAAATTATATAAGCATATACTATATCTATATACACATACATATTTTACATACTTGTTTGCTACACCAAAACAAGTGATAACATTACATAGGCTTTAGTGGCAGTGTCCTCACTGCCAGCTTTATGATTTACTGGTATATTGTGTTATATGTACCACTGATGTTTTTACCATATATCTTAGAGCATGGTGTCTGGTAAGAACTGTGAAGAAGATGTATTTTCTTGAGTACCCAAGTACATGTGTAGTTAGTTATTGTGAATCAGGAAACTTTTGTGTCATTATTTTTTACGAGAATCAACATTTCAAGTTATTTGTGCACTTTTATTTTATTGTCATCATCCGTATAATTGCATTGAAATTACCTTATATGTCAAAATAAAATATTCATAAAGGTTTTATTTTCACGTCTTGTTACTCTTGCAAATTTACACAAAAATAACCCAAAGGTGAAAATTTCCAGATTTACAAAATAGGTTTCCAGATTAATCTAGTTCTGTCACAAATACATTGTATGTCATGCTTTGATGCCCATTCAAGCTTAATAAGCTGCAAGGGTAATGGTCCTTCTTGTTGTATTTTGTCTTTTAGACCTGGTTGTAAGTTTGCGGACCAACATTAAGAAAATACATGTAGAATTGCCAAATGACAAATGGAGTTTGCAGTTTGTAGCAGAACTAAAAAGATGTCAGGATGGTTAGTATTGTAAAATGTAGTGGTGTAGATATTGTAGATGTTTATTTCTTTTTGGAAGAACCTGAGTGAGCTGAAGTTTTGCCCCTCTGGTTTAACACAGAAA
Organism: Anadara kagoshimensis; assembly: GCA_021292105.1. Taxonomy (NCBI): domain Eukaryota; kingdom Metazoa; phylum Mollusca; class Bivalvia; order Arcoida; family Arcidae; genus Anadara; species Anadara kagoshimensis. The sequence continues at coordinate 52,230,992 of CM037865.1, forward strand.
AGCTTTGTAAGACATAACATGTATAGGTTTATGTAAATAGCTACCATATTTTCTTATGTTTTATTATGAAACTAGTATAAAATAAATCCCATTAAACATGAACATGTAATGTCATAAAAAACAAAAACCTTTGAATTTAGAAATACATTAAAAACTCGTTATAATGCCCCTCATTAACTTTGCCACCTCACTTATCGCCACACAATTTTGAAGTCCCAAAATCCATTTTGTTTATGTTTTTTTTTGTACGCCTCCCCCAACTTATCGCCAAACCCCTTTATAATGCCAAAACTTGACTGAACAAATGATGGCGATGAATCAAGGTGTTACTGTATATTAAACAACACATATATTTCAATGTCACATGAGGGGATATTAATGCATTCCATCCATGTGTGTCCTTCTGTGCATCAGGCATTTTGTCTGCAACATTACCTTTATACTGATCCTCAGAAATTAATGAACATTCACGTGAATGATTAGTTGGAACTATAGTTGTGCATACTGTTTGTCAGTTCCAGTTACGGTAGAAAACTTTTCTAGGAGTTATCAACCCTTTGACATTTTTTAATGATTATTTTTGTTTAGACTAGATCTCTGTAATTTTTGCTCAGAATTTAATTAAACTTGGTATCAAGTGATTAATATGCCATTTAATTTGATTTTAATAAAATCTTAGAGATTTTGTTTTAATTACACTCGTCTGGTCTTTTTTCCTATAAATTGTTAAAAGTGGTCTAAAATATTGGCTTTCTTGCTGTGACTATTTTATTAGAATTTAACTAGGTAGTATTTGCTTGTGAAAAATTTCACTTAAAGTATTATTAGTTGATTTTATACATTGAGTTGATTGTTTTAATCATTGTGTAATCATTTCATTATTATACCCCTGCAAACTAGTTTGAGGGGGTATATAGGAATCCTGTCCGTCTATCCATGTAAAATTGTGTCCGGGCCATATCTCAGCAATGCTTTGGTTGACTCTCATGAAACTTTTCATGAGTAATCTTTTTGGTCCAAAGGTGTGTCATGACCTTGAACCAAGGTCATATCAGGAAGGTCAAGGACGCATGACAACATTAAATGTTGGGGGCTGGGGATATTTGGCTCTCAAGAGACAGTTCTAGTTTTATTTTAACATAACTTTCATGAATAGGTAACACATTCTATTGATTTCTTATAGATACAGCACTGGAGAGAATTTTTTTATTCTTATTTGTCCTATAATCAAAGTAATATTAATTTTTATTAGTATAACACAGATATTATTGATTGTAGTCATAATCAATTTTTTGATTTATTTATTATATGGAAGGTAAGTGTGTGTGTTAACATAATTTCCAAGATAAAAAGCCATGTGTAAGCAGTGTTTAGTCTAGAAGGGAACATGGGGACATTGTTAAATTTGTCGTGGGGTGATGATTTAACATTGCATGGATGAAAAAAATACTGATGTTGTGGTGTTTTAGAGGGAAGTTTTGGAAAATGGGCCATTCTTAAAAATCCTAGAGGCCCTTCTGAAAAATCCTAGATTTAACACTGTGAGTGAGTAAGCGACCAGCAAAATGGGTTTTATGTCTCTGTCTTGATTGTCAGGATAAGGTTGCAGTACATCTTCATATCTATGACTATCACTTATATTGATTTTTGATTGATACATCTGTTACAAATAGAACATCTTAAAAACTATTTATAGTTTATAGTGATGCAATTATACATGGTTAAGTCTGAAAAGAAAGCTGTCTGTAGAACTCAATGCTTATTTAGCCACTTTACATGCCAAGCTCAGGTTTTCGAAGTACAGAAGAGATTGTGTCATACTCAGGTGTGAGCATCTATTTGTATGTAAAATGTTTTGGTTAAAGTCTTTTCATGGTCTAGATGTTCTTTTGAATGCTCTTGCTGTATGTTACTTGTACAACATCTGTTTGAATTTTCTTTTCCATTAGATCAGATGGTGACTGTTTAAGTACTACTCATCTAATCTAGGGCTCTCATTTAACAGCCCTCAAAGTGGGTTTCAAAACTAAGTTGCCAGCTGGCAACCAGTTTAAATTTTTAGGTGGCCAGTCAACCTTTTCTTCCAAATGGAGGAAAATTAAGGCATGTTTTAGGTATGGAGAACAAAAAATGCAAATTTTAAAAATTGACTTACAATCACTTGCCGGTACATACATCAGTGTTATTAAAAACAATAATGATGCGGTAAAGTGTCCATTATATTGCCTAAAATGGCAATGATATTGTGAAAATTCTGTAACACAGAAATAATATCTGCTCTCTGGTCACAAAATTTCAAAGTGGACAAGCTGGCTACCTGGTCAAATTGGCCACCATTTTAGTAGACAAAATTTAGGTCTGCATTACTGGTTTAAAGGTTGTTTTTCTGAAAAAAATGTGACTTTAATTACTTAAGTAAGACAGGAACAGTGGTACATGTATTAATTAGTATGTACAGTCAAATCTGTCTATAAAGGTCACCCAAGGGAACCAGTAAAGTGGTCTTTATGGGCAGGTGGCCTTTATACACAGGTTCAAATAATACAGATAAAGAACAATTGGGATACAATTCTACTGGCCTTTATAAGCAGGTGGCACTTATATAGAGGTGGTCTTTAAGGCAGGTTGGACTGTATGCTTACATGCACTTTTAGCCCATCTTTATAGTTTTTTATACAGTCATACCTGTTTTGATGGCAACCACTGGATAAGGGACACCTGTTTTTAATTACCAGTAAAAATTTGTCCCACTTACTCTTTATTTTTGTCATTTGAACCTATATATATATATATATATGTTCTACCGATCCTAAAATGCCACTTTTACTGGTTCTTTAAGGTTACCTTTATAGACAGGGTTTAACTGTTTTAGTGTATGGTCATATTCCTAGTCTACATATCAGTATTAGCACCCAGTTTAAATGTTTTATGGACAAAAAGTGCAGGAAGACAGTTCTTCAAAAAATTGTATGCATCTTTTGATTTAAGTTTTCTTTTTTGATAGTCGTAGTGCTGATTTAGAGCAAAGTAGCTGTAACGATTATAACAACACTAGCATTAAATGAGAAAATACCTATTAATTTCAGTTGAATCACAAAATGCAGCTTTTGGACTACCATCATCATTTAGTTGGCTGGACAAATACAGGAGTCATTTAGGAACAACTACTACTACTAATCCTTTTGCTAATGATGTTTTTGATCCATTAAAATATATGAATATAGAAAATACCCAGGGGGAGACAGTTGTGGACAACATGCCAGGTTTGTCCTGTTTGCATGGGCATCATGTCTTTTCTTCTGATCTAATAGTGGTGATGGTGTGTAATATCAAGATAGATCTAACTGTTTTGTATATGATATTGAAATGATTTACCAATCACTTTAAGCTTCTAGAATTAACTTCCCTTTCATCTTTTTATTAAGTCCTAAAAGTAATTTCTGTATTTCCAATAACTTGTCTTTAAAAAGGTTAATTGGCATATGTTTTTTTATAACTTTCAAAACACTTTTGTACTTTGTGGGGGCGACAGATGTGCTTAAAAATCAAAACTTTAGGTTAAGTAAAAAATACTGGTACATGTGGTAAGGTTACGGGAAATACAAATTGCACATGCATGTATTTGAAAAGTATATTCTAGATAGTAAGTGGCACATCACCCATAATGAGAGTAGTCATTTAGATATTAAGCATTTTATGTTTGTTTAAGTAATACTAGAAGAACAAAAAATGTGTTAATATTGAAAGAATATAGTCATCATATATTGATTAATTTAAAATGGTAAATCATTTTAAGCATTCATGTCTGCCATTTCTTTATTCTAGTGTCAGTTTCAGTCCTACTTTATTACTGTCTCATCTATATTTCTGAATTTTCTCTACTTGATTTTTTTCTTCACATGAAATTTCACTCAATTTTAGATTTTCAGACATATACATCAGGCATAAGATGGCAGACATGAATATACTTGTAGATTGAAACATCTGTTAACCCAATTAGCTATTGTAATAGATTGTTTGATGTGTGCATATAATATTCCATAAAAGAAAATAATTATAAGTGCACAAATTGTTTCTAAAAATCGAAATAATTACAGTATGCAAAAAGCTGTTGTATGGCAATTTGATTAAAAAAAGCAAATAGTATTGAAGAGTTTTAGTGATTTGGAAGTAGAAAAACCATAAAAAAAAGTCCTCGATATTTTAAAATGACATGTTTCATAATTACCCGTTAAATTTCACAAGATTAATGCAACAAGATTTTAGTAGCAGAATATTTTCAATTTTATAGACTACTACTGTTACATGTGTATAATATTTTTGTGTGATGAGGCTGCCAATTGAAGACTACAGACTCAAGATACAAGAGCTACATGTTTAGGCCCCAGTCAGAAAATTCTATATGTCCATGCAAAAATTTATTTCCACATTGCTTTAGTCAATCCAGCTTTCTGAATACAGACATAGATGCTGAGATTAACCTTTCAATGGACTTGGACAGTTAATAGTCTTAAGATTTATTACATATGCCACTGAAACTGTGAGCCTGTATGTTCAAAACTGACTTTAAGATAATGTGAATGAACCAGTATTTAGGTTGGTCTGCTGTAGTTCTCTTGGTTGTTAAATTTATGTAAACAGTGTCACTCTCAGAAATAAAAACAAATGACTGTAGTCAGTGCTTAGACCTCTTGTTATACCCCCGCAAACTAGTTTGAGGGGGGGGGGGGTATATAGGAATCACCATGTCTGTCTGTCCATGTAAAATTGTGTCCAGGCCATATCTCATTAATGCTTGGACGACTCATGAAACTTCACATGAATAATCTTCATGGTCCAAATATGTGTCATGACCTTGAACCAAGGTCATATTGGAAAGGCCAAGGTCGCTGGAAAACTTTAAATGTTGGGGGTCGGGGTATTTGGCTCTCAAGAGACAGTTCTAGTTTAATCTTAATTACAAAAGCTATCATTGTATTTTACTCAGATAAAGAGGCTTTTGTTTATTTTTTTCTTTTTAGGGCAATATGCTAATTTAGATTGCTAACTGATCTTAGATCTACATCTAATGCTTTTGTTCTTTTGCAGTTCACATCTATAGATTTAATTTTCCTTTATTTTCATTTTGCTGTCAGTGACTTTGTTGTACATCTATTCTTTTGTAGCCAGCACATTTTAATTTTAGAATTTAGTCTTATTTTTTTTGTGTGTGTGTTTGTTTATTTTCTTCTTTTCTTTATACATGTTATACTATATAGTGTGGCTATATTTACATGCATATCTTAAAACATTGCACAGATTGGTTTTATCAAATTATGTGTAATCAGAAAACTAACATACCTCAATTAACAGGAGTCTTGTGATAAGGACTTTTTGGTCTCAAAATTGCAATAAAATGAATTTTAAGTTAAATTTATATTGTGTTTTAAGATGTAGTTCAAGGCTTGATCACTCAAAATGTTGGGAAATCTTTCAATATTTGATGGAATGACACATGATTATGATGTCACTGATATGACACAATAGCTTATTTCATTAATTCGTGACATTTTCCTTTAGAAGTAACCAATACAAGCTGAAACAAAATAAATGTACTTAGTTTTGTGGAATTGTTAATTTTGACATGACACAAGCTTTGAAAATGAAATGATTACGGTAGTTTATTCTCAGATATTTTTAGCTAGGTCATAATTAGACATTAAGATGACTAAAAAATGCTAAATTAATTATGAAAATGAGCTATATACCATATATATTTTAATCTTTGTTGCTCTGTAAAACGATATTCTGCTTTATATATAGTCTTATATTAAAAGATAAATAATTAAAAATGTATTCTTCTCACATTCCACCATACCTGTATTTCTACTACAGTAATTTTGTAATTGATACAGTTCATTTTTGAGGCCCAAATAGGGTTCTTATCATATTTGTACTCCTTTTGCTATACTATTTAAGAATTTATGATGTTTCTTTACAGAATAAAAAATACAAGCAAAACCACCTGTTTTTGTAATTGATCTAACAAGAATATTTACCAGTATCTTCTGAGCAATTCTGACTGAGAATTTAGATTTTTTAAAATATGGGATATTACTAAAATTCAAGATCATAGAAATTGTAAAATATGCTCTAGAAATCAAAGTATCATTATGAAGTAAGGCATTTTATCATATTCAATGCAATTCAAATTGAATTTAAATTGTGTTTTAAGGTAAGGTGATGTCTTTTTAAAATTCAATACACATGTGTATGGTGCTAACATACTGAAGGCACAAGTTTGATACCTATATCATTGATGTCAAATTCCATAAAAACTGCTTTAAGAAATATAAATATAGATATATACATACATAAATATATATATATGTAATTTACAGAAATGTCACATGTGAATTGTCATATAATATTCCTTGAGAAACAAATAATGATTTTTTTCTCCAACCAATTTACAGATTTTATTTTTTACATTTATTTTCAGGAAAACCCGTTGTAGAGCAGAAGTTTTCAGATGACTTTTCTGATTCACTGTCCTTAGATGATATAAAAGTCAAAGGTACCATGAAGAAAAGTGCTAGCAGAGATTCCTTAGATATCTTAGAAACTAAGTAATATTATTTTTTTTACGTTTTACCAGTATTTGCTTGCATGGCTTGCACATTGAATGTTGACAGGTTTTTTAAATAATGGAAATATAGAAATCATTTATTTAAAAAAATGTGACAACTGTATACTGTTTATCAAGACATATATAGGAAGTAATTATGCTACAGAAACGTATGTTCTGGTGAAGTTCATGTATTGTAATTTTAATGTACTGGATGTGCAGATGTCAGAACTTAAGTTTGTGTTCTTGTTGCATTTTTAAATTAGCCAACTATGGGACCACTGGTTATAATATAAATAGGATGGTAAGGGCTGTACAGAAAATTTTGACTACACTTGTAATTTGGTGCGGGATCATCATTCCTAGTTGACTGTGGCCATGTCAGAAAGTGCAATGGTCAAATAAAGTTTTTAATCAATATATTTTTATCTTGTGTACCTTTATAAAACAGGTATTTTACTGACTGTAGTATGATCCTAATGTCTCTTCTTATGCCAAGTTATTCAGGATCAACTTTCTATATTTTTCATGTATTTGTTGTCATGTTATAAGAGTACCATTTCTTCTCTTTTTTAGTAATGAAAATGGCTTAACAGATTCTGTAGGAAAAATAACAGAACAGTTAGGTATAGCAGGATCAGGGGTAGATCTTGGTGAGCAGTTGAAGCCAGCCTCTGCAAGAGAAAATCTTGTAAGGTTTTTCATGACAGAGAGAGAAGATGAATTTACATATAAACAGAATTTAAGGTAATATAATGAATCGTACAGATAAGTGCAAAGATTTTGGATTTAAAAAAAAATTAAGGGAAGGGGAAATTTTGCATGATCCATGCAAAAATACCAGTAATTTTGTAGAGCATTTAGAAATTAAATACAGTCAAACCTGTCTATAAAGACCACCCAAGGGAACCAGTAAAAGTGGCCTTTATTGGCAGATGACCTTTATCATGTTTATATACAGGTTCAAATAACATGAATAATGAACTATTGGGGTAAAATTCTACTGGTCTTTATAAGCAGGTGACCCTTATATAGAGGTGGCCTTTAAGGCAGGTTGGACTGTATAGGATTAATGTTTTCCCCAAAGTTGTCCTATGTTCTATTTATTAAATGTTGTTAACTTTGTATTTGACTGCAAAAACACTAAAATTGTCTATTATATCCCCATTTACAGTACCAATATTTGAAATAAGGTGTGCATTTGTAAATTTCATACAATGTATGTGATATTTTATTCAGGGTATTTTGTGGAACATGGAATGTCAATGGTCAATCTCCTGGAGTTAGTATTAGAGAATGGTTGGCTGTAGATCCATCCCCACCAGATGTTTATGCTATTGGGTATGTATTTTATATGCTTGATCTGTGACCTTTAGTCCAACCAAACACTGGATTATCCATTCATAGTTGTTTGTGAAATCACATATCAGTGATTTTGTTGCATTTCTTTTAAACTACATTCTGCCTTTTAATTTGAGAAAAGTTGAAGGTCTAAAAAACAGCAGACTGTATTATGACATACTTGCAATAGCTTAGGGTCCTCAATAAAAGCTGTTAAATTGTTACAACATCTAACATTTTGTGAGTAAAGACAACTAGATTTAATTTGCTAGTATATCACTGGTGTTTTGGGAATTTTAGTGGCCAAATTGGGAAATTTTAGTCATTTTTCCCAAGGGTCTACTACCTTTATTGGGTAGTAATTTTAGGCAAACAAAATCACTGCATATTTATTTCATTTATATATTTATATTTTGAAGTTTAATGCCCTTGATGTACATGTATTGCCAAAACTCTGTAGCAATTTACCATTAAATATTGGCACTGTTGATTCCTTTACTATTCAAAACGTGTTCTTTCCAATTATCTAAATTTTTATCAGTGACAGAGTGCTAAAAACACCAGCTTAAAGATCACAGTGCCTCTCATTATCTAGATTCAATCCAATTTGAGCAGATTCTAGTGTCTGTTTCCTTGCCAATGGTTGATCATGATGATTTTATCTGGGTAATCAAATTTCTTTTACTATCCCAGAACTTACCACATTGATATTAGTTTAAGAATCTTGACTTGGGTGTAAAACACTATTACCTCCACTCCACTCCACTTCACTGAAATGTTTTAGCAATTTGTAATAAGAACATCTTATCACAAGATTACTGAGTGACATGTTAGCTTGTAATGTTTCTTGTCCGTTTTATACTACATGTAGATTGTACGCATATTGTATACATTGTACAAAGCATAATGATCAATCCACAATAACCTAGACAGTAGATAAATACTATTAACTTTTTACCTAATTACATAGAGCCAACCAATACAGATTTACACCAAGGATAATTGGTTTATCACATTTGGTAAACCTGAGTAGGAGCTTTAGTGGTGAGAGACATTTTGATTTTCTGACAAAAGCTTTAACCACTCAGCCACTGCATCCTACTTGTTCATTCTACATTGAAATTCTAATTGCAATAACTTAAATTGCATGACTAAATGGTCTAAGAGTCATACAATTGACATATCGCTGGCCCTGCCTTTTATGGTCCAACACTGGCTGCCATCACGGTACCAAAGCAACATCACAGCAACTAATGACATACTAGTGTCAATGACCTCATAAAATGGCACAATTTCAGGCTGAGTATTCATTCTTTTTGTGTGTAATTCAAGCATGCCGGGCCTTTGTCGGAACATTGTTGTTTAAAGCTGCATCAGCAATATTTAACTATTTGCCAATGGTGGATTTGAAAGGATAAGAAAGATAACTCTTTGAGACAAAATATTGACCTACAGCTAATCACAGTCCATTTATTTTCTACTGTTGTACTGTTGTATAACTACATGTATTTATATTTCAGATTTCAAGAGTTAGATCTTAGTAACCAGGCATATATATTTAGTGATTCACCAAAGGAAAATGAATGGCAGAATGCTGTGAGGACAAGTTTGCATCCAAAGGCGAAATACAAAAAGGTAATACATTTGTTATATCAGATTTGCTTTTGTCAAAGTTTTGAAAATATGTTGTTAAGTGGAAACATTGATGGTTTGAAATGATCGGTATTGTAATTGTTTAAATTTGTCTATATTGTTACTCCCTTTTAGTTAGGGGTTTTAATGACAGTTGTGTAAAGTGGTCACAGCTTCTCTCGCTACATAGGTTTGAATTCCACTGGGCAGATTTTAGTATGAGAATATTTATATGTTTGATTGATAGTTTTCTCTTGAAACACATCTGACTTCCTTCATCATTTTAGAACTGACCTTTTCAATAAAATTAATTGAAATCTTGATGGGCTTAAAGCTATTTTTAAACCAACCAATCAACACAGTATTATGGCTGTGTAAAGAGTGAGTCAAGTATTTCAGTTGGATAATGCATGTATTATGTATTGCTTTATAAGTTGTAATAAATCAAGAGAGAGAGACTATAAAAGAAATGTCCTATTGAACTTTAAAATACTTTGACAGAAAGGGAGGTAGCAAAGTTATCAAGGGCATTATACCAATAATCAGTTTTTACTGTACCTGTAAATATAATACTTACAATAATTGTTATATTTACATGTAAATATCTATGGTTGACTTTTATTTATAATAAGAAAATGATGTGATTGTGTTTTTAAATTTTGTAGGTGAAGTTAATTCGACTAGTTGGTGTAATGTTGATAGTTTATGTCAAAGAAGAACATGCTGCTCATGTCAAATTTATAGACACAGATTCAGTAGCTACAGGAATTCTAGGAATAATGGTATAATTTTATAAAATCTTCAAATTTACAGCTCTCTGATTTATAAAGTTTGACAAACACACTTGAATTGGTATTAGAAAAAGATATCATTTTTAACAAAAATATACATAGAATAGAGTACTTAACAAATATTTTAAGGAGAAACACTGGTATTAATAAAAAATTAATTTTCAAATCAAACATGATTTTAAATTTGCTGCAGTGTTTTTGGGTAGCTTTAATTTGCTGCATATTAAGGTTGGATTCCTCTTTGCTAGATTTGATATTGCTCACAAATCGGTACAATAGCTATATCTAGGATTACTAACAAAGAATGTTGTTTGTATCCATCCTGTTTAAGTTAAAGAATTTTTCTACTATACATTACATTAAATTTGTATCACTGAATTTAACTTTGCAATTTTCAATTTGTAAGGCACTACAATTATAAAATTATAAAATTGGAAAGGTATATGATTTGCATGTATTTTTGTCTGAATTAAATTATATATTTTAAATGTTTTAGGGTAACAAAGGTGGTGTTGGTGTCAGAATGACTATCCGTAGTACATCACTTCTATTTATAAATTCACATTTAGCAGCTCATCAGGAAGAGTATGAGAGAAGGAACCAGGTACTTAACATTTGTCATTAATAATAGCTAAGCCAACATAAATCAGTCACTGTTTCTGACAAATGTTATTTGTCTTGTTTTTAACTCGGTGCTTCTTCTCTTGACTTGATACACATGTATGCAAATGTACTTTATTATCTGGTATGTTTTCTTCAACATGTTGAATAAACTCATATATAAATCATTTTGCATTGAAAAATTGTCTCAAGCTGTTATTATTAAGAGGGATAGGAAAGCAATTTTAATATGAGTTGTCTCCCTTCCTTTAGTTTATTTTGTTTCTATTGTGGATGGAAGCCTTAAAAATGGGTAAAACTTTGAATAAACAGTTTAACAACTGTATTTTTATGACTGAAAGTTGCTGATTGGGTTTTTAAGATTACCGTTAATCAGCAGTGTTTCTTGTCATGATTGTGACCTGCTTTTATTACTTATTTTGATGTCTGTTGTAAATACATGTAATTACAAATTGAATAATATGTTACTTTTATATGTTGTAGGACTATAGAGATATAGATTCAAAAATGAGATTTAAACAGTTTGTACCACCACTTAGAATTGATGAACATGAGTAAGTACATACAATGTATACAGTGTAACCTGCCTTAAAGGCCACCTCTATATAAGGGCCATCTGCTTTTAAAGGCCAGTAGAATTGTATCCCAATGTTTATTTATATTATTTGAACCTGTATATAAAGGTTACTTTTATTGATTCCCTTGGGTGGCCTTTATAGACAGGTTTGACTGTATATCGTTTTAATTGTGTTCCACATCTCAATAAAAATATTTTGCTTACACCACTTAAACAATCAATTATTATAACACTTATCGGAAAGTGCATTTTTATTTTGCTTTTTGTTTGCCTGGTACAGGAGACAGAATACAAAAGAGCTCATTTCATATTCCCAATGTAACCATGTGTGTTGACTTCCAATGTTGAAAGCTTCTGGTTAAGGATTTTTATGTACAAATGTTCAAGTTTTGTTGAAAATTTGTTTGATGGACTAGATACATTTGTGCACAGTATAATCTTTGCTACTTGCTTACTGTCACAGTCTATTTCTTTTATATTTTCTTTATAAATTGTCATCAGTTTTAACCAAACCTCTTTATAACATGTATTAGTGTTGGACCGATTAATCGATTTAATCGATATCTAATCCTTTGAGCATCCGATTATCGATAATCGATTCTAAAATCTAATAATCGATCGATTTTGATTATTTACTGAAGTTCGTTTATGAAAAACGGAACGGTTCGTTTGGATTCCACACTGACTGAGAGGAATGTCTCTTATAAAATAAGTATGAAATTGTAGCTGAAATAAGTGTACTTGGAAAAAAAACTAACACAAATGTAAGGAAGAGTAAATGATAAAAAAATGAAGGATATTTTAAGTCTTAACTGAGATACAAATATTTTGCAGATATTATCAAGACTGAAAATTAGAATTTAATCTAATTTACTGTGTAATTTCCGCTTCAATTTATTAACCCATTATAATCGTAAAATCTATTGAAATCATCTTCCGATTATAACCGATTAATCGATTATGAAAATGCAACCGATTCCCATCACTAACATGTATAATTCCAAAAATCTGACTGAACAGTAGTGGCTTTTAGTTGATATGCAGGCAATATAACTATCCGGTTTTATAGATTGACTCTTTTTGTGTTTGAAATATGTTAACAACATGGATATATTTTAACATAATACATGTATCAGATATTGTTTTAATTTGTACACCTGCCTTAATTAGAAAATTGTTCTAAGTTTTCATTAAAGAATTGTTTTATATTTTTATTTACAGTTTGGTATTTTGGATTGGTGATCTTAACTATAGAATTGCTGACTTAGATATAGATAAAGTGAAAGCAATGATAGATAAAGAAAACTTCCATGATCTCGTTCAGTATGACCAGGTAGGTGCAGTTATCATACATATCAAAATAAAAGTTGGAAACAAACAGCATCAGATGAGCATCTGCTCATTTTGCAGCATTCACATTTGTTTATAATTGTGTTGAATAAAATACTAAAGATATTAAACTTAAGAAAGAAACTTAAACCACAATCATTCAAAATAATCATGATTGTAACAATTATTTTTAATTTTCTTTAATTACAACTATTTTTATGTGCCGTTTTCTAGAAACAGGACATGTTAATTAAGAATATTCTGTCCATCGATGAGTCTGTCAATCTAAGTTTCTTTTGACCATCCAACACCGTTGGGAATTTGAATTATGTTTTTATAAGTTTTCTCAGAGTTGTGGCCAATTGAAATTTTTATTGCAAGCTTTACTAAAAGTTTTATGGCAAAAATGGAAAAAAATCCATCTTGCTCCACCCAGCAGCATTCTTGGTCAATTTTCTTTTCAGTGTAATTTTCTTTGATAAAATAAAAAAAAAGTCATTTCATGGATGGATGGATGGAATAAAAAAATGTCATTTGATGGATTTATTTATTTATTTATTTATTTATTTATTTATTTATTTATTTATTTATTTATTTATGTTGCCATTGTTGAGGTATTTAAGATATTGTTTTTATCTTGCTGTTTTGATAATTAAGAATATTAAAATTTGATTTTTCAGTTACATAGACAGTTAGGGAGAACAGAAGTATTTAAAGGATATAGTGAAGGAAAAATTAATTTTAAACCAACATATAAATTTGATGCTGGTACAGATAATTGGGACACAAGGTGAGGATATTTTAATGATATTAAATGTGAACCAGTGTTGTTTTCAGAATACATATTTCCAGTTTCATTCGAATAATATTAACTACAGAGACTGGTCTTGTTTTGTAAATGAACAATAATTTAAAATGAGAATATAGCTTGACAGTAGTGTATCCTATAGTTAAGTTTTGTATTTGTGGAAAAAATCAGTGATTGATGCCTTAAAGCAGCAGCAAGAAAGTAGCAGGTACCTTACTTATGAGAATTTTTTTCACAAATTTAAATGTAGTGACAGCATAAAAAAGTAAAATGTGTTTTGATATTAAGATATCCCAGGTTTTTGGAGTGACATTTCAGTTAAAAATTAAGACTGAAAAACAAACTATCATTCTTTAAAAAAAGTTTACTAAAGAAATCAATTTTTATTTTGTTAAATCTTTACCAGTGTGCTGGAATTGTGTTTTATAAATCTTAATTTTGAATTTTTTTTTATTCAGTGAGAAGAGTAGAATTCCTGCTTGGTGTGATCGTATTTTATATAAAGGAACTGACATCAAACAATTACAATATAGAAATCATATGCAGCTAAAAAACAGTGACCATAAACCTGTCAGTGGCCTCTTTGATGTGCAGGTAAGTAACTTTTTATTATTGTACATATAAAAGAGAGAGAGAGAGAGAGAGAGGATACATAACAAGAGAAAACATTGAATGATAAAGGCATGTTGAAAATAAAACTCAAACCAAATGGAGGAGTGAGGGAATGCTTACGGTAATTTTGACAAGTGCTTGGTCAGACCTAAACAAGAGATTAAATCTTTGATCTTTTATCACTTGCTGTGTTCACTCAAGTATCTTACCAGCCTCATTCAAAAAATGAACATATAATCTCGTATAAGTACTTATTAACTCAGTCAAAAAATGAATGCAGAATCTCTCATGAGACCTAGGTCAGACTAATGCAGGGATTTAAACTGTGATCTCCCAATAAGTCCTGGGTCAGATCTAGACAACAGAGGTTTGAAATTTGTATTTTGTAATTGAAGGACAATATATATGTCAAAATATATTCAAAAATGTCTAAATTCCACCTGCTTATAAATGCCAGTAGAATTGTATCCCAATTGTTCTTTATTCGTATTATTTGAACCTGTATATAAAGGCCACCTGCCCATAAAGGCTATTTTTACTGGTTTCCTTGAGTGGCCTTTATAGACAGGTTCAAATAATACGAATAAAGAACAATTGGGATAATAAACAATCGCTTACTACCAGTACCTCAATAATAAACAAGCACTATTGATAGTTTCAATACTCCCGTTTGTATGTTCATTTTTAAGTGTAATGGATAAATTTAACATCCTCTGTTGTCATCAACAGACAACAAACTTATCTTTGATGAAAATGTATACCAATTTATTGCATAGATAAAACTTAACAAAAGATTTTCAAAATTATGAATTCTGTCCTCACCATTTTCTGGTTTCAATATAAAAAAAATCTTAGTAACTATGGCAGAATGCAATACCATCACATCTGAAACTGAAAAAAATATATGTTCCAAATGAAAATGAACAACAGCAATATATTTGAAAAACTATATTTATTCAAGTTAATTACACTTTTTAGCTCACCTGGCCTAAAGGCCATGTGAGCTTTTGCCATCACTCGGCGTCCGTCGTCCGTCAGTCCGTCCGTCAGTCATGTCCGTCAGTCCGTCAGTCCGTCAGTCAGTCAGTCCGTCTGTAAACTTTTCACATTTTGGCTATCTCCTCTGAAACCCCTGAACCAATTTTAACCAAACTTTACAGGAATGATGTATGGAAGGTCCTTTACTTAGATTGCCGAAATTTTTTTGATCCGCCAAAAAACATGGCTGCCAGCGCAAAAGATAGTTTAACATTGGACCCTATGGGAAAAATGCATTGTTGACTATTTTCTCAGAAATGACTGAAGCAAATTGAACCAAACTTTACAGGAATGGTGTAAGGAAGGTCCTTTACTTAGTTTGCGAAAATTTTTCTGATCCGTCAAAAAACATGGCCGCCAACACAGAAGATAGTTTAACATTGGACCCTATGGGAAAAGCATATATTTGCTATCTTCTTTGAAACCGCTGAGCCAATTTGAACCAAACTTTACAGGAATAATGTATGTAAGGTCATTTACTAAGATTGCCCAAATTTTTCTGATCCGTCAAAAAAAATGGCCGCCAGCGCAGAAGATAGTTTAACATTGGGCCCTATGGGAAAACGCACATTTTGGCTATCTCCTCTGAAACAACTGAAGCTAATTCAATTAAACTTTACAGGAATAATGTATGGAAGGTCTTTTGCAAAGATTGCCGAAATTTTTCTGATCTGCCTAAAAATATGGCTGCCAGCCAGGAACATAGTTTAACATTGGACCCTATGGGAAAATTACATTTTGGCTATCTCCTCTGAAACTATTGAAGCAAACTTAACCAAACTTTAGAGGAATGATGTATTGGAGGTCCTTTACACAGATTGCCAAATTTTTTCTGATTGACCAAAAAACATGGCTGCCAGAGCAAAAGGTAGTTTAACATAGGACCCTATGGGAAAAACACATTTTTGACTATGTCCTCAGAAATGACTGAAGCAAATTGAACCAAACTTTACAGGAATGATGTATAGAAGGTCCTTTACATAGATTGCCAAAATTTTTCTGATCCGCCAAAAAACATGGCTGCCAGCGGAGAACATAGTTTAACATAAGACCCTATGGGAAAAGCATATATATGCTATCTCCTCTAAAGCTAGTGAAGCAAATTAAACCAAACTTTACAGGAATGATGTATAAAAGGTCCTTTACATAGATTGCCAAAATTTTTCTGATCTGCCAAAAAACATGGCTGTCAGCGCAAAAGATAGTTTAACATTGGACTTTATGGGAAAAACGCATTTTTGACTATGTCCTCAAAAATGACTGAAGCAAATTGAACCAAACTTTACAGGAATGATGTATAGAAGGTCCTTTACATAGATTGCCAAAATTTTCATGATCTGCCATAAAACATGGCTGCCAGCGGAGAACATTGTTTCACATTGGACCCTATGGGAAAAGCATATATTTGCTATTTCCTTTGAAGCTACTAAAGCAAATTGAATCAAACTTTACAGGAAT
The DNA here is from genome assembly GCA_021292105.1 of Anadara kagoshimensis. NCBI lineage: Eukaryota > Metazoa > Mollusca > Bivalvia > Arcoida > Arcidae > Anadara > Anadara kagoshimensis. The sequence goes on from CM037865.1 coordinate 52,247,806, forward strand.
GATGTATGGATGGTTCTTTACTTAGATTGTGGACATTTTTTTGATCTGCCAAAACAGATGGCTGCCAGCACAGAACATAGTTTAACCCTATGGGAATAGCATATATTTGCTATCTCCTCTAAAGCTACTGAAACAAATTGAACCAAACTTTATGGGAATGATGTACGGAAGGTCCTTTACTTAGATTGACAAATTCAAATTGCCCGTTTCATTTACAATAAAGGCAAAACACTTTCAAAATCTCGGAAGCTGAAATTTCATTGGACAATAAATGTTACAACAATGACTCATTCACATATGCCCCTAAAAGGGGTTTCCTCAGATCTCCCACTCCGCGCCTATATCAAACATGGGGGAGCAAGTGAGAGATGTGATTTTAATCAGATTGAAAAAACTGTGAATGGTACATATAGTTCTACAGTGATTTCCTTAGCCATTCTGTCTGATATAAACAGTGCATTTTTTCATCACTGGAATACAAATTTGCTTTAAAAGCATTTTAGTCAGGTGAGCGATACAGGCTCAGCCACACTGAGCCTCTGGTCTTCTTGAAATATTTAAAACCAATATTATTACAATAGTATTGCTATAGTTACCCATTACCGTATACTGTGCTGTTATAATAGTATTTTACTCTCACAATAATATTACACTAGTATATTCAGATTGCAGTAGTCATCAGTGCTGCCATGACCCCATTGACCCTGACCTTTGACCTAAGCTTTATGTAGAAAACAGTGCTTCAAATATAAACAAATTGTGTCTGCATTGCAAATTGTCCAAAAATAGCAGCAAAAGTACAAAGCCAAAAACTAAGTCATTACCTTGATGTTTGACCTTGACCCCATTAAGAGGGTCACTTCATGAAAACATCAACCTTGAACCCATGATGAAATCTTTTCACATGATCAATATATAGCATTCATGAATAAGGCCATGACCTGATATTTGCTCTTGATATCATGCAGAAAACAGTTCTACTAGACAATGCATTTAGATATAGCCAAAAGTAGCTCAAATAATAGTAAAATCTGTGATATTCCACAACTGTTTGGTCAGGCAAAGCCACAGATTAAACCTTTGATCTCTTAAAAATGCCAGCCGTGGATTGAACCAGTCAGTGATCACTCACAAATGCAAGATCAGGGGAATCAGATTTAAAGTTGACCTCCCACTAGTGCTTAAGTCAGACCTAGTGAAGAAATATACATGTGATCATTAACATTAAAAATTGAATCTGTGTACAGTGTAGTTCAACAAGTACTGAGTGAATTGTAGTCATGAATTGAATCTTTAATCTCTCACTAGTGCTGGGGCAGAAACTGTCTTGGATGTCTCCTTTCTTCTCTCACAAGTTTTCAGTTAAACCAAGTCAAGATCCAATAAGGCAACATCTGAAATATGATTGTTTTGTTTTAAAGGATATTTAATCAATTTTCTATAGTTGATCCAAAACAAATTGAATTCAATTTTAATATTTGAAATAGAATTTAATGAGGTGATCTTAAAAATGCTTTAGTAGTTTTATATATTAAAATTTAAATTTAGATTTTAAATAAGGAAGTTTAATGATAAGGATGTATTTATTCCTGTGTGTGTATATGAATAGATTACAATAATGTGTATACATTTTTGTATATACAAAAGGTTTACATCCCAGCAACCTGTCCGGGAAATGATTGTGCATTAAAACTGATAATAGATCCAACTTGTATAAGGAAATGATTGCCTAAAATTGATTGTAAATTTAATAAAACTTTAAGAAAACTGTCAATAATACATAAATATATATGTATAAGATAAAGTTAGCTCATTGAACTATCTGCATGACTAAAATTTAGTTGACTTTTGGAATCATGAATAGCAAAAGAAAGCAGTATTTTGATAATGAATTCTCATATAATGTTAACAAGGTAAATTATTAAAATTACTTCTTATTTTGTTTTAATATATTTTATACTGGGAGGTGGATGTTGGCTGGGATTTGAAGGGGTTGATGGTGGGGGTTAAATACAGCTTATTTGACGTGAATAATCATTGAAAATGGTAAACTGATTTTATAATCTTATTTAAAAAGAAAAGAAATTAGGTTCTGCCAAAGTTACAAGTTACTTCTAGAGAAATATGTAAATGTGTACAGTAGTTCATTGAAATAATAATTAAAGAAAAAAAGGGGAGGGCTCCTTTTGACTTTTTTGTTGTCATACAGCATTCAGATATGGCTAAATTTAAATTTTTGCCTCAACATCAATATGCAGGGGTTCAAAATTCCCTGGGTCCGAGGTCCGGGACCTATTGATTTTACATTGGGACCATTAATATTTAAATTGTAAAAGTCCGCTGAACCTGCCATTTTTACCAGAATAATTTTACTTTTTCAATATAATTACATAATTGCACATGGATCTTTCGATGTTGATATTGGACTTTCAAAACTTTATGTGGGACCTGTAAAAATAAAGGCAAAAGGTCCTGGACCTTCCATTACAAAACATAATTTTGAACCCCTGATATGTTTTTATTTTATTAGATATATTTTAAATCCTATACAAAAGATTGATATATCATTTAAATGTATAAATCTTGCCTTTCCATAAAATTTTGTTATTGTGATATGTTTTTGGCAGATTTTGATTATATGAATCCTTATCCAGCATCTTAAAACATTACAGTCAGAGTATTTGAATAGTCAGTTTTAAATGAGGACTGCCTCACTAATAATAAGTTGTAAAAATTACTGGAATTTTACTCCCAACTGTATTGTCATTAACAGGGGCTATTATTGTGAGGAAGATTTGAAGTGGAAATTAAGTTATAATGCGAATGAAAAACACTTGGCAATAATAAACCAAACTGCATGGGAAAACACTTACAATGTTGACATGTTTATTTTTTAATTTCCTGGAAATTTAGAAATACATGGTACAACTTAAAATTTTAATGATTTTATGATTCATTTCCTATTTTCCTATCCATATTACATTAAGTATTGCATATGCATGATGTACATGACATATAAATATAGACATGTTCCACAAATCATGTTTTAAAACAATGACCATAAGGAAATAATCAGTGTATATATTGTATAAATTACAGGGTTCCATAATATCAATGTATAAATGGGTTTGTATTTGACATGTATTTGTTTTACTTTCATAAAAATTTGAACTGCATGTTGTCATACATATAGAGAATTAAGACAGCCAGGTATATTGTTCAGTAAACTAATTTTCTTTTCATAATGTGTAAGAAGAAACATTAGCGGTAGGAAACTTTTGTGGTTTTGATCTTTTAAACTATTTGACAATAATAGATTTTCACGCTATCAACTGTAGGTAAAGCGTACAAAGGGAAATAAGAAATTTTCGCTGAGAAGATATATTTGCAGTACATCACTCACCATGAAAATCGCAAATATTTTTTCCTAGCGAATGTTACTTCTTATACAGTATTTGACATTACCGTATTTGTTTTAATGTCTGTATGTTCTTTTATTTTAGATCAAAATTGTTGATGCAAAGAAATCTAAAATGGTATATGAAGACATCATGAAGAAACTGGACAGACTTGAAAATGACTATCTGCCACAAGTTAAACTTGACAAAACAGAGGTATGCAACTATGTTTCCATTTCAGGTAGCCAAAATCCCTGTTGGCAACTAATATTTGAGAAACTCTTTCAAAAAGTAACCCATTTAAGCAAATTTCTGAAAAAGATACTTTAAAATGGACCATATTTTCACATGTTTTGGATATTTAGATACTAATAATAATACATTTGTGGAAACCTAGTGTATGTGCTCTTCCCTTCTCTCTCTCTCTTTCTCTCTGTGTCCTTTCTGAAGAGTCCTAAAAAGCTGATGCTCCATGTCACAGCAGCCATGACATGTTAAAGAACCCACCCTGCACATTGCCCTAGGAGCACTGCAAAGTTAAACAACTTAAACATTTCTGCCACTTCACCTATGGCTGGTGACATCTCCATATAAGTGAAATATTCTTGACTGGGACGTAAAACCCTATTGAATCAAACAATCTCTCTCTCTCTCTCTCTCTCTCTCTCTCTCTCTCTCTCTCTCTCTCTCTCTCTCTCTCTCTGTTTTATGCATACATGCTCACACAAGCTTTCTGAGTTTCTGTTGTTTGCAAAAGTGATTTCTAGAAGTAAAAATTGAAGTATTTTGTTTTTTCCAGTTTATATTTAAAGATGTCAAGTTTATTGAACCTCAAGAACAAGTAATGTCAATCATTAATACTGGACAGGTGAGAACTACTTGATATTGAATCTTGATATTGAACAGATTAAACTATCAAAAATCATTTTCCAATTCATGTACTCATTTGAATTTGTTTTAGGTGTCTTACATGTATCAGGCAAGGGTTATCCATGAACATTTCAGTATAATCTTTGTAATATGTTTCATCCTCAATTGTTTTCTGTATAAACTTTTGAGGCGGATACCACTGAAACTTGGAAGTAGCATTTAGGTCCATATATAAAAATTATATAATACATTCTTTAACAAATTATCTTCAAAATAAAAAAGGCCCTAAAAAATTATGAATGAAAGTTGTAACATCTTCAGTTCATTTCATGAATTAACTTTGTAGATCAAACTCATTATCATATCACAGATAAAGTTTGGGTTTTTGTTTTAGATTTTACCATAATTCTTTATTTTATTTCTTAGGTGCCAGTTACATTTGAATTTATACAAAAATTAGATGAATCTTCATATTGTCGACCATGGATGAAAGTGGAGCCATGTAAAGCTGTCGTAACCCCAGGTTTGTACACTTATACATGTTATAGTTTGTTTAATTGATTTTGATGGTTTTAATATTCCATTCTACTGTTCATTGGAAATTATAAGGGGCCAGGGATATCATTTCAGCCAATTCAATTCATGTTCTTTAAACTAAATTTATTGGGATCAATGACAGTGTACCAGTAATTGGCAGTTCAGATTTAACTAGAAGTTATTTCATTTTGTTATGATGTTTTTAAGCTGCTAGCCTGCTACATACATAATATGTAATAGTGGGTAAAAGTTGATGTCGTTGAGAAAGGTGTACCTTTATCTAGTATCCATCTATTGTTTTGACCCCCAACACTTTTTAAGAATTAAAGGAAAATGCTGGCCAGTTTATTGTCTATTTGTATATGTATATATGTGGACAAAACATTGAACCTTTGTAGATATTGGGGTTGATGGGGTATTTGGCTCTTAAACATGTTAAAAGAAAGTTTTAGTTTTGTTCTGGAATTTCAATGCAGCTGCAAAACTGTTGGGACATTAACTAATTAATCTGGTGCACAGTTATGTAGTCTTTTATGTAATTTTTTAAAATTTTTAAAATTATGTTTTAAATTTTATTTAAATGTATTGTAAATAAAATTAATATTATTTTGTTTTATAGGTAACAGTTGTGAAATTCAAATAGAAGTTTATGTGGATAAAAATTCAGTATCAAAACTAAACTGTCAAGAAGAAAAACTAGAAGATATATTAGTCTTACATTTAATTGGTGGAAAGGACTTTTTTATATCCTTTTATTATACAGTCGTTTATTCTTTACTCTGTATACACTTAAATTTTTTTTTCATATGGCGTTCACGACAGTGAAAGTGTACATTCTATCGCTTTTGCTAAGATTGGGCTTCTTTACTATGAAATAGTATGCATGGAAATACTGTGCCTGGTAAATGAACGTGAAAGGAATATATCTTTTTTATCGTGAGATATGTATTCAAAAACGGGTAATGCATTTGTTTAAATATGCACATTTGGAATAAATTTTTGGAATATATTTTGGAATCTAGTAACATTATTTGCGGCGGGATGCATCTAATAATTTGTGCAGTCTGGCCAACTGATCTCGTAGAACACAATAAAAAGTAGTCAGGGAAGTTTGCATGCTACGATGTATATTCATAACTTTTATGAAATAAACAACAATGGCAGGTGAATTTAACTAATTCTTTATAAAATCTGTGGTAATTTAAATTAAAGTTTGCATGCTACGATGTATATTCATAACTTTTATGAAATAAACAACAATGGCAGGTGAATTTAACTAATTCTTTATAAAATCTGTGGTAATTTAAATTAATTTTGAAGGGTATAATAATGTATTTTGCTGTTGAGCTATTCTGTCACATTTTAAAACTGATTTATCGATTTGATTGCACTTCCGTGAAAGGGAGATAAATCGTACAGTGCCGTGTGTACATGAAATACAAATATGGATTTTAAATACTTTATGGATTTGGAAGTAAAATTAACATAAAACGAGAATATTGTGAGTGATAATCAGCAGTTTATTAATAACCAAACTTGCTAGCAAATGATCCAGTTACATACAAACGCTAGAATAAACCCCCTCATAGCGGCGATCGGGTCTGCAAAAACTCTTCTTTCTCTCTATCCAAAATAACAAACAACAATTAGGTACAATTTATAATACTTTATTAAATTTTAAATACTGATCTTTTTCATATATTTATGGAATTATTATTTTCTGTCCTTTTTTTCTTAGCAATACATAGTTTGGTACATATTTCTTTTTCAAAAACACCATCTGTTGGACTAGGCATCCATCCAACCCCTCCCCCGGGGATTTTCAGTAATATTCATAGTCCTGCCCCAACACCATTTTCCCAACTATGCTGTACAGCAGCACGGCAGAGTTGTAACATCATGTGATCATCAAATCAGAGGTTGTCATAGCAAATAAAAGTTATATCTGTGTCACTGTCCTTAAATTTGCTACATTACTGTGTCATTGGTCTTTGGATTTGATTGTCTTAATTCTTTCCATGTTAGATGGTTGAACCATAGATTTGAATAATCATTGACATAACAAAAGGTTTACAACTGAACCAAGAGATAGGGTCTTAAATGATACCACCTTGATTCACTTCATAAAAAGTTGAAATTACAGTATAACCTGTGTATAAAGACCACCCAGGGGACTGAGCAAAAGTGGACTTAATAGACAGGTGGACTTTATATAAAGGGTCACCTCTTATGAACAAATAAACATGTATTGTTGATACTGGTACATGTACATGTATAATGAGTGAAAAATATGTGGTACCTATTAAAATACTTAATTATTTCTTAAATGTTTTTTTTTTTTTTTTTTTAAGAATTATTTTTTAATTGATTATTCAGAATTAATTGTAGAAAATATTTGAAAGTGTACTTTAATCTTGAGGACTGTATTTCTGATTACATGGTAACAGTTTATCTAATCAGTATACACCTGACTGATTGTCTTTGTTTTCTTAAGAAGCAGGGTGTCACTAATTAAGTGATAGGTATAGAAATCATTCCACCTGTAAATAACAGAGACTTTTACCTTCTGATATAATGGCTTCAGTCACTGACGTGAGAATGATGAATTCATGTATTTATTCCTCAAATTTTAACTTAGTGTAACTCAAAATTATAATATTTTACATAAAATTTTAAATGTCACTATATATATATATACAACATTCAAAGAATTATCATTAAAATAATTATATTCTAATCTCCATGCATTCAGAATGTAAGAATTACTTGGTTAAAACTGTTTTGCATAACTTAGAAATCATAGAATTAAAAAAAACTAAAAAAAGTTGATTGAAAAAGTGGACTTTATAGACAGGTTGAGGAGTCATTTGGGACTAAAAAGGGTGGACTCTATTCACATTAGACAGGTGGACTTTATATACAGGGTCATTATATAGTAAAATCCATTGGGAATACTTCAGACCAGTTGCTATAGACAGGTGGACTTTATACAGAGGTGGACTTTATAGCAGGTTATACTGTACATTGGATATTAAAGATTGCAGAGACTGAAATATTTTGATATTGACAGTTAGTGTCATAGTTGTTATGTGTAAAGTAAAAGCCTGTCCATTCAGAGCCTATAGACTCTCTCAGGCTGATGGTAAACCTGGATTCATTGATGTAAAGCAAGTGAAAGTGCAATACTCCCCCTCTAATGGGATGTCAGTCCATCTCAAGGTTAACCCCCCAGCTAGCATATTTGCTGATGCACATTCCATTGCCTGCTGGGTAGACTGAGCCGTTGGTTTGATCACCATTGTGGGCTGTGTGGTATTTTCTTGACCAAGAGATCGAAATTAGGGCCCAGGTGACTGAATAGTTTAAAGCCCACACTTGCAGATCACACCATTCAACTTGGGGTGATCTTATTGTGATAAAGTTTGTCAGGTTGCTTGCCAAATATCAGTGGTTTTCTCTGGATTTCTCCACCATCCCTGAACTGACTGCCCAGATACATAGATATAAGTGAAAGAATTGTGACTCAGTGCAAAAACACCCTTACTCCTTTTTATTCTCTTTAATTTCAAATTGCTTCAGCACCAGTCAACCCTGCTACTAAAAGAATTTTGACACCAAATTAATATTTTATCGGACATATGTTTTAAATTTTACCTAAAGGATATTTTCCTTTTAAGATTTACATCATGGCCTCATTAACACCACATTTATGGTCACATTTTAGTCTATAAATAATTTTAAAAATTTTGTCATACTTGTATTTAAAAAATATAATTTCCTTAACTAGTGTCACATTACTGTTAGTGGTAATTATGTAGTTAGTAGTTTTGGTTCATCAATAGAAGCTTTAGTACAGATGCATGGACCAATTAAAGAAGTACCAACTGCACAGTTAGTGGAAATTGTAAGTTCTTGCTTCATTAAATTTTTTGACAACATTATTTTTGTGTCTGAAAATATTTTGATTGTCTGCATTAATTTATTTCAGTTTTAAATAACTTGATAATTTATATGATTATTTCATTTTTGTCATCTACAAATAATTTTTCAGTTTTAAAGATTTTATTCATTTATTTAAATTATGCAATTTCTGTCATCTACATCTCATAATACAAATTTTTTATATTGTTATTTTTTTTCCTTCTCTTTTCGCCTTCTAGACTTAAATTAAACCAATATGCCATCATACAGATTCCATACATATCAATAGAAAACATATGATTTTAATACATTTTTGATTAAGATGTTTTTTAACTAAGATGTTCCCAAAATTATGTACACTTTACTTTATAAACCAGTGCAGCTTATAGCACAATAACATACATATTTTGACAGGAGCAGAATACAACAAAAATATTAAGTTACCGGTAATATATTAACCACATATTGCATTTTTTCCCCGAAACTAGCAGCATAATACCAATATTTAGCTAAAAGTAACAACAGAGTTTTATTATAAGAATGAATAAGATACCAGTAGTATCATTTTTGATAAATTTTTCCATTGATTATAGTACCATGGTAAATATTGTGAAATTATTGTGATATATTTGATTTTTATTATGTAATGATCTGCAGTAAAACATGTTTATAATGAAGCTCTCTGCACTCTATTTTGAATTTTGTTATAAAGCCATTTCAATATATTGTTATATATAGACTTATATAGAGGAGCAGCAGGGTCCAATATTTGACTTCGTACTATCCATGTATTCGGTGTAAGCGTGTTTCATTATATTTGTGTTTTACTGTATGTTAATAAAATATTTCTTTTTATATTATTACTCTTGCAGGAACAACCAGGAAGCCTTGGAAGAAGAGATCTGTCATCATCAGATGGAAGGTTATATGCTGTTCCAAAAGAAATATGGCGACTTGTAGATCATATATGGCAATATGGACGTCATCAGGTATTTTTTGTGTTTGCATAACAAATAATATGAAAATATACATACAATTTAATAAAGATTTTTTTGAAAAGCAATGCAGTGAAAGTGTACATTATAAAAACATATAGGGTATCTTTCTCTTATGCATCACTTTTAAATCTCAAATCTCCTTGTGCATGTCTTAAGTCAGAATCACCTAGGTTTGAAAATAGTTTACAAAATAAAATTCTATGTTTTGTAACTTGTATTGGACCTTTGAGAAGGCCTACATTCAACTTTGGAAAGAGTTATACAGTAGAGTATAGGGGTTATGAAATTTATACCTTCACAAACGTTTAACGGAACTATATATAGGCTGCCCATTTCTTCATAACGCTGTGTTTATGTGTTTATTTATGCCCCACATTGAAGAAGAGGGGAATATACTGGTTTACCTCTGTCCATCTGTCTGTCCATTCAAAACAAAACTTTTCGTAACAGTTTTCTCGGCAACTACTAAACACAGTCACTTGATGTTTTGTATGCGAGTTCAGTATGCGGCCCCATGCCACAAGTTTAAATTTCAAGTCTGCCAAATATCTACCTTTTTTTTTACAGACTTTGTTTATTTTTCAACATTTCTAGTCAATGGTTGAAGTTAAAAGCTTGGTAAACTAAGTAAGCAGTAGCCTACAGATTTTTTGTTTGCCAGGCCATAACCTACTGCTAACCTGAAAGAACTTCATGAAACTTTACATATTTGATATATATTACACTAAGGTCTTCGTCTTTAAAAAGTCAAGGTCATAGAGAGAGTAAAAAAAGCTGAAGCAGAAAAGAAAATGTGTATGAAATGGAAACTTAACTAAGAATTCTTAGTTGTATTTCAGGCTTATATTCTTTGTCAGGAATTTATATGAAATGAATTATTTTGATTTTCAGGAAAACCTTTTCCAACAGCCTGGACTTAACAAAGAAATCCAACACATAAGAGATTGTCTAGATTCTGGTGTTCCAGAAACGCTACGTATCCTTTTGTTATTATCCTCCCCTTCTTGTGGTGAGGAGGATATCATGGATAAAGTAATAGCAGTGTGTGTGTGTGTGTGTGTGTGTGTGTGTGTGTGTGTGTGTGTGTAAATTGGTTTCTGAGCATTTGAAAGAAAACCGTACATCCAATTGAGCTGAAACTTGGGACAGTTGATTTATTGTGGTGGTGAGTGGTATGCGATTGCTTGGCATCCTAAATTAATTAGTTGGAGTTGGTATTTTAAAATTTGTCATTTGTTAACAAAAATTTTCAGATAAAACCCTGTTAAAACAATTATTTTGGTTGAGATTTTAATAATGAATCATTTGTGAAGAAATTTGGATCCAGTACAGTCAAACTGATGACTTAGGGATGAAGTATGATACTTTATCCACTTGCCCAATGTAGCCTCTTTGTAAATAAGTTTTCAGTTTGAGATTGAAACTTATTGACTCACTGTTATAGCATATAAGCACAAAAAATTGATAAATAAAAAGAAGTCTTCAATTCTTTGAAAGCCTATTCATAAATAAAAATTTAACTTTGTTTCACTTGGCCACTTTAGCCTCTTTGTGAATAAGTTTTCAGTTTGAAATTGGAACCAGTTTGAACTCATTGTTGTAACATATAAGCACAAAAAAATCAAATTGATAATTAAAAAGAAGTCTTTAATTCTTTGAAAGCCTATAAATTCATAACTATAAATTTGACTTTGTTTCATTTGTATCAAAACTACTTCTTAATAAAAGACATGTTAATACAGATAGACTTGCATGCTGCCAGCAGACACTTTGCTGTAATACAACAAACAGCTGATTGATTATTTTCAAAGATATAAAAGATTATGCTTTTACTTAAACTGATAGAGATATATCTTAATACCATAGTACAGGGTTATTACATACATATTCATCTTCAAATGTCAAGATTTTATCTTATACACTTTACATAAATACTCGTGACAATTATTCAGCATTAATCAATGTTTATACCATATATAGTCGTAATTTAATTTAAGAATTTCTTTTATTATGCTAAAAGATGGAATAATGTTTTGGTAGAAAATTTTTGTATCTATAGTCAAGATAGCAGATTGTCTAAAAGGAAATTTCTTCTGCAGACTAATTTGTTACCAAGAACTCATTTATCATATAAATGTGGGGGTACATCTCAAGATGTAATGCAGTGTAAATGTCGGAGGTGTTCACATGGAAAAATCTGTCATCGTTATCAAACCAAATTATCGACGAAGCAAAATGAAGAAAACTCCATATAATTGCCATGTATAAATTGTTTGTAGAAATTATGTGGTTGATTAGTCATATCACTGCCTGTAAAGAATACATTTTCCTTTTTCTTTGATTAATATATTTCCTGTAATATATGATTTTTTGATGCCACTTTAGCTAACATATGGACTGCATGCTTCATTTAGTACATGATTGTACAGTAAAACCTTGATTCATCACCACCTTTTTTTTCAGTCTGGCTTTAAAAAGGGGTTCCAACTTTGGCAATAAAACAGGATGGTGGGGGGCGGTTGGAGAAATATGATCAAGCTTAACCCAACCTTTATGTGGAAGTGATCTTTATAAAAAAACCGTTTTAGGGCAGTTTTGACTTTATTGTTATCAAATCTCATGACTCGAAGTAAAATTTATTCCCAATTTTTCAAAACAGATCATTAAGCTATATCATAGAAACTATGTTGCAAAAAGCAGGCTTTAAGAACAAAGAGATTCAATCAAATGATTAAGAAAGTATTTTGCCTTTAGTCATGTATTTGTTGCTTTTGAAAAGTATGGATAGCCTGTAAAAAAAACTGCCCATCTTTCTAAAACAGGGTCCTTAAAATGAGACCTTAAACTTGGTCTTATCATCACGGTCAAAGTGGGTGTCTTGTGTCATGTTTGGCATCCTGTGTCACACTCAGTATATTTTCCTAACTGCGTCTTATTTGTATCTATTATATAATCTAACAATATTTGCAGACTCTAAAAAACATGCATTTGTAAAATAGGATATGCCAAAATTTTGACCAACCACACTGTACTATAATGCTATGGGGCGGACTTAACATTTATTTTGGATTTTTGTATTTCGGATATTTTTATATCCTTCTGATACTGGTGTGCATCTGTACTTAAAAGAAAAAAAGTAATGACTAGAATTTTAGAATTTCTTTAGAAAAATTGTTGTAGTTTGTATTTATATTTCTTTATTGCCATTAAAATTCCTTAACTGTAACCCTACAGCTGGTAGTGTTCATTCTGTATGTGAAGCATTATTGTTATTTTTGGAGTGTCTACCAGAGCCAGTTTTACCTTCTAGTGTATATAAACGCTGTTTAGAATGTTCTGGTGATTATGCATTATGTAAACAGGTAAGTCAAGTGAATGCAAGTGAATTATTTGTTTGGTATGATAATGCAATGGTGATGCTGTATAAGAAGAAACATTAGCGGCAGGAAACTTTTTGCGGTTTCACAAACTCAGTAGGCAATAATTTTGTATTATTGTCAGAAATATACTGTAATTGTCTAAATTTCCTGCAAGTTAAAATTTGAAATTTCTCAAAAACTAAGGTATATTCCCTCATGCAAAGTATTTCCTTAGCTTAATTTGGTAAAAATATATTTTGGTCCTTTGGGTAGCATTTCAACATCTTCAAAATAATTTTGGTTTCATAATTTTGGTCCAAGCACTACTGATGAGGAATTGTATTCCGAAGCGACCGTCTAGTGCTGTAAAATTAAAACTGGTATAATATGTAATTTGATCTTCCTAACTTTCGCAGTATGAAATTTTCACGGTCTGCCTATAGGGAAAGTGTACCAAAGGGGAAAGAAATTTAGCTGGGGAAGATATATTTGCAATACAAAAGCTTCTACGAAAATCGCTAATATTTCCTCCCTGCCAATGTTTTTTCTTATACAGTATATGAAACTACAAAGGCAATTTATCAAATTATATTTTGATGAAATTCAGCATTTAATTGTATATAATTCTTGTGCTAGTTTAGTTGCATGATATTATGTAATAGGCTTCTATGAGATTTTATAAAAAAAAATTCATTCCATTGAGAAGATTTAAATAGTTTTCCTTATAAATAATTATTGTTTTAATTAAGATAGCCACATACTCTAATTTTAGAAAAAGATCCTGTATGTTAAATATGTTTCAATCTATTCAATCTATGTGTAGTTTTTGTTACATTCTCATCATTAGTTGCATAGTGGTCTGAAACACCAGCTAACAGATCATGTGTCTCTTCACCCTCTGTGTAGGTTGGGATCCCACTCGGGCAGATCTTGATGTGAGAAAATTTGTCAGTTTGCTTGCAGATTTTCTATGGTTATCCTCCTTGAAACTCCAGTTCCTCCATCCTAAAATGGTTGCTTAGTATAAGTGAAAAATCTATGGAAAAGACTGAAGTAACAACATTAATCCAATTCAGTCTTGTTATTGGTATTAAAGGAAAAATGGTAGATCTGAGTCTTAATACTTTGATCTTTTTACCTGATCTGTACAAAGAGCTTGCATCATAGACCGGCATACCCTGTAAGCATTGGCACCAAAATATGTACAGTAGAAGCTTTTTAGCTACAATTTAAATATTAAAATACACTTTCCAATAACAGGAAATCATTATTTCTTCCTGATTGGTTTTCTGTTAAACTATATTAAAACTGTATTAGTGTATTAATTTTTTGTGATTATTTGACAGATGTGCTGTCATGCTACAATATTAGTTTACCATTCCTGATGTAAATCTTCATTTTAAGGTTACATACAGATTATTTATGCAGTGATTTTAGTCCTGTGGACTTCTGACTGAATAATATCAACCCACCAGATGTTTGTAAATTATAAAGAATTTTGTTACTATTTTACAGATTTTATCCCAGATACCAGAGTGTCATAAAAATGTGTTCAGATATTTGTGTGCTTTTCTAAGAGAACTTTTAATGCATGCACAGCACAATGACCTTGAAGTTAAATTTTTAGGTAAGTTTTATTGAAATTTCTTTTTTCAGAAAGATTTTGTTAACAGTTGTATTAAGATCCAGTCATGGGCCAATATATCACAAGTCCTCCCCTCTCTCTTTGTCTATTTTTTCTGTTTTGTGAAGAAATTGAATAAAGGTTTGTTTTTGAAAAGACAGCTTCCCTTTCTACCAAATAATGAAAATGACAGGAGGATGCACCATGGACTGATGATGGGGTAACTTTTTATCCACATCTTCAATTACTAGGGCATAAAGCTCATTGAAATATGGTTAATGACATGGGCAAAGTGCATATTATTTTTTAAATAGCATGCACTGTGAGCACTGTGTATGTTAAAGGTATGTGGGTTTAAGCTCATTGAAATATGGTTAATGACATGGGCAAAGTGCATATTATTTTTTAAATAGCATGCACTGTGAGCACTGTGTATGTTAAAAGTATGTGGGTTTAACATTTAAAGCAAATGTTGTTTTGAAAATGAGTTTTTGCCTTCCCTAATGATAGAAGATTATGTCATCTAATAGTCTTAAAAACTGAGAATTGAACAGTTGCTGTTGATCTGTACATATTGTTGGAGTAACCCTCTGTTTAAGTTATTTCCACATGTTTTAAATATAATATTTTCAATGTCACAAAGAAAACAGATGCATATTTAAGCTCAAATTAGAGATATGAATATGAAAATGGAAACATAAAACTAGTCTATGATCCACGTACCATTATTCAGTTGACTGACTTATTTCTTAAATGTCAAGTATCCAGAAACAAAACATTTCTATCAGGACTATTTAAAAATTCAAATTAAAAAAAATAATTACAAACATGTGGCCAATTAGAAACTTTTCCCTAGAAATTCCAAGATTAACATGCAACATCTTTAAGTACATCTGAAAGACAAAGACAATAGTCGTACAAGTGTAAAATATGAAAACTTTATGAAAATACAGATATGTATCTACGGTAAATAAAAATACAGATATGTATCTAAATAAAAATACAGATATGTATCTAATTTTCAATGTAAGGAAAAAAAAAAGACGGATGGATGTTTTTGCTCACAGATATAAAAAAGGAAATTTAAAAAAAAATAAAGATAGTCTTCTGGTCAGTGAGCACACAGAATCACTATTAAGTTGATTGACTTAATATTTGTGATGTAAAATATACAGAAACAAAACACTTGTATCGAGACTATTAAAAATTCAAGTTATCAAAATAATTACCAACATATGGGCAATTAGAAACTTTCCATAGAAATCCCAAAATTAACATACACCATCTTTGGAATACATCTGAAAGACAAAGACCAAAATCCAGCAGGAGTGAGTTATATGAGAAATTTATGGAAATAGATAAGAAAATGTATCTAGTTTTCAATGTAGGAAAAAAAAAGATGGATGGATGTTTAGTTCAGATATGAACATGATGAATGCATATATAAATAGGAAACTAAAAAAATTATAAATAGTCCACTGGTCTGTGAGCACACAGAATTACTATTACATTGATTGACTTCATTTTTGTGGTGTCGAATAATCAGAAACAAAACATTTGTATCGAGACCATTAAAATATCAAGTTTTAAAATTAATTACCAACATATGAGCAATTAGTAGCTTTACCCAGAAATCCCAAGATTACCTACATCTTTGGAATATATCTGCAAGACAAAGGCCCAAGTCCAGCAGGTGTAAGTTAAATGTGAAATTTATGAAAATACAGCTATGAATCTAGTTTTCAATGTAAGAAAAAAAGACAGATGGATGTTTGAGCTAAGATATGAATACATATTATAACTAGGAAAATAAAAAATATATAAATAGTCTTCTGGTCCGTGAACACACAGGATTATTATTAAGTTGATTGACTTAATATTTGTGATGTCGAATAATCAGAAACAAAACATTTGTATGAAGACTATTAAAAATTCAAGTTATCATATTAATCACCAACATATGAGGAATTAGTAACTTTCTCTAGAAATCCCAAGACTAATATAGACCATTTTTGAATACATCTACAAGACAAGACCATGATAGTACTAAAGGTGTAAAATAAATGTGATACTTATGAAAATATAGATATGCATCTAGTTTTCAATACAAAAAAAAAAAAAGATGGATGGATGTTTTAGCTCAGATATGAAAACAGATAATAAAAGGAACATAAAAAATATTAAAAATAGTCTTCTGGTCCGTGAGCACACAGAATAATTATTTAGTTGATTGACTCAACATTTGTGATGTGAAATTTACAGAAACTGTAACATTTGTATCAAGACTATTTAAAATTCAAGTTATCAAAATAATTACCAACATATGGGCAATTAGTAACTTTCCCCAGAAATCCCAAGATTGACATAGACCATCTTTAAATACATTTGAAAGACAAAGACCATAGTACTAAAGGTGTAATTTAAAATAAATGTGAAATTTATGAAAATACAGAGATGCATCTAATTTTCAATGTAAGAAAGAAAAAGACAGATGGATGGCTTAGCTTTGATATGAATAGAGAAATAGAAATATAAAAATAGTCTACTGGTCCATGAACACTGTACCATTAATTAGTTGATTGACTTAATGTTTGAAATGCAAAATACAGAAACAAAACATTTGTATCAAGACCTTTAAAAATTTACATTATAATGTTAATTGCCAACATATGAGGAATTAGTAACTTTCTCTAGAAATCCCAAGACGAATATAGACCATTTTTGAATACATCTGCAAGACAAAGGCCATTGTCCAGCATGTGTTAAATAAACGAGAAATTTATGAAAATACATATATGTATTGTATGTAATACAAGAATAGAAGAAATAATTATCATATTCCCTTTAGACACAACACTATATAAAGATCCTATAAAGAGAGTTACAACTATTGACTATAAGTTTGATGTTAAACACCTTGTCGTATAGATGTTATTGTAAAAACAAAAAGATCTTAAAAGATTCAATGACGATATATATTTCCTCTACTTAAGTTCTATTTTTGTTGATCAATGAAAAAAGCATTATATCCACATCTGTATCGCCTTGTTCTCAAATAGTTTATATTTATGAATTATTACAATAAATATATCAGCATTTGTAGTTTCCCATTGTACTTCAATTGTACTCTAAGGTAATATAAATGTGTAAATATGCCATAAACAAACTCCTCATATTTTTATTTCAATTTACATTTGGGGAGTTTTGGGACTTAAATATGTAGAAACAAACTCCTTGTGTTTTTTTTAAGTTTACATGAGGGAATTTACTCAATGTTTATATGTGGAAATGCTTTTAATGCTGTCATTGTTACAATCTTATGCAACATCACAAAGAATAATAATGGTACCTTGAACTTAATCACACCTAGGCTAAAATTTGAGAAGATAATTAAAAGTCATTAATAGGATGCATGGACTAATCAGGAAACGTAATCATGAAAACATACTCACCTTTCACCACTTAGGTTCAAACCCTATTCAAGAATATTCTAACGTGAGAAAGTCTGTCGGTAATTAAATTCATTTGCTGAAGCTCGGTGGTTTTTTGCGGACACTCCATTTTTCTCCACCATTCATGAACTGGCAGGCTTGATATAAGTGAAAGAATCATGACTGACATTAAACTCCACTAACAACTCAGTTGGCAGAGTGCTCGCTCTGTAAGTGGGAGGTCATGGGTTCGAGTCCCAACCAGGTCTGACCCAAGACTTGAAAGTGGATAGTGACTGTTCATTCGCCAAGCACTCGGCATTACGGAATGAAAAGTCACAGTTCTTTTGGATGGGAACTTGAAGAAAACGAGGTCCCGTGTCACGGTGGGCTTGGCACGATAAAGAACCCTGCTGTATATTGCCATCAGCACAACACACAGGCAAAATTTCTGCACCTTCGCCTATAACTGGCTTCATCTCAATATAAGTGAAATATTCTTGATTTGAGCATTAAACATTATTACTCAACTCAACTTAATTATTACACTACTCTCCAACTGTTGATATAATTTTCAAAAAAAAAAAAAAAAAATTTTAAGCTCATGTTGGTTAATTTGTTGCATGTAATCTATGGTGACATGATGCTTTGTGAATTAAGTATCTTACATGGCAATCAAATTTTAATTAAACAGGTCTGTCAAATTGCTTGCCAATTTAGAATATATAAAAATAAAAATGAAGAATGTTTTCATTTGTATCCAAGTATGAACATGTTTATTTTACCACTGTTTCCATTCCTGGTAGCCAACATTGTCATTGGCTACTAATTTCTACTAAAGTCTTTTTAAAAACATAACATATTTTATCAAATTTGTAAAAAAAAAAAGTATAAGAAAAACCTTCTTTTCACGTAATATTAAAAATTTTGCTACAGAAAGCTTTGAAGATTTTATAGTGATTTTTTCATTGTCTATTTGTTATCAGTTTGCTGATATTAGTTGCCCTGTATCCAGAAACAATTAAGATAATGTGATATAATATAATTGTGATGATACAGCCTGTCTGTTTTATAATCATCAATTGAAACGTTTTTACTCCGGGACATTGTAATCACTTCATTTTATTTGGATACCCTCTATGGAAACATTACATTTTACGAATATGATTTTTTTCTCTTCATTATTTATTTAACACATTTCACTATGCAGTCCACATGGAATAAATGAATTGATGTATATATATATAAATGTCATTTAAGCATGTTTTGATGAGAGAAAAAAATTATACCCCAACAGTACTTTTAAATTGCCCAAAGTGGATCAATGAAATATTAATTTTTTTGAAGCAGGTGCTTGGTAACGGATGTTATTTAATAAAGTAGGCTAAAACTGCACAAGGAAGGAAGTAAAATAACATACAACACTCTTGCCTCAAGGAGAACATACTTAAGAAGGAACATTTACTTCATTCAGTTTATAAAGTGAATACGTACACGGAAATAAATATTTCAAAGATATAAATATATATGGTATAATTTTTCCACCAAAGACTTTACAAAAGTAAACAGACCAGAAATCCCTAGTGGCTTTTAAGCTCACCTGAGCACAAAGTCGTTGTCTGTTCAGTGTAGTTTGTTGGATGACATGATGACTGCCTTGTGTTGTGCATCTATATTTTATTGTTAACACTCTGGAGGCCAAAATTTGTGTCCAGTTTTCATCAAAGTTGCCAGAATTGTTTATGGGTATTTTTGGATAAATAGTTAGGTCGCTAGGTGAAATAATAGAAAAACCTTGTTAACATACCAGAAGTCACAATTTTAGCCCAATCTTCTTCAACTTAAACAGATTGAGCCTCTTGACAAAATCTAGGTGAAGTTTTTATATGGGTCATGTTGCATGAATAAGCGGGTAACTAGGTCAGATTATTATATGTTAACTATGAGAACAGACCATGCAAAATTTTGCTATTTTCAACAAAAGATGGTAGTTTCAAGAGTTACACAATCAATACAATTCAGCATCTGCATTCTTCATGTTTTTTGTGATGTACTATTTGTGGAAAAAAATAGTTCTGTGATGAATCCATATATGAAGTAAAATAATATTTTGAAAATATTGAATAGTTTCCTAGGACATTTTAATTATGAAAGATACAGATTTTCTTAAATTTATGAAGTAAAGGAGTCCTGAATGATGATTTGGTAATTGCTTTCAATTTATTTTGAATTGGAATGGATTACTGTATTTTCCCATAAGGATTATTTTGTAATGCATTCAGAATTTTGTGAAATATTTTATGTCAACTTGCTTAAATGAATTCAAATACAGTGCTTACGGCAGTAGCGGATCTCAGTCAGTAGCGGATCATTTTTTAGAATAAAGTTAATTTTTTCCATATCATTACGAGAGACCAATAAAACTCGGATATATTTCTGTAAAGCTGGTATTTTTACTTAATTCTACGTTTTATTTGTGTTGATAAACGTCCTATCTTTTAAATTCTCGGCTTTTTAATGCGAATGTCACAAGCGTCTCAGCGACATGGATGTGATTTTCGAAACCTAACTTTCGATTTGACCAACGTTTTCAATACTTTCAAAGGTAATTTAAAATGATTACAATAGCTCTTTACACTCGTTAACATGTCTTCTTTCACTACATAAACCTTTATTGAGCTTTACAATTCATGACAATAAAAAATAAACCAGTTTATGCAGGGTGCAATTACGGCAATAACGGATCAGCTGCTGTCTACAGAGGACCTCTTGAAAGGCTAAGAAAAATATGGCATGTACCCATGGGGCTGTCTGGTGCTTCCAGAAAAATAAATAGACTCTGGTGGGTTCAGTTATGCAGAGGCTATTGGAGAACCAGTGCCTAGCTTCCATCCATGGCCAGTACCCCATGAGAAAGATGGGGGCATTGTCATGCCATGCCACTATCTTCTTTATCATATGATAAGACCAGATCAATGGGCATTTTAAAGAAGCCATAATTGTAATGCTTGAAGAATAATCTGTATGAGATTAGAATATGTTGATTAAATACATTATTATCCAACCCTATATTTTGTGTTTAAGACAATTAAAGTTTTATTCCGTTCTATATTTTTGTCTGGTAACAATTTTGGACCTATGATGTACAGTGTACAATACCAATAAGTACCATTGTATGCATATACTGTTCTTGTCAAAATAAAATCTTAATGGACAAGAGTATGTCATAATTTTTATAACTTATAAGGTACAATTATGTTATTTTATTATTTCCTTCGCCATTTACTACTTTTATAATTCAGTATTCAAGACAATGTTGATTAACTTAATTTATCAGGGACATTGCGATGATTTGTTTTTTGGTTATTTATTTCAATCATGATTTTTGTTGATATTACGATTAAAACTCTTTAAAATTGTTTCATAATCAGTATTTTTTTGCAATTGAATGATGGAAACTCAAACTAGTCATGTTTTGAGTTAAGTCGCCTATCGTTTTCTTGACACTAGGTGGCGTGATCCGCAACTCACAAATTGATTCGTTACTGACGTAAATACATGGGGTACAAAACGCGTGGATTGACCATACTTATAGTCGGACGATTTTTATCATCTAATGATAAATTGAAAGAGTGGAGAAATGTCAATTGATAGTACCAAAAAAATACAATCGACAGCGATGTTTTTCTCGGAAAGCAGTGAATATTGCACTAATGATCCGCTACTGCCGTAAACACTATCTGTATAATAAATCTTTCATTATGTTCATTATATAATGATGTTAAACACATTTTACCAGACCTAGACTTGTGGTACTGGTAGATGAAATAGGAGATTTAATTGTCTAATTCAGGGCATTAATATTTTGAAAAATTTATTTGGAATTATTGCTGTCATCATATTTTTGATAATCATCTAAAAACTCAGAAATTAAGGTTAAAAAATTTACCAGAATGACTGAAACCATGAAAATGAAACATTTCATATTAATTTTGCTTTAGCACAATTTAGATTAGTACATGTACTTTGAAATCAACAACATATAAGGATTCATGCTTTTGGTTACATTCCTTTTTAAGCCAAACACATGAAGTTTCAGATAAAAAAAATAATTTACACTTTGGATTTAGCTTAACACATAATTTTTGACATTTTTCTTTGTTTTGAAATTAAAAAAAACCCTATAATGATACCATGGATACCATGATACATTATTTTAATAATTTCCTGAAAACAAAGCAACTTTTATCTATGAAGAACAATGGCTGTTTGCTGAAAATAAGTAATTATGTGCTACAAGGAGGCCTAGCATAAGTTCAGCACATTGATTATCTGTTGATTATTGGTCATAGATATTCTGATTGACATAGACAGTCTGTAATAACTTGTATAAATTGGATGCTCCCTTAGCTGATGATTGCCAGCCAAGATGCTTCATTTACCATTAATCAAAATATTTTCATAATCATCAGAACTCCAGGGAAAGCACGAGGCATTGTTTGACAGCCTGTTATAGAGCATATTAGCCATACATCTTCAGAAATAGTTGTTTTAGTGTTAGTTTCTGCCACTTTTTCAAGTAAACTGTCAAGTGTATTTTGTAAATAGCAATAAATCGTTTGTCTGTTCATCGTTATTTATTTCCTTTTCATTACACTTTATTATGATGTTGTTTGTACAAATAACTGCTTTGGTTTCTCTTGATTAAACATTTTATTTGTTTCATCTGAAGGTTTATGATTAAAGTTTTAATTACATCTGTTATTGCTGTAGTGATTCCTTCCCGAGATTTACAGACTAATACACATGTAAAGAAGTAATTAATGATTGGCATCAGGATTGTTTGTGAAACATTAAGAATATTGTCAGTTTTTACAAATGTGTAAATGCTTAAATAAACATGTTACGTTATCATTCTCTGCTTTTAACCAAGTTGTAAGCAAAATTTCAAGATATTATAAGGCTTGTAAAGTATTTGAATTTGAGACTTTGTATGATTTTTTATATTTTTATGTATTGAGATGTATTTCATCGTTTAAGCTGTTTTATTGGTCTCATTTTACCACACCTTAAATGTATGTAGAACTTGTGTCTTGCTTACATAATATCAAATCAATATCAGGATGCTGTTTTAGATTTTCTTGGTTAAAGTTTTCAGATGTACAAATTTTACTTAATCACATTAATTTTTAATTTTTATGGCCTGGCAGCAAATACTGGGGGTTGTATTGTATTGTATTGTTGTTGACTGCCTGTCAGTCTGGCTGCATGTCTAATTTCAGCGCCACAGTGTAATTAAATAATGGAGTTTAACTCAGGTCAAGATTCTTTCACTTGTTTTGAGATGCTCTGATCAGGGATGGTGGAGGAAACCAGAGTGCCCAGAGTAAGCAACCAACCTTCAGCAAATGAACTGATTCCTCCAGAACAAATGATTAATCTACAAATTCTACAACCATTTATTTTTATATTGTCTAAAAATGGAAAAGATAGAATTGAAATGAGTAAACAGATAGGACAACACTTGAGACTTCATATAGTCTGAAAAATGCTTTTTATGCAATTTATAATTTACATAATAGTCAATATACAAACCAATGTTTTTAATAAGCATGTTTACATTTTGTATTGCAATTAATGAACTCTGCAATTCTCAATACCAGTACCATATCCTGATGACTCTTGGGCAAAGTTCAAAGCACTATATTTTTTTCCTTACATTAACCTAATGTAAGTCTCTCTGCACCAGAAGGTGAAAAACAGCCTCTAATCTTCAGTTCAATTTAATTATCTGCACTTATTTTCTGATTTTTCTACAGTTTTGAATTTTAAACACCATAAGTTTCAAGAATAATTTGTTGTTAAAATCTGACAACTGGTATAATAACATTTAGTCAATTTGCAGTTAATACTGTTGACACCTAGCTCAGAATGTTCAATAATCATTATCATATTCTGGTGTCTTGAGTCTGTCATACTTCAAGTTGTACTAATTTGATACTTTGTTGGCTAGGAATCTGCTATATTGCATGATTCCGTTCTACTAATCTATACTGTCTGTTGTCTCAAATTCAGACTATTAAGAATGAAACCTCAATAACTGAAAGTGCATGACTTCAGTTTAAAGAAAATAAAGTGCTGTCACTTTGTTGAGATCCTGCCATTGATACTCGCATGTTTGAAAGTCTTAGGTTTGAGAATTCTGTTGTCTTCGGCATCATTCTGTTTTGACTTCAGTTTAACTTTGAACTTCTTAGCAGTTTTTTGAGTTTGTGAATTGGAAAAAAAAATCTTGGACCAAATACAGACTTTGTGTTACACATTTTTTTTTCATATTATGTAATTACATATTATACCAGTTTTAATTTTACAGCACTAGACGGTCATTTTCGGAATACAATTCCTTATCAGTTAGTAGTGCTTGGACCAAAATGAGTTAAATGAGTTATGTTAAGCTGAAACTCTCTTAGGCACTGATTGGGCCTCTTGGGTTTAAATTTTGTCAAACAGATTTAATTTCTATCTGTATGGTATATCAGTTTTACATTTTACAGATAACCAGCTTTGAACAGTCAGTTAGATATCTGTACTCTAACCAGAAAATAAAAAGTGTGAAAAAGTTGTAACAATCTTATGTACAAACCATTAACCAACCTTAGGGTTTTAACTCTACTGTTAAAAAAATCAATTTTGTAACTTTCAGATAGTGTGACCAATTTCACCTCCAAAAATGACAGAGTTATTGAATAAAATTGGAGCTGTGATCAAATTTTCCAAGAATGATAAAAAATCTTCCGTCGTTCTTTGACTACATTACACATGACATTAGAAATGTAACTGTTTTAAGTGTAAATCCATTCCCATCCTTGCTGACATCTTAAATAGTATTTTAGAAGTAATGTATTGAAATTAATTCTGTTTTAAGGTACAGATGTGTATAGATGTGATCCACACGTTATAAGTGTATTAGGTTTTCCTACGTCTATAATATATCTACGAGTGAAACGTCTCATTTTTCCGACCCTTAATGATCCACAAATAAGGATATCAACTCCTTCATTGATTTTATACCATTTTTATGTTGCCGAAATGCATGAAACAAATTGAATTTAAGATGTAATTCCTAGAACGCTACTTCTAAATTGCTGGCTATAAATTGTCCTTAATTTTCTTCTGATCACAAGCTACGGCGTTTCATTTGTTTGTGATTCCTGATGGTTAAGATTTGAATTGATCTAGATATCTGTTAATCATCACTCAGAATTTGTTTTTTGTACACTATTTTGTTTCTCTCTCTCTCTCTCTCTCTCTCTCTCTCTCTCTCTCTCTCTCTCTCTCTCTCTCTCTCATTTTTGGTTTTGTCTCAATGTATATTATTTGTTTCTCATTATTTCTAATGTACTGCACCACCTTTTACTGTTTGTGTGTTTTGGTTTTGTGTCTGTGGGGGAAATAAACCCATCTAGTTTTGGTGAGTTTTAGAGATAGTAAAAGTTATGCTTTAATGTTTAGACAAATGAAATTTACCCTGATAACTGTGCTTTTGGGTCATAGTATCTCTTGCAGTCTTAAGTTTTAATCTCATTCATAGAAGATCCAAGTGTGAGAGTTTGTTGGCTTTCTTGCAGAAGATTCTTTTTCCCTGTACACTCCAGTTTCCTTAGCCATCCTAGAAATTACCACCTCGATGTGAATGAAATAATGTTTTCTAAGTCAAAAAACAATTATCCAACCAATAACCCTTTTAGCTAATGGTAAGGTAGAATGATTTTAACAGGAAATCCTAATCAATATTTTTGATTTTATGAACAATGCTTTTGCCTGTTGTCTGAGATTGTGTTTGCAAACTTGTTAAAATTTATATATCTTATATATGTTCATCATGCAGTAATATTGAGTGTTCACCATGCAAGGGACTTCCCCTTTTCACCAGAGTGAAATATTCTCTAAACAAGAATGCAATTATACTATATTTAGGGAAGCAATCTAAATATTAAGTTATTGCACAGTCAACCAAAAGCAATGACAAAAGTTGTGAATTTTTTTTTCACTTCTCTGATACCTGATACAAAGTTACATAATATATTTTAAAAAGGAGTTAATAGTTAACAGTTATACCTTTTATATCTAAAAGTCAGTAGTATGAACATTCAAAATATCTTTTTATTCATGATTAAACACCCACACACCCATCCCAGTAAAGTTGTTCTGTGATTAAGTTTGAATTCTTTAAAGGAATAGTAAAAATCCCTGGCGTCAGCCACCTGTCGAGTTCGGTCTGCCACAGACAAGAATTTACCAACCTTTAAACATAATATTCACCTCAGCCTACAGTCTTGATGAAAATTATATCTTTGGAGTTGATAAATCCCTATGTCTACCTCAAAAGTGCCTATAGACATATTCCCAATTATACTATCCATCTTTTAATTAAAATTATTCTTTGATCATTAATTCTGGTCTTATCAGTTAGCATATTTCAATTTGTATCAGTTAGCATTTTTCAATTTACAAATTTCCTATAGGGAAAATTAATTAGAATTTACAATTGAAAATGTCCGATTTTTGCAGGTTTCACTGCATGCAGTGCTATTCAGTTTCTGAGAGTTGAATTTGTTTACAAGTTCAATTTCAAAACCAATAAACCGAAAAAGGAAAGTTTTTTTTATAATGAAATATTAAACATCCTTTTAGCAGCATGGTATTTGTGTTTCTATTTTATTTTTATTGCCAATTCTCCTCAATATAGCAAAAATTAAATGTACAGGATTTTAAAATCAAAATTGAAATATTGATGAACTGACAAGTTGCTTTTAAATAGATTAAAATTACACATTTATTCAATACATACTTTTATACCATAGGATGTATCCTACTGTGTTCAAAGTATCTTAATACACTGGTGTTACATTTCTGTTTCATCTTTTAACGGTACTTACGGAGGAGACAAGACGGCAGATGAACGACATTGATTTGAAAGAAAACACCTTACAGAAATTCATTATACATTTTCCTAGAAAATTAAATTAATATAGTTACTTGTGTCTTCAACAGCCAATGTTAGTGAAGTCAAGTGCCGATGATGCCATACTTAATTTATCAATGTGGTGCCAACATTGTGTTTAGTATCACTTAGAAACTGTCAAAACAGCCAATTACTAAGTTCTTGAACCAATTTATATTGAAAAAGATCGCTCTCTTGAGAAATCTGATAAAAAAGCCATGAATGCTATCTTGTTGAAACTGTCACTCTTAATTCTTAAACAGTCCTTCAAACCTTAACCAAGTAGTTTTGATGGAAGGCTATTGTAACTTGGGCTCAGTTTCATCACAAATATGGATCATACAGCTTGGCTAAAAATGAAATTTCAGTTATGAAATACAGATAAACCTTGTTATAATACTCCTCACAAATTAACTTCATGACCTCATTTATCACCACAATATTTCCAAGTCACACAAAATATTTTCTTTATAAACCTCCCTTGAGTAGCTGCAATACCCCTTTATAATGCAAAATTTGACTCATGAACATGTGATGTCAGTGAAGAGAGGTCATACTGTACATTTTGTATGTCAAGGAATTCATCAGAACACAAGACCTCCTAAGGCAGAAGAGTCATATTTCCACAGTCAGGTTACATATTGCTAATTACATATTATACCAGTTTTGATTTTACAGCACTAGCAGCTGTTTTGGAATACAATCCCTCATCATAGTGCTTGGACCAAAAATGTGTATCAAGATGTTGAAAAGATACCCAAAAGACCAAAATATATTTTGCTAAGGAAATGCTTTGCATAAA
The DNA here is from genome assembly GCA_021292105.1 of Anadara kagoshimensis. Classification (NCBI taxonomy): domain Eukaryota; kingdom Metazoa; phylum Mollusca; class Bivalvia; order Arcoida; family Arcidae; genus Anadara; species Anadara kagoshimensis. The sequence goes on from CM037865.1 coordinate 52,275,750, forward strand.
TAGGGAGTATACCTTAGTTTTTGAGGAATTTAAGATTTTAATTAGCTAAAGTATGAAAAATCCACCTTAAGCAATTCTTTAAATTTAAGAGAAACCTCAACTTGTTGTTATGATTTACTTGCTACGGACTAATTTTAGTTAAATCAATTTGACATGCATTGCATATATGGAAATTATAATATTGATATAAAAAAGACTTGAAGAAGGTTTGATACCGGTAGATCATGGATTAGAACCATGTAACTTACATACCAGTGATTGTAAAAGCTTATTATCTCAGGTTTCATAATGGAATCTGCGATGCATAAAAGTAGACAGAATTATAATACCCAACATATATTTGATTCCACAAATTTTCAAGCATTTATAGTTGAAAACACCATTTTCTTGAATATGTTAGACAACTCAAAACCATTATTTAGGCTGAACAGTTTCCAATTGTTGTTTGTTTTGTTTTTATTTTGAAAAAGAGATATCTGACCCTATAAAGTCCTTGAATTTATCCTGAAGGCCCTAAAAAGCCCTTGAATTTGGCTATTGTGTTTCTGTATTTTGATATGAAGTGGTTGCAATTAGACTGATCAAAATAAATAAATAAATAAATAAATTAAGTAATTAATAAGTTATGTTGAAATGAGCGATTTAAAGATACCTGCCAACCTGGCCCTTCTGAATGCCCAAATTCAACCTCCGCTTCAAGTGTCATTACTATGGACACGCATTTAATAATGTTATTGATTTAATTGTCTTTGCACCAACATTTATTTTGCTAAAATTGTCCCTGTGATAAGACTTTAAATTTCCAAAAAAATCCCATTAAAGCCCTTAGATTTGGAGTGGAAGTATCTGTACGAACCCCCGAATGAATTTTACAGCTTTCTGTCTACATGTACTTAAATTTGAGTTGATAATCACTCGGATGTGTATACATATGCCAAACTTTATTTTGAGATGATGTATTGTTATTGAAGGTAGGGAGTACCAGACATTTTTAACACAGTTGTCAGATAAATATAATATACAACTCCATTCTGGTGCCAAACTGATATGACCTGTAAATAAATGTCCAACACTTTATTGATCTTGGATACAAAGTTGAGAAACATTTCCAGAAAATGATAAGATATGGTCATAAATTCCTTTGTTTATTATCATTTCCACTACTGTCTCTATATTAGTTATATGTATATACACAAACTCATACCAAATCGTTAAGCATAAAAATATATTGATACCTTTTTTCATCCTAGAATTTTTGATACAATATAAGTTTTTATGCTCTTGCAGAAATTATTTAGGTGCATTGTCTCTGTATGTAACATAAAAGGAAAAAAGACAATGCAGATTTAACATGCATATTAAGACCATTGTGTTAAAACTCCTGACTTTGGACAGACACGGGATATAATAAAAAAGAATGGCAACCAGAACTGTTAACAAAATCTTAACAAACTTTGAAGGGAAACATTTTTTTGTTGATTTTTCAAGAAGAAGAAGTTTAAAAAAAAGTAGTGAAAATGCTTTTCTTATCCACAGACACGCATTTCCATCTTGTTTTGTTTGCATTTCTGGTGAAAAAACAATTTCAGTCACACTCAATCAATTTTTCTAATCCCACAGTTTGAGATAATCAATTGCCATGTGAATGTTCTTGAAAACAATTTTCAAACAACATCAGCTAAAGCTTGCATAGGATATAATTCAGACATTCTTGTATTCAGAAAGTTGAGAAACATTTCCAGACAACGATAAGATATGGTCATAAATTCCTTTGTTTATTATTATTTCCACTACTGTCTCTATATTAGTTATATGTATATACACAAACTCATACCAGATCGTTAAGCATAAAAATATATTGATACCTTTTTCATCTTAGAATTTTTGATACAAAATCACTTTTTATGCTCTTGCAGAAATTATTTAGGTTCATTGTTTCTGTAAGGAATATAAAAGGGCAAAAAAGATAATGCAGATAAACACATTATGGCTGTTGTTTGGACATGCACTGCATATTATAAAAAATATATTGATACTTTTTCCTCCTGAAATTCTTGATACAAATAGGTATTTTTAGCTCACCTGAGCCCAGATGAGCTATTGCTATCTATCACCGTCCGTCGTTCGTCGTCCGTAGTGCATCGTGCGTAACTTTACATTTTAATCTTCTCCTCCAAAACTACTGAGCCAAATTTGATGAAACTTGGTGATTATTATGCCTGGGTAACAGGCTTTCAAAATTGTGTTCGGGGTTTGACCACGCCCAACAATATGGCTGCCATTACTATAAATAGCCAAAAGACAAAAAAATCTTCTTCTCTGAAACCAAAAGGTGCAGGCAAATTTTGATTAGATTTTTGGATTCAGGATACCTAGATACATTAAAATTATGTTTTTCATGAAAATTGGACGAAAAATAGGTTAAGCGTTTTTTGCGCAAAATTATGTAATTTTTAAAATGAGACATTTATTGTTATAACTTCATAATGGCTGAAGATAATTGTATGGAGTTTTCACTGTTGATCTTGTCTTGCGATTTTCTTCTGATTGATGTCAAGGTCAAAGGTCAAGGTCATGTCCCAGTTTTTGACCTTTGATAAAAAATGCTATTTTTTAAACATTTCTGGTGATAATGACGTAGGAGTTTTGGTTAATTGTAGGTATTGACATGATGATCATTTTGATATATTGATTAAGGTCATGGGTTCAAAGGTCAAGGTCACATATGTACAAGTTTACCAAAATAGTTAATTATCTGCAAAACTATGAACTTTTTGTATAGGCATGTATATTAGAATATTGTAGGTAATGGCCCAATGGTCATTTTGATATATAAATAAAGGTCATGAGTTCAAAGGTCAAGGTCACAGATGTAAACAAGTACTGAAATGATTATTTACCTAAAAAAATATAGACTTTTTGTATAGGCATGTATATTGGAATATTTTAGGTATTATCCTAACGATCATTTTGATATATGAATGAAGGTCATGGGTTCAAAGGTCAAGGTCACAGATGTGAATGAATACCTGAATGGTTAATTATCTTGAAAACTGTTAACTTTTTAGCTCACCTGAGCCGAAAGGCTCAGATGAGCTATTGCTATCTATCATCGTCCGTCGTCCGTCGTGCGTCGTGCGTAAACTTTACATTTTAATCTTCTCCTCCAAAACTACTGAGCCAAATTTGATGAAACTTGGTGATTATTATGCCTGGGTAACAGGCTTTCAAAATTGTTTTCGGGGTTTGACCACGCCCAACAACATGGCTGCCATTACTAAATATAGCAAAAAGACAAAAAAATCTTCTTCTCTGAAACCAAAAGGTGCAGGCAAACTTTGATTAGATTTTTGGATTCAGGATACCTAGATACATTAAAATTGTGTTTTTCGTGACAATTGGACGAAAAATAGGTTACGCGTTTTTTGCATAAAATTATGTAATTTTTAAAATGAGACATTTATTGTTATAACTTCATAATGGCTGAAGATAATTGTATGGAGTTTTCACTGTTGATCCTGTCTTGCAATTTTCTTTCGATTGATGTCAAGGTCAAAGGTCAAGGTCATGTCCCAGTTTTTGACCTTTGATAAAAAATATGTTATTTTTTAAACATTTCTGGTGATAATGACGTAGGATTTTTGGTTAATTGTAGGTATTGACATGACGATCATTTTGATATATCAATTAAGGTCATGGGTTCAAAGGTCAAGGTCACAGATGTACAAGTTTACCAAAATAGTTAATTATCTGCAAAACTATGAACTTTTTGTATAGGCATGTATATTAGAATATTGTAGGTAATGGCCCATTGGTCATTTTGATATATGAATAAAGGTCATGAGTTCAAAGGTCAAGGTCACAGATGTAAACAAGTACTGAAATGATTATTTATCTCAAAAACTATAGACTTTTTGTATAGGCATGTATATTAGAATATTGTAGGTAATAGCCCATTGGTCATTTTGATATATGAATAAAGGTCATGAGTTCAAAGGTCAAGGTCACAGATGTAAACAAGTACTGAAATGATTATTAATCTCAAAAACTATAGACTTTTTGTATAGGCATGTATATTAGAATATTTTAGGTATTATCCTAACGATCATTTTGATATATGAATGAAGGTCATGGGTTCAAAAGTCAAGGTCACAGATGTGAATGAATACCTGAATGGTTAATTATCTTGAAAACTGTTAACTTTTTGTATAGGCATGCATATTAGAATATTGTAGGTATTAGCCTAACAACCATTTTGATATATGAATGAAGGTTATGGGTTCAAAGGTCAAGGTCACAGATGTGAACAAGTTCTGAAATGATTATTTATCTCAAAAACTATAAACCTTTTGTATAGGCATATATATTAGAATATTTAGGTATTATCCTAATGATCATTTTGATATATGAATGAAGGCCATAGGTTCAAAGGTCAAGGTCACAGATGTGAATGAATACCTAAGTGGTTAATTATCTTGAAAACTATTAACTTTTTGTATAGGCATGTATATTAGAATATTGTTGGTACTGGCACAGTGGTCATTTTGATAAATGAATGAAGGGCATGGGTTCAAATATCAAGATCACAGATACAAACAAGTACTGAGATGATTATTTATCTCAAAAACTATAAACTTTTTGTATAAGGATGTATATTAGAATATTGGCCTAATTTTGAATGAAGCTCATGGGTTCAAAGGTCACAGGTGAGCGTTAAGGCCCATGGGCCTCTTGTTGTATATGCATGTATATTAGAATATTGTAGGTATTAGCCTAACAACCATTTTGATATATGAAAGAAGGTTATGGGTTCAAAGGTCAAGGTCACAGATGTGAACAAGTTCTGAAATGATTATTTATCTCAAAAACTATAAACTTTTTGTATAGGCATGTATATTAGAATATTTAGGTATTATCCTAATGATCATTTTGATATATGAATGAAGGTCATGGGTTCAAAGTTCAAGGTCACAGATGCGAATGAATACCTAAATGGTTAATTATCTTGAAAACTATTAACTTTTTGTATAGGCATGCATATTAGAATATTGTTGGTACTGGCACAGTGGTCATTTTGATATATGAATGAAGGGCATGGGTTCAAATGTCAAGATCACAGATACAAACAAGTACTGAGATGATTATTTATCTCAAAAACTATAAACTTTTTGTATAGGGATGTATATTAGAATATTGGCCTAATTGTCATTTTGATATTTGAATGAAGCTCATGGGTTCAAAGGTAAATATTTAGGTTCATTGTCTTTCTGAGGAACATATAAGAAAAACTGCAGATACAAAATGCATATGAAGACAATTGTGTCAAATCTCCTTATTAGATATTATAAAAAGAATGGTAAGCCAGAACTGTTAACAAAACCTTAACAAACTCTGAAGGGGAAACAATGTTTCGTTGATTTCAAGAAGTTAAATGAGTACTGAAAATGCTTTTCTTTTATGATTAATTTTCTTTGGTTTTTATCTCAAAATTAAGTATGGTAATACACACAAGTAATATGTACTAGATACCAACTTGACTATAAAACTGTTCTAAAATTGTTTTCAACTGTTTTGAAACAGAAGAATGGGAAACAATGTTAATATATGAGAAATTAATCTGTAAATAACTCTATTAAATCTAACAATGAAAATGGTCCAGAAATGAAGTAAGGATATTTTTAGCTCATGCCTGCACAGAGTTCAGATGGCCTAGTTTCATACCCAAATGTCTATGTCTTTATCAGAATCGTTGTTCAATGTTAAGTTTATGGGGCACCTCTATAAAATGTCACATTGATACACTGGCAAGTTATCTGCCATTAGGTGCCATTTGCTGTCCTCTGGTTTGAATAAAAAAGTTTTGAACAGTATCGTCTAAAATAATGTAAGCATGGGGATATTGTCTGCACATTTTTTTCCTTTTAGATATTTTCAATATATTGCAATGGTAACAGATATCTGACACAGTTTGAAAACAAATCAAGAGAGTCATCATTGAATTGTTATTTATTATAAATCATATTCATAGCCTGAGGCATGATCCTCCATGATGATTTATCTTGATATGTTTGACTACAATGTCCATGACCATACATACAAAGCATAACCAAACATTGTAACTACATCATCCAGGCCTCATCTGCTCTATCAAAATTGATCCAGTCCACATTTACAACACAAAGACAGAATTGTAAACACCAAAGTAATGATTGTTCCATCAAATTATTATTGTAATTAATTGTGAGAAGTCTTGGCTTGAAGAACAAATTAATAGTAGCGGCTGTCTTATTTGATAGACTTCACACCATACCCTTATACAACTCTTAACAGACAAGATGAAACTCTCTCAGGGATGCAGTATATTAGACCAGTAATATTGAGCCACATATGAAATAATTTACTTGTGTATTTACATATCCCTAGAGTCTTCAATTGATGTAGTTTTTAACACAATAGAGAGAAATAATGGCTTTTTTCTTTCTGGAGTGTTTAAATTAATCATGGTATTTTATACGTTTTAAGTCCTTATAGTCAACAAGTTTTACAAGTTTTATTTCACAATATAGATGAGAATTTTCAGCAATTTACAACACAAATTTCTATTCTTGTTCAAATGGTAATTGTTGGTAGATGTTTATATTGGTGTAAAACATCATAGATATCATGTTCTAAAACAAATTTTTTCTCTGAAGTCCATGGATTGATATGATAATTGCTTTGTTTGTTATCATTCTTAATTTTAGAACGAGTCTTTTACTGTAGAATTAAAATGTGTAAATACTACAGAAATATTTACAATGTAGTATTAACATTTTAACCTTGTCTCAATCTCACAGACTGACTTATGACTATAGCCAGTAGTGAAGACATTTGCAATGCAATGCAGACTTCAGAAATGTTTACAATGCAGTTTTAACATTTTTAAATTGTCTCAATCACATGGCCTGACTTATGTGTAGCCAGTGGTGAAGGCATTTTCAATGTAAACTAGATTACAGAAATGTTTACAATGCAGCTTTAACATTGTCTCTTATAGACTGAATTATGTTGAGCCTGTGGCAAAAATATTCTAAAATATTAGGTTTTGGCCATGTGATCCAAAACTTACATAAACAGTTTGAGAAGACATTTGCAAGTCAGTCTTAACTGTAACAATCTGAAACTAAACATGCAGGCATTGACAATTTTAAATGTCATCTTAAAATATTGGTTTCATAGCAATCTTAAACAAAACAAAGATAAATCAGGGTTGAGAAAACTTTTGCAATTCAATTTTAAAATACAAAGTTTATAGAACTGTTGCTGACAATTGGTAAGGCAACTTTAATGTATTATTTTATGTGAAACATGGGTTGAGAAAGTTGTAAAGTCCATATTCATTCACATATTAACCTTTTAACTTTGTATTGTTGAACAGAATCACAATAAACAAGTAGGGTTTTATTTGAAATTCAGTTATAACATTTTAAAATTTGACACAGTCTTCCATATGTGTAATGGACAAGCTGTGGACACATTTGCATGCAGTCATTATTGAGCATTATAATGTGTAATGAGTAAGTTGTGTAAGTCTTTATTCCTTGGACTTGGGTTTTTTAATGTCTACTGGTCTAATAATGTTTAATTGAGTTACTTTTGTAGCACTTTGTACTTTTTGGATAAACAAGTATATATTAGATGATAATTTTACATAGATGAAGGTTCTTGATTCCTATTTTTCTTGTGTTGTTTCAATCCAACACAATTTAAAAGTTGCTATCAAAACTCTGGGAAAATGTAGATCAAAAACATCAGCACAAACATGAACACTCCATAAATCTTTCCATTATAACTTTTGATACCATACTTCTGACACTGACAGTTTGTCTTTACATTGTTTTAAAGTATGTTTATTGATTAAGATCTCAGATTTTTTTTCTGTGGGACATTTAAGATTAAATTGTCAATCAAATTTTCAAACATTTGTCAGGTCTGCAAATCATCAAATCTCAACTTATTAAATCTTAGTAGCTAAAAATAATTCTTTAGTCTGTACTCGTTTATTATTAATTTAGTAAGCCTTGAAAACTGAAAACTGTATTGTTTGGTTTATGTACCCTTGAAAACTGATATTTGTGATATTCAAGCAGAAGTTAATGTTTCCATGTTTGATGGACCAGAATGAAATAATTATTTATCAAATCTTGAAAAGATGATTATCTATACTGTCAATATACATTGGACTTCAATGCACTTACAATATGCATTGCCAAGCAAGCAACATATTTCCCTACAAGCAACATATGAAAGTAATTTTTTGTCTTGTAAGTTCTTATGTTTATTAAGTTGTATACATTAGGCAGAACGGTTTTAAGAAAACTTTAACATTGTTTGTGTAGGACATTATATGTGTAGTGCGAATGTGCCACTGCTAATCAATATTAAAAAATGTTTTATTTTGTTATAGAATTTATTCAGTATCAACCATTATCAAAGCAAGATTTATATCATGATGAAATTGAATCAGAATCACTGAGTACTTATAGAATTTTTACCTTAACTAAATTTTGGTGCCCTTTTTATTCGAAATGTTGTTAGACATGGTAAAGACATTAAACTTGTAATTTTGTGGAAAACAGCAGGAGTGAAAAAAGAAAAACTTGAAAACTAAACCAAATCATAAGATATAAATTTTCATGAACAAGTTGGTTAAGCAATTGAAAATTGACTCCTAGGATTTGTCTGGTATTGGTTCAAAGCTAAGCTGTTGGCACTTTTCAGGTTTGTAGGTTTGAATTCACCTTGTCGAGATAAGTGGATTTTCTCAGGTAACTGCAGTTTCCTTACAAGGGAAACATTTGGGAAGTGGTCTAAAGTTTGCAAATATTACTTGGATATATTACAGTGTGTGAAAGTTGGTCATTTCACTTACTGAAGGTTTTGTCCACTCCACTTCATTTAACATAAGTGACAGAATCTTGACTGGGATATAAATCACTGCATTGAGCTTGTCTATAACTAACTTTTTGACATAGCCAAGTGTGCATATTTATATATAGAAATAAGTACCTAATTGGTCATAGGTCAAACTATTGAAGAACATTTCTAGAAGTTACATAATTGCATAAGAAAGGTTGTTCTCAGGTGAGCTCTCAAAGGTCTTCTTTACCCTCTTGTGTTTATTTAAAGCCAGCGTGAGCTTATGGTATGATGTGGCGTGTGTATATGCGTGCGTCAGTGTGTCAGTCCATAAACTTCACTTACACAACTTCTCCTGAACCACTTGACAGATTTTGATGAAACTTGGTTGGAATCATCCATGAGTAATTTCATGTAAAGTTTGCAAAAATTGTTGACCTTAACCTTTGGTCAAAGTCGGAATAACTGAAAAAGTGACCCTATGTGTAAAATCACTAAAATTGACTTCTTCTGATGAATGGAAAGACCTGGGTATACATAATCAGCATGTTAAGTTCTACAAAGTTTGTGAATACATTTTACCTTGACCTTAGTTCATAATGCTAAAAAATTACTTCTTCTCATGAACCAAAAGGCCTATAGACATCAAACTTCAGATATAGAATCAGTGTGTTGAGTTCTACAAAAGTTTGCGAATAGATTTGATCTTGACCTATGTTCAAGGTCATCATGACCTTTTATGTAAAAATGGTAAAAAAGACTTCTTTTTATGAATCAAAGGGCCTATAGACATCAAACTTCATATATAGAACCAGTGTATTGAGTTGTACAAAGTTTTTGAATAGATTTGACCTTGACCTTTGTTTAAGGTCACAGTGACCTTGTATGTAACATGCTTAAAATTACTTTATCTCTTAAAGCAAAAGGTCTGTATAATCAAACTTCATATATAGAATCACTGCCTCGAGTTCTACAAAGTTTTGAATAGATTTGACTTTGACCTTCATTCAAGGTCACAGTGACCTTATTTGGAAAATGCTATAAATGACTTCTCATTAAGTAAAAGACTTGTCATCATCAAATTCCATATACATCAGGGGGTTCAAGCGACCGAACATCGAGAGGCGATCTTCATTAGATTTAGGTTTCGGGCTCCAGTTTTAATCAACAGTCATAAAACCGTAAAATTGACAAACGTCATAGATTAAAAAAATATTAAATTCACGATGATATCTCGGAAGTTTTCAAACTTCATTTGTAAATAAAATGTTGAACTTCGAACTGCAAATCTGTCGATATCGACAGTTCATTTAAATTAAAAAAATTTGGTTGAAAGTAAATAACAACAATTGATGATATAAAATAAACTTACTTTATTATCGTTATAATACGGAGCAACTACCAGAACTACCGGTAATACACATTGCCATGCGCATTCCAATGAAATGTAAATAACAGAATCTGAAATTCTACAATGAGGTAAAAAGTCAATCATCTGGCGTGGGCTCAGGTGTTTTACCGATCAAACACCCACAAGTCGTAATCAGATGAAGAGATTACTGAACTGATTACGGTTATTTACTAATCTTGAGTAACACTCTATATTCCAGACAAGTTATTTCGTTTTGCTCTATTACTTTCGGTGAAATCTGTATCATGGCTTCAGCTTGTGTTTTGTTTACAATGACTGACCACATTTCATTCTGATAAAATTGTATTCGAGTGAAAGAAGTTGAATTGTCACCAAATTTAAACCTTCGAAAAATATTTATTGTTCGAGCGAGCAGGGGTATTCGAGCTATCGTAGTTCGAGCAATCGAGGTTTATTTACATATGGTTTAATAGGGATTTGGATGGGACCGGCAGATCACTTCGAGTTATCAGAGGTATTAGAGGCACCGACGTTCGAGCAATCAAAGTTCTACTGTATAAAATCAGAAAACATCTGTCACAGAAAATTGCTTTGGTTTTTGGCTACCAAGTATGCACAAATGAGCAATACAGGCCTTATTGGGCCTCTTGTTTATACTTGCAATTCAGTTTTCTCGGTATATAGGGAATAAACAAAGTATTAATATGATCAAAAACACTATCCCTTACATAACCTTGAATAAAATTTCATTTTTCATCTCATTTCTCTGAAGATGTTACAATCTAAAACAAAGAATATTAAGTGTTTTCTAGTTTACTGAATGTTTTCTCCATCAATGAAATATGTCTTTAAAAATTGCTTAAATAAGCATTCCTCATCTTAAGTAGAATTTGAGAGTGAAAACTAAATCAAGAAAAAAAATTAATAAAAGGTTTTTCATTCCTCAGAAGAGTGAAAATGGATTAATTTGAAACCTACGAGAAATTCTACAGTGGGAATCAAGTTTAAATTTCTCAGCACCAAATTCTTCATCAGCCAATTCTCAATTCCCAGCTGACAAGTAGTGGAGAAACAATGTTGTCAAAAGGAGTTTAGCTATACAATACAATGAATAATAATGAACTGAAAGGTTGGATATCAAATTAAGATAGAGTAGAATCTGTATATAGAAATAGTTCTGTGACAGTGAGTTTTATGTTTTAATTTGTTTGCTGATATACAGCTTGGGTTCGGTAAATTAGTATTTCCATGTCTTTACACATATTGTTTTATTGGATGTGTGTTGTCCATCATGTTTTTGGTTTTGACTGGATGATTTGTATACATAGAGTGTCTTACTTCTCATTATAAGACCAGACGTGGGTGATAAACTAATTTCCTTAGTTGTTATGGTTTAATAGATTTGTAGAGATGAGAAAATAACAGCAAAAATTGAACAATATATTAATATGTTATCACATGATTATTGGTAAACTTCAAAGAAATTCAAAACCTCTAGTCATTTTTATATGATATAATACAGAAAATCTGAACCCAATCTTTCTAAATCAAACACAAACATATACCAATCCATTATACAAAAAAAAAAAAAACTAATAGTTTAGGCTGTCATCACAATATTGTTGATATTTCTGTTATTTAAAATTATCCTGGATATATTATAAAGACAATATATATAATATTTAATATGTTAATATTATTTATAAAATTAAACTGTGTAATTTGAATGCCTGACCAATTTAAAAAGTCTCTGGTCCTCAAGGTGGTTGGTTTAGACAGGTTTCCTTTTCCATCAGCCACTACATGTTAAAGAAACATAAGCTGAAGAAACCCATACCTTTTTTTCCAGTTCTTCTTTATATAGTGAAAATAATATGTATTAAATTGAAAAGTCACTTTAATGTTAATAAAAATAGGTTTGTGACAAGCTTAAAACACACAAACTTTTTTTACCACTATCTTCGTTTCCTTCCAGATACATAGGTTTTTTTCATCAATTTTAACAACAGAGTTTGTCATATCTCTGATTTGAGCATCGGGAACATGAGCATATAGTGGTGAAGTTTATTGTTAAATGGTTTTGATGAAACAGTTTTCCAATTTTTTGGTTACAGGTTTTAGATAAACAAATGAGATTTGCTGTTCAAAAGCAAGTTATAATGATTTGAGTAAAATGCCATTCCTTCAATTGACTCATGATATTGCTATGTATCAAACACAAACATATCGGTTCTTTTCAAAATCACAATCCCAAAGCAACAAATTTGTTTACAAATGATAGTTTCAGAATTTTTCTGTTTTCTTTTTTATTGTTAGATACAAGAATATTATAAAATGAATATTTTTCTATAAGTATTGTATACACATGTATCTATTATATATTTCAGCATCAATATTTGGCGAAGTAGTTTTACAGCCACCACCTCAAAATTGGAAAATTCCACGGTCCCAAGCAAGAGATGAGGAAAGGAAGAGAGCAGATTTTGTCCAGCATTTCCTTCTACATCAGTATGATGAATAAATAAAAATTAAAATATTGTAGAAATGGTTAGTATGTTGACTGAGTATTATCTAGACACTGTTAGTCAACTATGCAGTGTTGCTAGAATTCCAAGGTGACCTTGTACTTCCACCTGCAAAATATAGACAAGAAAAGGAAGAAAGCAGATTTTGTCTATATCAGTATGATGAATAAAGACAATTCTAAATATTGTGTAAATGGTTAGTATGGTGACCCAGATACTGTTAGTCAAATATTTGGTGTTGTTAAAACTCCTAATGTTGCCCTGTATTTCCTCCTACTAAATATATGTATGTTCATTTGTCCCAAGCAAGAGACAATTAGGAAAGGAAGATTTTGTATATATCAGTATGATGAATGAATAACAGTTTAAATATTGTATAAATGGTTAGTATGGTGACTAAGTATTATCCAGAAGCTGTAGTCAAATATGCAGTGTTGCTAGAACTCCCAATGTGGCCTTGTTTTTACCCCTACTAAATGTTTGTGTGTATGTTTATTCAACACCTTAACTAATATGTTGTTTCCAAATTTAACAAACCATGTTTATAATGCCAGCTGATGAGACAATTGACATTGTTCTTTGTAATTGTTCACAGACTGAAGAACATTTGCCAAATGTATCTGGTTTTAGTTTTATTTTGATAACCAGTGAAACAAACATTTTTTGTTACTGTGAATTTAATATTGGAAATAATATTTTCAATTCAATGCATATGGTGTTTTAAACTTTAAAGGACAGACATTTTAATTATTTTGATCGTAATATTTGCCTGAAGATTTCACATAAAGACAGACATATGCCTCATTACATGTTGTTTATATAAATTAAGCAAATGTTGCATATAATGTATTCCCTTTACATCTGATCTGTGCACTATTACCAGAGGGGTATCTGCCACAGGACAGATCAAACCATAGAAGGCTTTTTCAAATTTCATTGGTGATGATTGTTGTTATTCAATATTTAATTTGTTATTGACTGTTATTGATGGTGTACATATAATTTCTAGTATGACTTTAATGGTTAATTTATTGTAATCAGCAACCATTATAAACTTAATGACAGTCCCGAGATAGGTATACATCATTGGCATAAGATCTATCCTTATACCTATTCTCAATATGTGACTTTTTCCATGTCGCAGCAATAACTTTGTCTTTTCTGAACCTAGAAATAGTAGGTTTCTACTCTCTAGCCACACAACCTAATTTTGACAACAATGTAGCAGAGATAAATAGTGATTTGTATAGAGTAATAGAGATTTACACCTCAGTCAAGATTCTCTCACCTATATTGATGCAGTCATTTCAGGATGTAGTGCCCATTGCATAGAAAATTACAGCCTTTGCAGAGCAAACTGACAAACTTTCTCACAAAAGGATCTGTGTCCCAAGTGGGATTTCCACCTAGGTGGTGAGAACATGTTGCTATGTAAGCATGCACTTTTGACCATTTGGTCATGAAGGTTAATGTAGAGAATATAGGTATTTGACTGGGATATGTCAGTTCCCATTAGCGTGATATCTTTGTAGAGCAAATGCTGATAGTTTTATCATAGTGTGCACAGTAATTTTGTCTTGGAATATGTTTTTAATCATTGGTGATTTCTGTTTTGTTGTACATTTATTCATATCAATTAAAATATGAGGGCAACATTTCAATTTTGATTTTGTTACATAAATTCACCATCTTCTAATCAGTTTCCAGTTATTGTTACTTTAGCAGTTAACCCTGACAAAGATATGGCACAATGTCTGTGGCATCAAAATGGTACCTTGATAAAGATGCACATAAAATTAAGTCTAAATCATCTGTTCAAAGCCATCACCACATTATTGTATAGATATTTACTCATGCATTAGACTGTTGTTTGCACACTGACAAATCAAGTTTTGTACCCAATTCTCTTCACACTATAAAACTAACCCATTATTTATATCATTATTAATCGAAATATGTACTACAACAATCACAGACATCATTTGCAGTATTGTAAAGATTTGCTGCAATTTTTTAAAATCAAATAAAAACTGAAGTATTTATTAAAATTGGAGACCATTGGTAGCATAAAATGTGCAAACTTATTTTTACATCTTCAGTTGTAGATATTCCTTAATAGACCTGTTTAAAGGTCATAAACATTAATGTGACATTGTTGTGCTTCATTCTTATATAACCTGCTAGAAAAAAATTATATTATGTATTTATATTTACTGCAAAACTGTAAAAATGACTGGTTTTGATCATCAAATCCTTTTAATATGAAAATCATTTCTTTGAATTGAAAAATATTTTTTATATGTGAAAGTCCCAGAGCAATTCATTTTTGACAGTCCCAGTTTTATCTTCAGGCATCTGAATATGGGAAAAATATGTTTATTGGCTTTTGATATATTGGTTATGCTTAACTCTGTGACATGATTGCTTATGTACAGAATTGCTAAGTTCATTTGTGTGTGCCATCTCCTTATCTAGAATGAATATTGTTGCTTAACTGGATTTCAATCACACTCTGAAATAATTAAAACAAATAAATTACTAACATGTCTCATTAATTTCATTATCATTTAGAAGAAAAAAAGGTCACAATGATTAAAAGTAGTACTTACTGAATGCAGTGTTACAGAAAACATGAATAGTAACACACATTTTATATGACTATTTAAACTGTTCTTGGAATCTCTTGTTCTTTAGCTCAGTGTGTATTGTGTAGGTGATGTTTAAATTGAGCGTTATCATTAAAAATATTAATGTTAGAAAAACAGTTTTAAGTTTTAAATGGAGAGGAGGATATATTTTTTGTTAGGGAGTATAATAATTTACGGTTTAATTTTTTATATGAAGTTAATGAATAGGTTCAATAATTAATTCTTACAGATTAACCAGACAGTCCCTTATTAAATTGGTAATTTATCTTTTTTGTGCAAGTTAAACAGATTTAAAAGACTTTTTAGGATTTTAAAATGATATAAAAGATTTTTCTTTATTTTCCAATAAATTAATAAAAAAAAATTACAAGTGTACAATTTGTGTTTAAAATTAAGTGTCAGTAAAAAGTTTTTGAAAGAAACTGAACATTTTTACACTAATGCTAATGCAGGAAAAGGTTATTTTTTATTACTTATTTATTAATTTATGTTTGATTCATCAGTGGCATTAATCATAAGGAATACAAGAATCATAGTATAAGTGATCATGATATTTATTGTTTGATTGGAGTGTGTACATGTGTGAAATTTGATTAGGTAACTGATCATCTTGCTTTTTGCATGCAAAATTCCTTTGTTGGTGTCGGGAGTTTTTCAAATCTGTCTTTGTGAGTTAGTGTTTAAAGCTGCTTCAGCTATTTGTGGTTTTTTCTTAATGTTTTTGAGTCTGAAAATACTTGTATTCAGATTCATAAATCCTAAAACTTGTCCTCTCCCTTGATTAAAAAGTCTGCATGCTTTTGAAGATTAAGTGTGTATAAGTATATTGTAATAAGATGTGTTTATACCTTATATTTAGCTCCATTTAAGAATATTTGGTTGAGACAAACAAATTCATTGTAATTAATGCCATCGGTATTTGTTTCAGTATGCAAATCTTACAAGAAGCTGGTTTTGCTTTTGTAATTTATTTATGTACATATATGTATATTTAGCTCTGTTCGGGAACATTATGAAGTAACAAGTATTGTAATTAATCCTGTATCGTTCCAATATGCATATAGCACGAAGCTAATATTGCTTTTGTTATTTATCAGTGTATATTAGTGTATGGAGTTGTAATTTATCAGTTAGTTAGGAACGAAGTAATGTGAAGAATATTGTGCTAGAATCTGTGATATACTATTTGGGGGACCAATTTGTTTATTGAAATCAAGCCTTAAAATAAATGGCTAAACAATCAGTGAGGTGTTTTATTTATATTTTTGTTTAAAGATTTCCAGCTGTTACAGATGTTAATGAGGACAGATTTACTTTTTGCAACAAATATTGGAAGCACAATTTCAAATTTTGTAAATTGTAAATTTTGTAATGCACTGTCACCAGAATGCATTTAATTCATTGTCCATATTTAAGAAGTAGTATATAAATTTCCAAAAAAATTTAATAAGTAGCATATGAATTTGACATAAGCCTTTTACGTTACTACTGTATTTAAACTATCAGAATTTTTATCAAGAAAATTCGACATAATTTTGATTTAAGATAAATACACAAGATATGATGGGAAGGAAACTTATGTGCTGTTAAGCGTGGTTGTAGATTTAACTACATGCTAGCTTGTACGTTTTTCAAGTTCCAAAAACAAAATAGTCTATAAACTCAGAAAAATCATTTGATAAGATTAATAGCTATTTGTATGCATGTGATGCCCATAATGTACTATTGTCTATGTATAGATTATATCAGTATTAATTAATAATTTATTAATCCAGTATAATGCCATTATTTACATTTATGTCATAATACTTTTAAATTGTAGACCATAATATTAAGTTAAAACTTTATAATTTTGTCTTGCATGTTATCAAGTAAACAATATAATCTGGAATT
This sequence comes from Anadara kagoshimensis, assembly GCA_021292105.1. Taxonomy (NCBI): domain Eukaryota; kingdom Metazoa; phylum Mollusca; class Bivalvia; order Arcoida; family Arcidae; genus Anadara; species Anadara kagoshimensis. The sequence continues at coordinate 52,293,086 of CM037865.1, forward strand.
GTAGCCATTTCATTTTATAGATATTTTGTAACATTTTTCTATATGTGACAACGTACCTTGCTAGTAATCATTTTCTTAGATTTATGACATAATTGGATATGAAAAGGGAGAGAAGAATCAAGTTTGGTACTGGCAGTTTTTAGTCCATCAAACAGAAAAATTCCTGCAATTTTAACACTAAATTTTTTGAAAAGGTTTCAATGACTTTTGATTGATGATTTTTATAGTTTCACAATGCATCGGCAATACTTGGTTGCTCATTTCAATAATCAGGAATTTAGAATAATTATGTTACATGATGTAAAAATTTGCCGTTTTAGGCATTATCAAGAAATGTTTAACTGGTGAGTTACTTTGTCATATATCAATACAATTACATTGTACTCAAAAGTAAATTTACAATCGCTTATCTCAGGTTTATTATCTATGTATTTTATGGTTCAAATAATTTTTTTTTAATTTTGAAGACACTTTTAGAAATACATATACATGTACCAACAAAAATGTTGAGGCTTATTTTGAAAATATTTACTTTTCTTTTTCAAATTGGTGACAGAATTTTAAAAATTTAAATATCTTAATAATGTCTTTGCTATCTAAATAATTGGTGGATTAAAACCAAATTTGGTAATAAAGATCTTTAGTTGATGAAGATTAAAAATTAGTTTTGCGTGACCATCCAGAAGTCCAGATGGTCACATTTAAATTCCGTCTGTCATGGCAATATGAAGTTTACATATAAATTGCCATTTGTACAAATCATTCCCTGTTGGACTTTTTGTTTACCAACCTGTTAATGGCACTATAAGTCGCCCTTCACATTTGTGTGATATATTTCATTTTTGCATAATTTTTAAATTCATTCTATTCGTAGAAGAGTGAAAATTGATCTTTGGATTCAAGATTGTTTGTTTAGAGGTTTTGTTTTGTAAGTTTTGTAATTTGGTGCAGTTTATGAATTTTTCCAACAATAAAACTTGAATCTATTTTATTTACCTTTATTCAATCATTGATATATTAACATATATCACTCTAACAGATATGGAACTGTCAACAGAAGGCTTTGTTAGAAAAATTTCCACTCATTGTACTTGAATGCAATTAGATTTTAAAGTGGATCTTAACTAATAATAAAAAAAAAATCATTCCTTTCTTGGATTATAGGAGTTTATCATTTAGAATTCTATTTTGTTAAAAATGCTAGTTGTGACTGTTTTTAATCCAAAAGATTGCTTCCTTGCCATTTTTAATAACTTTAACTTTTGTCAAACCCTTATAACAGGAAAAACATTCTGAAGGAAACGTGTGTATAAATGGTTAAATCGCTTATAGTTTTCATAATAGATTTTTTTTTAATCTGAGTATGGTACATGATATAAATTCCAGATATATTATTTTAAAAAAAAATATGTTAAACTTGCTGTATAATTTGTAATATTTCACATTTAATATTTATTACATATAAACATATCTTCATTGACTACTTTCGTGATGATTTGAGGTGATGCTTTTATTGTTTGATAATGAAGCCTTGTATGTTAGATATAATAAAACAAAAATAATTTAAAACTTCTTCGTAGTTTTCTTATCTCAGCCATTGGTTGATTTTCTGTCAATAAATGGATGTCAATTATAAATAAGTTTGAAGGTGCTGAAAAGGAATTTTCTGATGACCCAAATAAATGATTGTCAATTGTAAATAAGTTTGAAGCTGCTGAAAAATTTCTTATGGCCACATTGCTTATCATTTCTGATATTATTGAACTGTTCATTCATCAGTAATTATGTGCTTCCATAGCTAGCGACTAGACACTTCCTTGCCTTTCAAGGTCAGCAAGATTGTAAGTGAAAAATGGAAATATAAAAGTGTTGTTGGCAAGTGACTATTTGTTCACAAAATCTGAGAGCGCTTGGTCAATTTGCCTTTTCAGAAATACACTAAAAACCACGATAGTAATAATTTATGTTTTATGTTATTAATTATGCTTTGAAGAGTATTTGCTGGCAGATTGTGATGGAGGTGTTCGAGAGAAACCCTTAGATCCATGTTTCTTTCATTCTCGATTTTGATTTCACACTTAGCAGATGTAGCTACCTAAAATAAGGTTCTTATTCTTCCACAGCACACGTCCCGGCCTCATTTCCTTGTTGGAAGATCAAATGTTTAGCTTCATTTGCTATTTTCATTTTTTTTTGCTTTGGGGATATGATTTTAGCATGGATTGTTTGTTTCTGACGGTTACAAGACAACTTGAAGCTTCTCTTAAACACCTCCATAATATGCTGGCAAATACTACTGCAGAAAAGACAAACACTCAGATTTTGTGATCAAGCAGCCGGTTGCCAGTTAACATCTTTTTATTTATTTGTTTTTTAAGCTTTCCATGTCATTATTTGATCAAGCTGCCACTTGCCAGTTAACACCTTTTTATTTATTTGTTTGTTAAGATTAGGTTTTTATGTTGTTATTAAGCCGTTTCCTATCGACTGACACAATACAGAGGTCTAGACATCTGTCAAATCAATAAACGCTTCTTTTGAAATAAACAAATAACACTTACCCATTATGTAATTGAATGGTCATCAAACCTTATTTAACGCCAGTTCAATCTAATATACGCCTACAAGGTTTTAAAACACTTAATGCGTTTAAAGGGTACATGGAGTGCATGGGTAATTTACAAATCACACTAGCATTTTAAGCTTTTGAAGATACGCGGAGTTTGTAATAGCCACTGAAAATAATATTTTTACATATAAATTTTTACAAATCAATGTGACGCCAATACTCGCCACAAGGACTTTTAAGTCCTTAGGGATTATCACCTCCAAGAAATTTTAATGTAGAAATTGCAATTTATTGTCAACTTTGTGTCAACAGGAAGTGAGGCTTTTGCTGTGTGAGATTGTTTCAAAATTGTCGAAAAACAAAGCATTTGAATCAATATTACAAACGTGATAGCTTCAATTTTTCTATTGTAACTGATTGTTTCTATGCAGCAATATACCTGCTTCTGTTTATGTTGTATTTGTTTTTACAATTATTATGCTATGGTAACTTTATACAACGAAGCAAGCAAATTGTTGACCCAAGGCTATTCCCAGTCTAGGCTTGTTATGGTCATAAAAAATTTTATGGACGTCATTACAAGTTTGTTGATAAATATGATCTCTCTGTACCTAAAGTTACCATATATATATACTTGATTTCCCGTAGTTCCATGTTCATCTTATTCTCAATTTTGACTACACACATGGCGGGTAAAACTAGCTAAAGAGGAGACGCTTGTAATCCTTCAAAAGCGCACGGTCTCACTTCTCTGGTGAGAATCCATGTGATTAACCCAACTTGTCAGTTTTGAAGTTTTTATCTTGCTTTGGAATTGTTTTGGACATGGATTTATCGTTTGGTTTTTATTGTTTATACTATTTTGCTTATCAATACACTGCCAATTCACGCCGTTGCCCAATAAGTCTGTATTGCAACAGGATGTTTAGCGCATCATACATTTTCACATGAGTATATCATATATCTGCTTGTAGCAGGGTTTATGGATGGAATGTAATGTATAATGTAATATGAGTGATGCGTTTGTGTTGTCTTCAATGAATTGTAAAACAAGTTGAAATTCAAAAAAACGAGATGATCAAAATTAAAAATTATTACTTAAAATTCTATTTTTATGTCAATAGTATAATTGAATGTTGAATTTAAATTCAATTTCAATAACTTAAGTTTGTTGATGCCAATAGTAGGAAGTAAAATTGGGAAATATATGAAAAATTTTCAGATGTATCACATAGATCTACTGATTTATAATTCAAAACCCAACTATGTAATATTGAATTGAAATTGAAGTTGATGAAAAGCAGTCGTAAATAAAATTGTAATTCAAATATAAAACTACTTTGAAGATTTATCAGAATGAAAATAACAAAACTACGAGACGAAATGTGTATACTAGACTCTAAATATATTACATAAGATCACGTCAACAAGGGGAATTGTTAGCTGAATCTCATATTTCATATCAAAAGCAAACATATTAATCCATGTCTAAATCACAATCCGAAAGGAAAGTAAAAACTTTGCAACTGCCAAATTAAGTTAAACGTTTACATGGTAAGTGAGGCTGAGTGCTCCGGAAGGGTAAGCGTCTCCTGTTTAGCTAGCTACATCTACATCTGCCACGTGTGTAATCAAAATTGAGATTAAAAGGAACGGAACAATGGGACGTCAAATATATAAGGGAACAATTCTGGGCACAGACATTATGCTTATCAACAATACAATGATGACAGCCATAAAACTTTATGAGGTCCTTGATAAGCATATGCTTACCGTTCATACTGGTTTTTTTTAAATTTCAACAAGAAATGAAGTTCACGTGTTTCACTTAATTTGCTAGTTTTCAAAGTTTTTACTTTGCCTTTCGGATTGCGATTTAAACACGATATGTTTTTATATGTTTTATTATTATGCATTACTATTACTATAAAATACAAAATTGTCAGAAAAACACAGATATGTAATTGTTTTCTCCTGGGATTTTCGTGTGATAAACGTCTTCGACGTTTATATTTTAAATAAATAAAAAAAAATAATTGCTGTATATTTCTGAGTTAGAAAATGAAAGCAAAGTTTCACACTTGTGTGTAATTAAATGCAAATTTTCAATATATGTTATTTAACAAGCCAGTAAAATTGACAGCAAATCCCAATTGCATGTTTAAATTTTTTATACGTCCACTATTTGCATTTTTATTATCAAACGAGTTATTATGAAATTAATATATCTATATATTTGATGTATTTGATGAAGAACAGATACTGTTCATTTATCAGAAAATTTATAATTTGAAAAAAAGTTGAAGTAAATTGATGGGATAAAAATGATTTATTGTTGAAAAATGTACTTGGTCAAGGCCAACGCAACCAAGAACAAGAATATCAAACGAATGAAGCAAAAATACAGGTCAAGATAAGGGAAGAGAACCATTGCTTATAAAATCCCTAATTGTAGACAGACGTTCATTAAATAAATAATTTAAAGTTCGCTTGGGATTGTCTAGTCGCTTGTAATGATAGCCATGTATAAATACCCTTCTACTATATTTCCATAAATTGAGTGCACATGATTTTTATTATTTATTTCTTTTATTTTAATTAAACTATCAATAAAATGCATTTAAAATGCACTGACCTAACCAAATTATATTTTTAATTAAAAACATTATTGTTCAGTTTTCCTGTACATAGAGAAATTTTGCGAACATTTTGGAAATTTAATCAAGTTTATACACTAATTGGACCTCATTCAAAATTAGAACAGGGCATTTTGGGTCAGGTAGGTCATTGTTGTTCGGGTTTTTTCCAGGTGTGATCATCATGAATATTCAAATTATGACATAACGTTTATAGTTGTTTCAATTAAGAAGGTACAGAAGGGATAATTTTGACATAGTCATATTGGTTGTTTTGTTAAAAAGTTCAAAAATTGCTTTATGTACAGAATTTAGATTACTTTTTCATGAATGAAAAATATTTTTTCGTATTAGGTCAGTATATTTTGTATTAAGCTTTGACAATTTTTTGTGAGTTTGTCGGAAAATACGACTTTATACTTGCATTTTTTATGTGCACTGAAACTGTGGAAATACAGTAGTCATTTGTTTTATGATAGTAAAATGACGACAAACGTAAAAGACCTTTATAAACTATAAACCTTTAGATAAAACGTTACTCGTTTTTGTTCTGTCCACTATTATATGTGACAATTTTGCATTAAGTCATTTATGTGGTGTTTCAGCAAAATTGAATTGCACAGTCTGTATTGTTGAGAAAGTATAAGTACTCTATCACACATATATGAAGCGAACCATAACGCAGCGCTGAATTAAAACAATTTTAGTTTTTTTTTTCAATTAAACTATCAATTTGGCATCAATCTTGTTAAGTCAACATGTTGAGTGGTTTTAAATTATGAATACAACTAAAATGACATTGGCAATATCATTGTTTCGCATTATTGTTCTACAAACATTTAAAAAGATAGTATGCAGATTTTAGTAAATATAATTTCCCTTAAACCCCACATTGAAATTTAAATTGTAATTTATTTATTTTTACAAGTATTTTTTTTTTTTGTGCTTCATAAATATTTGCCCGAAATTAAAAAAAAAAAAGAATAAAGGTAAATTTTATTGGCTTTCACATAAATGGGCAGCGAATAAAATGTTTCTTATACAAATTGGAGAAAAATATGTTTTTTTAGCAAAGGCATTTACAATTTATTTTCTTGACTATTTCTTCACTATCTTTCGTTTAACATGCTATGCACCTCAGGCACTCTGAGATTGAAAAAATCCATCACGTTTCCTCATGAATTTTTTGAAGAACGAAAACAGATATGAACTTTGCATTTAAGTTATCAATTTCCCGAGCTGACATGATCTGATGTCAGACCCTTAGTACATAAAATTCTCCTCGGAATTTGATTATTGTCATCCTGATCGATATTCAGACTAGTTAAATATTGGTATTGCAATTTTATTTAAGAGTTAGTTGATACGTTTTATTGTGCATTGATTTGCACGAATGCTTTTCACCGGCTTTAATTTCGATTCAATATTGTATAGATCGGTTTTTGAAGTATAACTCATTATGTGATACATGTAAAACTTCTATTTTTATAATTCCCCGTTTGGCTTCTAGCTACTGGCATAACTAAAATTAGTGATACCATTAAAATTAAATTTAACGTTTAGTTCTTTTGATATATTGTCTGCCTGGCTACTGTTATAAAAATTATAAAAATGGAATTTGTTTTCAATTTTAATCATTTAATTTTATGAACTGTAGGTTGTAATAAATTAATTAAAGGCAGTATAAATACATTCTTTGGTCATTTTACACTCCATATCACAATTATTCAATAAACACAATTAGCAGTAACTTTAACATCAGATAAACATGCACAGTGCGCTAAAGACCCCGACGCAATTACCGACTCGATGATGGTCGGCGTCAAATGTTAGGGGTTATTCATGTACTAGAAATGCAGACAGTAAGAGTTTTAGAATTGACAACATTTTTATATAAATTTTTATTACACACGTGTTGGATGTGGCTAACTAAACAGGAGGAGCTTATCCTACCGAAGGACCCGGCCTCAATTCCATGGTGGAAGTCTGCGTGTTTAACCTAACTTGTCAGTTCCAAAATTTTTACTTTGCTTCTGGATTGTGATTCGAGCTTGGATTAGTATGTTCGTTTTTATATAAAATAGCTATTCGATAATAATGATATTTTAGAAACAAAGTAATATGAACACAATCAAAAACTATAAAATACCTACTCATGAACCCTTTCAAATAATGTTTTGTGTTAGGTGTTATATATTAATTCACGAGTAAATAAATTCAGTAACAATATATCTAAATAATAAAGGCTCATAAACATTTCTTGAAAACCGTCTGCCGGGATGTCATATGATGTCTCACAACAATATTAACATATTTACATATTAATTCAGAGTTTTCAATGAAGACTGACGCCATATTATGAATGAAACTATCATAATTTTTGCAATGCGTTGGCGTTTAATTCTTCTAAGGCGGTGAAACATTAACTGTATTTGCTCTCTATGGAATGAAACGACAATGATTTCATAGTAATGGCAAAGACTGAAGATTTTCGAACAAACAGGAGATATAAGCTAATTGATTTATGTGTTAGCCATAGTTTTGATGAACACACTGCTTTCTCAATCCTTAAGACAACACAAGAAGGAACACGATACGAGACATGATAAACGGCGAGACCTCTGATTACAAAAACTCTCGACTGTGAATGACAACTTAGTATAATGCAAAGTAATACATTATATTACAAATACCTCACCAAAGTAATAAATGTAATTTTAATGAAAAAAAACAACAAAAACACAATTCATGTCCAAACTACAATCACAAAGCAAATTAAAAAAAATGAAGCTGGCAAATTAGGCGAAACACGTGAATTTCAACCAGGAAAGTGAGACCGGGTGCTCCAGAAGGGCAAGCACCTCCAGTCCAATCAGCCACATCCGCCATTTGCAAAACCAAAATTGCGAACGAAAAGGAACTATGGGGCGTCAAACACACCCAAAGCAACTCTGGACACAGAGACACCACACCCACCAACAATATTGTGACGATTGCAAAAAATTTTGAGGGCTTTGATAAACCAAGGCCTGCAATATCCTTGCGTCAAAAAAATTATTTGCAATCAGCTTGCTTTGTCGTATAATATTTCCGTAGTGGGAACAAGCCCTACCATAACGTATGAATCGTGAAACAAATACACCATAAGAAAAGAGACAGGTATTTTGCTTCATAGAAAAGGAAAGTTGACAATAGAAAAATTGAAGTCATCACGTTTGTCATACGGTTTCAAATGTAGTCTTTCGTTGGCGTCATTAACTCAGGTCAAAACAGAACTTGAAGAATCGGTCGTATCCTTCATTTCAAGCTCACTGGGATAATTGGCATCCACATAATATGCAAATGTAGATATCCAAACACATATGCAAAATGCTATACCGAAATCTTGGTAACCATTAAAACCTTTACAAAGTCATTGTTACATTTAAGCATCATTAAAGTTTCAGATTTGTCGTCATCAGGATTCTGTCTGGTCCGAGCACTTTTATCATTTATTTATTGTCTAATTCACTGCAATTAGCTTTTAAAAATTGTGATTTTTATCCTTTATTGTTTCAAAATGGTCTGTTGTCTTCGACATATTTATTCCAAATAACAAAAATCTACATAAGAAACGATTGCTTCTAAGCAAGGTCGGCAAGGTAATATAACTTTATGTTTATCACTGTACTTATAAATTAGTGGCAATGAAAGCTCTCTTCTTTTTCTATCTTAAAACTTAATCTTTTTTTATTTTTCTAAAATAAATTATATTTATTAGTCTAAAAGTTTTAGTACTCCTGTTAAATGAAGAACAGTACAGACCTGTCAAAAAAGTAACACTGAGGTGACGAAGAGGAGTCAAAGTTCGGCTATTGAGTGACCATGGAATGAACAGCTAGTGACCTACAAGCTCTTGACAATTACAATGTACAGACCTGTCAATAAATTAACACTGGGCTAGCAAAAAGGAGTCAAAGCTCGGCTATTGAGTGACCATGGAATGAATAGCTAGTTACCAAACAGATCTCAAGAAATTCAATGCAAAAACCTGTCGAATGTTTAACACCGTGTTGACGAAAAAGGTGTCGAAGCTTTACTGTCTAGTTACCCAGGGACCGAACAGCTTTTTGATTTTCAGACACAGCATACATACATCATTCAAAACTTTTACCGACAGATGGCGCATATTAAAGAGATTCACATTTATCTGTTGCATATATGCATGCACACAGAGATCGATTAAAACTACCTTTAGGGTAAATGTCACATGAACATCACATGGCATTTTCTTACATTGGAGAGTTGCTGCACGCTGGCGTAGAGTCGGATTTTGCATTAAGTTTGCCGATACAAAACTTTTACCACATTTTAAGTCAAAATCACATACGTGCAATATTTTTTTTCATTTATGTATTTATTTATTTTTTTTATCTATTTATTTACATCATTTCGCAACAAAACTAGTATAATACGACATAAAACATAATACACAATAATGCGGTTTATATATCCAATTTGAAATTATTAAGACTACACCAGTATAGGTAGTTAAGCGTTTACAACACTATATTTATGTTGTCAAAACACCGGATGGCCTATACCCGTGATCATGACCTTGTAATTTAAAAGATAACAATAACAAACTGGTTTAATGACAGGTCACCAAGCACACATACGTCCGTGGTCATAACTATTGCTCACAGCTATAGCCACGTGGATATTATATCGTATCGCTTCAAAAGTTAGAGTTTCACGGTTTCTTAGACGTGATGGGGAGGTATATGTGCTTAATTTCTAAAATTAAGTATACAGGTAAATATAGCATAAATAAGTACGTAAAATATTGATGTATTAATGAAAACACCTGAATAAAAATACCTTCATACTTTTCACAATTATTAAATTCAAGTCAAGAGATGCCAAATTCGCTTTAATTCGATTTTAATATACTATCGAACGAAGCATAATGCATCTTATTATACCCCCCGCAACCACTTTGCGGGGGGTATATAGGATCACCATGTCTGTCTGTGCGCCTGGCTGTCTGTCGTGTCCGGGTTATGTCTCATCAATGCTTTGGACGACTCTCATGAAACTTCACATGAATAATCTTCATGGCCCAAAGGTGTCATGTCCTTGAAGCAAGGTCATATCGGAAAAGTCGAGGTCGCGGGAAAACTTTAAATATTGGATGCGGGGGTATTTGGCTCTCAAGAGACAGTTCTAGTTTATCTTGCAAGCATCTCTATTATATTTTGTATGGACCGTTTCATCATGTAAGTGTTGTCACATGGGAGTCCCGTGATACAAACACTTTAAAACGTACCTCATAGTTCATGATAAGGATAGATTAATTAAAATAAAAAACAAACATACTAATCCATCTCCGAATCACAATCCGGAAGCAAAGAAAAAAAAATTTGGATCTGACAGGTAGGTCAGACACGTGAACTTCCACCAGGGAAGTGAGGCCGGGTGCTCCGGAAGGGTAAGCACCTCCTGATTAGCTAGCTACACCCACCACGTGTGTAATTAAATTGTGTGAAAGGAACATGCAACTATGGGACGTCAGATATATCCAGGGCAATCCTGGACACAGAGACATCAAACATCATACTGTGATGACGACCATAAAACTTTTCGAGGGCCTTGATTAGCCTGGGTTTGCAATAATTTATTTGCAAGCAGCCTGCTTCGTTGTACAAAGTCCTTGTAGTGGGAACAAGCTCTATCATAGCGTATTAATTAAGGAAACAAATAAATAATATTAAAACTAGTTTTAATTGGGTGATACATGGAGCACTGAGGTAAAAATCCTACTTCTTGTCTCGTACGAAACCATGTGTTTTGTTACAAACTTTTTTGTTGTAAGATTTTCAATGCTTTTAATAAATTGATGTTGCTAATTTACAAATAACTGCATTACATGCATATCGTATATTGTATTGATACTTGGTGCATTTAATCATGTACAAAACCACATGCATGTGCATAATAATTCCATTTATTGTATTCTTATCTTTTAACAATTAGTAACACACAGTATGTTAGCATTAACCAATTCCCAAAATGGGATAATCATGTATGAAGAGTGTGTATATCAGTTCATGTGATAGTATTTTAGTTGTATTATATATTGGAATATCTCCAAATTCCATCAATCATCCAATCATTCAATGAATGGAATATATTTGGTGTTTGAAATTTACTTTTACGCGTTATGTGGTATTATAATAGGGAACAAAATCATTGATTCCTATTTGGTCATATTTTATTAGGTTCTACTATATAGTTAGTATATTCCAGAGTCTGAGGTTTTCCTGACAAATCATATTGGCATGTATATAGTTATGTTCCTTGTTTTTATACCAAGTTCATTGTGTCAGAAAGCATTTCGTCAATATTAACAAAACACTCGTGTATTAATTGTTTTATATACCTATTGTTGTGTATTCGGGAAAGTTTCGTATCTTGTTATCTGTTTAATTATTTGCACACTGGGTGATTAGTCAGTGGATGATCTACTAAAAGTGTTAATTTTAATGGAAATAATTAAATCTATTTCTGACATACAGTCACTAGATATACCACTACTCTGCTGTTAAATTAATTGAAGTTAGATTATATCGGCTTAAAGCATCATTATTGGAAGAAATTTTCATAATCGATTCCAGTCGCGATTACCACAGAAAAAAAATTGTATCAGTTTGTGATTAAATAGGAGGTGTGTCTACTAATAAATTTCACATGTGATCATTTGTTTTACCTGAATGTTTCACCTGTAATTTTGTGATTTTCTTCTGCTTTCATTCAGGAAAGAGTTTCTGGATCTTTCGAGTGAGAATTTGTTTTTAAAATACGTAAAAGTTGTTTAGCCAAAAGTTTTGTTTCACAAATTCTGAAACATTGGAAAATTTTAGATTTTAACAATTCATTTAAGGAAAAGGTAAGTGGAATTAGAACTCTCTCTCTCTCTCTCTCTCTCTCTCTCTCTCTCTCTCTCTCTCTCTCTCTTTGCTTATTGTCCAACTTTTAATGTTAAAACACGTGTACGATTAATGATCAATAAGTATTAAGAAATTGCAGTTTTCTGAAATAATTGAATGTAAATGATTTCCTTTTGATACAAAATTTACTATAAACTACACTTTAGTCATCCCGTATATACAAATACTATATAAGCTATCATTTCGTTGTCATGACAAAATATTATGGACCAATGAGATAATATGACACACAGCAGTTAGAACTAATGATAAACTGCTGCAGCAAACGTTTTCATGATCAGTGACGGAAATTCCTGTGAAGTGATTTAAAACCTTTAATTTGATTGGATTAAATCATCAAAGATGTGCGTTACATAATGGTCATGTGTAAAATTTGAAATTAAGAAAAAAAAGATAATTAGATAATTATGTTCGATTGAGGCTCATTTTTGAATGACTAGATTTAAGCTACCAGGGTCTTTACGTTTGATATCGGAAGTATGATGTTATTGAATTATCAATGTTGGTTTTTACTGCATACTGTGGAAATTGCTTATTCGGAATGAAACCTCTTCTAATAATGGATGTTAGAATTGACTATATCTTTGGTGTTAGGTCATAGTGTTGCAATAAACAATACTGACAGTGAATTATTTCTGAATCAAATTGGATTTTTACCGAAAATGGACAAAATATTGAAGTTGACAGAAATAATTATTACTCTTTGCATGTCAATACCCCCTGTCGTAACAAGTGTCTGGCAGTCGTGTTTTTAATCATGCATGCTTTACGCATCTGTCATAGCGTATATCATGTCAATGTTATATGATCAACCGGGCACTATTTTTTTAATATCGTATATTCCATATTTCTTTTTGGGACAAATTCCATAACAGCCGGTGATGTTATGTTTGGTGTGTGGGTAATAATGCCTGAGATATTTTACGATAACGCTATTACTTCCTTTATTTGATTTTTTAAGATAGAAATAAGCCTGTCCAATATAATTTACAATCTAGAGCAGCACAAGAAGTCTATTTCAAGAATCCCGTCGTCTGAGAACAAATCATGAACTAAATCCACTAACCTTGAATTAGGGATAAAAATGATCTGCCAATCCATATTTGCTTGAAAAACCATATTTCTCTCTTGTGTCGGAGTTCCACATATTATTTGAGCTTCACTCATTTGTTTATTTTTATAGTGTATCCACAATAAATCTTTGTCGAAAGTTTCGGAAAAAAATCTTACTTAATGTTCAGAATGAATTTTATTTCTTTCTTATTTCTGTATTGAATGACCTTTTATGCTGCTAACATGTCTACCAAAATAATTATTTATACCTCTTCGAAACCACTACGTGGATTTTATTTTCAAAATTTGGCTGTATTCATCTTAGATTCCGTTATCATTGATAAAACATTGCCCTTATGTTATCAATGTAATGCACAATTCCACGTGTTCACAAAACACTTTCGCCGTTTCGCTTAGATGTTATTATTTACTATTCCATAGTGTCTTCCCACGTTGATTTCTAATCTGAACATTTAGAAATAAACTCATACATAAGTCCTATTTTAGATCTAGATTTCCCTAGAACTATTGTCGATCGAGATTCCCCTAGGTATAATGTCACTTTCACCTTGATTTCATTTTTAATTTGTCTACAAATATAAATAATCTCCTAATATTGGTGTAGATTTTCTATGAACTCTAACTACAGTACGGACCTGTCGAAAGCTTGACATTGAGCTAAGAAAAGGTAGCCAAAGTTCAGCTGCCAGGTGCCTAGATTTAGTTAGCTAGTTTCCTTAAAGCTGCTAAAAGATAGAAACAGCTGTCGAAAAGCTGTTGAGATACAGACCAACCTGCCTATAAAGACCACCCAAAGGAACCAGTAAAAAGTGGTCTTTATGGACAGGTGACACTTATATACAAGTTCAAAAATATGAATAAAGAAACAATTGGGATAACATTTTATAGGCCTTTATAAGCAGATGGTCCTTATAAAGAGGTGGCTTTTAAGGCAGATGGTCTGTAATACTTAACGTTGGATCAAGCCAGACACTAATTCGTTAGCACCTGGTCTCACTTCCTTGGGCAAGTAAACGTGTTTAACCTAATTTGTCAGCCTCAAAGTTTTTTTAAATTTATTTCTGAATTTTGATTAGGACGGGGATTTGTATGTTTGTTTTTTATTCGTTCAACTTTCGACAGATCTGTACTTGTACTGTATACACGCCCTGGACCATTGTCTACCAGATTTAGAATATCCAGTTGTGTAATGTTAATCAGGAAATAATCATATAAGTAGACAGTCTAAGACGTGTGTATGTGATGCTTTAATTGTGTTACCAAACCTCTTAGCTATGTTTCCTTCCTAGTTTAGTCTGTATATAGACAAAAATGACAATAAATATATATGTTGATTTCAATATAAAACCTCTGCTTACCAATTCAAATGTCTATAACACCTGTGTAAATCTGTTAGTACAAAATTGAATTTTCCAGTCACATTTTTATCCAAATGTTCTTTCGAAAACGGTATCAACTACAATTATATTAGTTTTTTAAGTTCCGAAAAAATTCTAAGGTCAAATGTATGATAAACTAGTGTCATAAACTTTTTTTTAAATTTCACCTTTCAATACATTCAAAAAATTGCATATGACATTTGAATCACAAAATTTAAAAAAAAATCGTATGTGACAATAGCAAGCACCACAACACTGATAGCAAAAACATTTCTTACTAGGAATGTGATTCCTTGTCATGCGCTTAGGGCAATCCAGGTGAATTCGGACAGTTTTTGGTTCGACCGACTAAACGGTCAAGTCAAAGAACACCGATGACTGCAAGGATGACAATGGAATTATTCATGAATTGTTTTGTAACATGGCTTTTCATTGGTTAACTCGGAACAGTTTTTTGGTTCGTCAGCTTCGACTAGGAAACTACCTGCGACTACTTGGTCAAAGAAAACCAATGACTGCAAGGACAACAATATAATTATTTATGAATTGTTTTGTAACATGGCTGTTCATTGGTTAACTCGGAACAGTTTTTTGGTTCGTCAGCTTCGACTAGGAAACTACCTGCGACTACTTGGTCAAAGAACACCAATGACTGCAAGGACGACAATATAATTATTTATGAATTGTTTTGTAACATGGCTTTTCATTGGTTAACTCAACTTCAATGGGGAACTGGGAGATAATGGCCAAGAGGGTCAAGCGGGCACGCTCGGACACCGAGCGGGAAAACTCGCAGTTCGATCATGGAAAATGTTTGAATGTAAGGTGGTTAACTGGTATGATCCCATCAGTAACATAAGAGATTTTTATTGATAAAAATTCGTCTAAATTTATCCGCGCGTCCGAGATTACCCGAATTGCCCCTATATGTTAGAACCACGCATTACGTTCACGGTGTTCTGGATTCAATATTCTTGTTGATTCTAGATGGAAGTAAATGAGGAAAGGCTTTTTAGAGAGTGTTGTCAGTACAATGACCTGTTCTGTTGTAAAGAACTAGTTTACTGTAATCATTTAATAAATAAATCAATACCATTCATGGTGATGGTAGTGTCTAGCTTAATGCATACCGTGCATGCGATAATTGTTTAAATAAATGACACGAAGGATGGGCAATAGTTGTCATACATGCATGCAATGTAGTGCATAAAATAATTAATAAAATAAAAGACATGAATGATAGAAATTTGCTTTCATGCAGGCACACAGTGCATCAAGTAACTGCTCAAACAAACGGCATGAAAATATTATCTTTTTTGTTATTTAAAAATGCAAACGATAGAAAAATGGTTTTAGGCCTTAATAAGATATGGCATAGTGTTTCTATGTCACTGTATCGCGTAAATAAAAATGGTGTAGGTACATCTAGGTAGAATTTACAATCATCTTAATTGCACTTCAAAAGTTTCAAGGCTGCTTATTACAATGGTGATAAGAATGACCGTGATAAATTCAGTTGATTGTGAGTTTTCCGGTTGAATGCACAGACATTTCAGCATGACCAACTCGTGCAATCAACTTACAACTCGTGAAAAACTAATAGCATACCGTACGACAAATTTTCCCGTCACATTTTTAAACCAAACTTACTTTAAAAACGTTATTTTACAATTTTCTTAGTTGATTAAGGTTCCGAAAAAATCTAATGACATAGGCGTGAAACTAAGCACCGTAATCACATCAACACATTTCTTACGAGGAATGCGATATCAAATTATGTGTGTATGTGTTTGAACCACGTATTACGCAATCAGTGTTGGTATTTTGTTGATTCCAGACAAAATTAAATGCGGAAAATGTTTTAAGAGAGTATAGTAGGTGCAATGACAACTTGTCAACTGCAATCATTAAATGAATCAATATCATTCATGATGATCTAGACGTTAGCTTGATAAATACCGTGCATGCAATAATTGCTCAATTAGAAGACACGAATGATACACAATTGTTTTAATACGTGCATGAAATGCATTGCATAAAATAAATACTCAAACAATATTACTATATTATGCATTCTGAAAATTTATTTAAGGTTTGACGTTTGAAAAACGCTTAGAGGCCTAAATATTATATTAAATGTCGGGTATCTATGTCACTAAGTGGTTTTATTACTTTGTTCTAGTATACAAATGGGGTCAAAATTTGTACACGTATACGTATTCAGTAGAATTATAATCATCTAAATTACAGTTCAAACGTCCCAAAAGGGCTCAGTATTATGGTGAAAGCAATGACTTTGAGAAATCCAGTTGATTGTGATGTTTACGATTGGTTACACACCATTTCAGCAATCATTTTTAGTCAATACGTTTGGAACACAGAATACATGATGCCATAAGAAATAATCGGTGCAACCACAGTAACACGTTACACATATCTTGCTAGAAATGTGATATCCATTCATTTTCTTATATGTTGGAACTTGAAATACATTTTCTCTGTTAGTAAATTTCTTGTTGGCTCTAGACAACAGTAAATGAGGAAAAGTTGTTAAGAGAGCAAAGTTAGTGCAATGACCTTTTGTATTGTTAAAAACTAGTTCAATCATTTAATAAATCAATATCATTCATGATGATGCTAGACGCTAACTTGTTACATACGGTACATGCAATAAATGTTTAAGCAAAAGACACGAATAATAGGGAATTGTTTTTAGACAAGTGTTTTCATATGAGCATGCAATACAATTTGTAAAATAATTAGTAAATTAAGAAAAACATATAATGCTTTTTGAAGTTATTTAAAAGTTTGGACGATTGAAAAATGGCTTTAGGCCGGAATACTATATAACATTGTGTAACTATGTCGCGCTGCTAAACTGTTTTTGTATGTAAAGAAATGGAGTCAAAATTTAGTACTTTCTGGTAGAATTAAAATCATCTACATTGCATTTCATAAGGGTCAACTTTAATCATTATCATGGTTATAAGTAAGACCGTGATCAATTAAGTTTACGGTTGCTTGCACTAAAATTTCAACAGAAATTTGTTTCCAGTACGTTTAAAACACTGAATGTCTTCTAATGCAATAAAATGGAATGATTGCAAGAACCGTAATGACAGCAACACATAAACACAGTTCTTGTAAAGAATGTGATACCAACTCATTTGCTTATATGTTTAAACATAAATGACATTTTCTGTATTGGTATCCTTGTTGATTCTAGACAAAAGTAAATGAGGAAAAGTTTTTAAAAGAGCAAAGTGAGTGCAGTGAACTGTTCCATTGTAAAGAACTAGTTTACTGCAATCATTTAATAAATCAATACCATTCATGATGATGGTAGACGCTATCTTGTTAGTATGTTTGTTTTTAGTTTCATACATGCAATGCAATGTGCATAAAATCATTACTCAAACAAAAAAACGTGAATACATAATGCTTTTATTTGAGTGAAAAATTTCAGTTTTGTCGATTGGAAAATGGATTTAAGCCGAAATAATATATAATATCGAAAAATAGACATTTGTTCCATATATGCTCTGCATAAAATAATTGTTCAAACAAAAGGCATGAATATACCATGCTTTTTGAAGGTTTTTTTTAAGTTTTGACGATTGGAATATGGTTTGAGTTCGAAATACTATATAATATCGTGTATCTATGCCACTTTGTTTCGTAACTACATTGTTTTGGTATCCAAAGAAAAGGAGTCAAAATTCAGTAACATATATTCGGTAGAATTGACAGTCATCTAAATTGCGTTTCATAAGTTTCGAAACTGCTCATTATCATTTTGATAACAATGGCCGTGAAATATTAAGTTGATTACGAATTTTACAGTTGCTTGCACAAAAATTTCAACAGAAATTTGTTTCAAGTACGTTTAAAACACTGAATATCTAATGTGATAGAAATGAAATGATTGCTAGTACCGTCTTAACAATACCACATACAAACACATTTCTTGTTAGGAATGTGATATCCACTCATTTTCTTATATGTTTGAATTACATTTTCTGTGTTAGTATTTCTTGTTGATTCTAGACAAAAGTAAATGAGGAAAGTTTTTAAGATAGAAAAGTGAGTGCAGTGACATGTTCCATTCTAAAGAACTAGTTAACATCAATCATTTAATAAATAAATCAATACAATTCATGATGGTGCTAGACGCTAATTTGTTAGTATGTTTGTTTTTTTGTTTCATACATGCATGCAATGTGCATAAAACCATTGCACAAACAAAAGACACGAATATACACGAATAAATAAGTTTTTTGTTTGAGTGATTTTTCTTCGGTTTTGTCGATTGAAAAATGGATTTAAGCTGAAATAATATATAATATCGATACATAGACAATTGTTTCCATACATAATTTAATTATAAAATATATAACTATATATATGTCTATAACATGCTTTTTGGAGGTTTTTTTACAAAAACATTTGACCATTGAAAATGTTTTTTAGTTCGAAATACCATACAATATTGTGTATCTGTTCCACTTTGTTTCGTTACTGTATTGTTTCGGTATCCAAAGAAATGGAGCTAAAATTTAGTAGCATGTATTCGGTAGAATTTACAATCATCTAAATTGCACTTCATAAGTTTCAAAACTGCTAATTATCATTGTGATAACAATGGCCGTGAAAAATCCAGTTGATTGCGAGTTTTATGTTTAATGGTACAGAAATTTCAGCTGAAATTTGTTGAATGGTCAGTACGTTTATAACGCAGAATCGTTTGTGCAATCAACTTGACAACTCGCAATCAACCGAATTTGTCACGGTTATTGTTACACCAATGATTGCGTCCAATTAAGGAAAATGTATTTATACTTCAAGTACTGGTACTTATTCAAACTTGGCATACCGACTCTGATTTATAGTTTTTGTTTGTTTTGAAATGGGCAAAGATAATTATTCCATCATTAAATAGACAGAAAATATATTTCTAAAAAATTGGAAAAAAATGAATTTAAATGGTTTGTCTCCAAATATACGTCAAACATTTTGAAGAATGATCCAATCAATAGATGATAATTATATCGCAATGAAAGTTTACACGCAACTCTGAAATTGTAAATCCAGAAGAATTTACTACCAAATAACAAGTCCGTTTACGTTGTATATAGAACCAGTAATTCGATTTAGATCTGAATATTTGTGTGATTAATGGCCGAAAGTCAAAACGCCATTACGTGTTTTTATAGAAATATAGACGCTAGATTTCCTGAGATTGGGACAAGAGATTGGTGAAGTAACCAAGGTTAAAGAACACTGATGAAAAAGATGCACAGTACCGACCTGTCGAATGTTTAACAATAAGCTAACCAATCGACAGCTCGTCTCGGCCCCTTGTTGCTAGCTTCTTCTCGACGCTTTATCGGGAGCTGCTATCGTTCTCTCGAAAGCTTTTCGAATCAATAACTATCCGTATTTCGACCAACCAGCAGTCGAACCTGAACTCCTTTCCGATAGCTCAGTGTTAAACTTTCGACAACTCTGTTCTGTATATAGTGGTGAATTCATGATGTCCGAATCTATGGCTTTTACAAACAGAAAATTACCAATCAGACCATATTATAATCTAATACAAGAATGTCAGAAGCCAATTTGGCAAAAGTGTTATCGTGATGTGTTTTCTGTTATAGAGTAAAATGACCAACAAGTCTGAGGTTTCTGGCGCACCTTAATATCAAAATTAAAAGGTTCTAGTAGAAGTAGAGTAAGGGTATATAACGCCCCAGTCAAGATTCTTTTACTTACATCTGTGGTTTTCATATCACAAAAAATATTTCCGGTTTAGGACATTTCTGAAAAGAGAATTATACATGTATATTTAACTTAGCCATCTAGAACATTACTAGAATCCAGTACTCGTGCAAAGTAGGAGATTTTATCATCAGTGGCTTGGCTACAATATATGTGTATGTCTTTATATGTATGGCGGATTTATCAATTACTTGTATTACATCCAGTATACGTTTTTCAGTTGTAAATTTATTTCTTGTATGTAATGTGTTGTGTTTTTGTGACATTATGAATTTTGAATTTTCTGAAAGAAATATTCAAAAAATTTATAATATGACAGTGTCTATTGCTATTGTTTCATATATGATATTTCATTTAGTTCAAATTTTCTTTATTTCTAGAATCTTTTCAAAAGTATTGCAGGAAAGAAAATTTAAATTGTCTTAGTTTTTGGGGTCATTACACTGTAATAAAAAAACTCAAGGCCGAAACATGTCTGATGAAGCTGACTGCATCAGTTTAAAACTTTATTATGTAGAGAAAAAAGAAATCAATTATTTAAACAGATGAAAACTTTGAATAAATGGATTTAGATGTGCAATTAAGCAATTGGACAAATATGCAAATACTTTTCTACCCCTGTTGCCGAATGCATTGTTAGATCCTTCCTCCCACCTTTTTCTCTCAAATAAGCAAATAGAAAAGCTTAGCTTAACCTATTTAATCATTCCTACTGAATGTGTGTAGGTTCAAAATGGAATATCTTTTAATTTAAACCAAATTATCTCTTAATTTCCATTTATTGGGTTTTTATTGAACAGAAATTATCCATTAGGATGGGTTTAATCAAATGATAGCAATATAAAAGACACAAAGCATACACTACACGCGTACGAGTTAACAATTTGCTCAAGATTAAAACAGTTGAAGAAAACATGATTTTAAAGCATGTGTCTCGGGAGCTGTCTCAATTATATTCTGAAGTCAGTCAGTTGTGGTACAGAACTGTAGAAAATTTAACGATCTCAACCTGGTTGTTCTATAGCTCTGTTAGTTTAAACAAATGGTTAATTAAAAGTATTTAATGTCAAATACAGTTTTGACTTTAACTGAGAACAATTTGTGAGCTTGAAATAAAAGATACGACTGATTCAACAAGTTCAGCTTCATATTTAGACTTATACCTGAATCATGACGCCTACGAAAGGCTACATTTTAAACTTTATGACAAACGTAATGACTTCAATTTGTCTATCGTCAACTTTCCTTTTCTATGCAGCAATATACCTGCTTCTCCTGCTTATGGTGTATTTGTTTCCCAATTAATACGCTATGGTAGAGCTTGTTCCCACTACAGGGACTTTGTACAACGAAGCAGGCTGCTTAAAAAATAAATTGTTGACTCAGGGATATTGCAATCCTAGGCTTATCAAGGCCCTTAAACATTTTACGGTCGTCATCACAGTACTGTTGATAAGTTTGTTGTCTCTGTGTCCAGGATTGCCCAGGGTATATTTGACGTCTCATAGTTCCATGTTACTTTCACACATTTATTTTTACACACGTGGCGGGTGTAGCTAGCTAAACAGGAGGTACTTACCCTTCCTAGGCACTCGGCCAAACTTTCCTGGTAGAAGTTCACGTTTCTTACCTAACTTGTCAGTTCCAAAGTTTTTACTTTGCTTCTGGATTGTGATTCGGACATGGATAAGTATGTTTGTTTTTGATTGTGTACATTATTTTCTTGAAGTGTTGCCTTAAACACAAAATACAAATGGCTTACCTAATACTTAAGCTTACGGAACTTTGAGCAACTGGGCCCTGATGACGAAACGGTTCGATCCGTCTTTATCTTTACAACATAATCTATAATATTACCAATCTCTACACTTTATCAATAGTTTATAATTTGCGATAAAATATCCTCTTGGGCCACACGAATCCCTTTTAGCAAAAGATTTTAGCACGGATTTAGACAACCTATTTACAATACCACTCGTAACCACGTAGTGACAGAGTGACATTGTTTTTTCTCTAGCCAAGTGTTAAACTTTCTCTCGTTCTGTACTTTATATTGGGAAAACAGTTATAATAAGAAATTCCGCTAATAAAATTCGTCATGTGTGCGTAATCAGAATATAAATGAGAGTTTAGATGATGTTTTAACGTGCTTTGGGATTTTCTTAACAAAGTTCCTAAGTAATTTCAGATAGTTGTGATATGCTTTATGGACTACTAAATGTAACATTTAATGATTATTTATTGTCACAATTCCCGTTACGTTATTATTTCAGTTTTTTATTAATATTAAAAGAGATATTTGTTTTCTAGTAATTATCCAATCCGTGTTTAATATCTTTCTTTTTTTTCTTTTTTTCTTTTGTAAATCGCACATCATCTTAATATTCGTAAAACATTTGTTGAACAAATGGTGTGGTCTCGTGGGCTTTTTCTATTTTAGCAATGGCAGCCATCTTGAATTACGTTGGATTTGGCCGAAAAAAAATTAAGTCTTCACTTTCAACATGATTACTGGCGCAAAGACGTTTCAGAGAAAATGGTTTTCAAAGAATTGGCTAAATTTAGTATCGCATTTGCATATTTTCTCTAATAGTGTACCAATGAAAAAAGTGACCCAAAAATAGGTACGTTAAATAACTAGAAATTTACAGTATGTTTACTATAAGTTAAATTAAAATTGATCCATGTATAGACGTGCAATGGTCATTTATCTGCGTGTTCTTTTGTAATAACAGCGGTCCTCTTGGATGTCAAACAGTCACCGGTCACTATTTTTAATTCATATCACTGAGGGACCTTCCGCACCAAAATTAGCTTAATCTCTTCAATAGCTTCAGAAGAGAAGATACATATTTACGCACGCAATACCATGCCATGCCATCAGCTCAGCTTGTTAAGTCAGTTTGACCCTTTGACCCTAAAACAAAATAATAAAACAACACGCTATACACTAGACTATTGTCATAATCAGTTCGTCGCAAAAATGAATTACAGTACTGTTCAAGCCAGTCTGTTGTTGACAGTGAATAACTCTTTATTTCCATAGAAAAATCAAAGAAAATTGAATAATGTTTGATATTATTCACTTACCTGTGCCTGGTCGTAACTGGAAATCTGTATGTGCATCCGCGATTGTCATAACGTATTTCTGTAGAAAGGAAAATGTTGGCGCTTTGGGGATTTTACATGGCGAAAATGGCGATATTTACACCCGAAGTGAGGTCCTTGGTGACATTTCACGTCATATGCGCAACAGGAGCCGCCATTTGCCTGGTTTTTCAACATGTTAAATCCCCATAGCGCCAACGTTTTACTCTGTGCAGAATTATTCTAGGCAAATCGCGGATGTGCATACATATTTCCTGTTACGGCTAGGCACAAGTAAGTGAAAAATCTCAATTTTAGTTAGTTTTCTATGGAAATAAAGAGTTATTCGCTGTGACAAACAGACTGGCTTGAACAGTAAGGACGTAGTTTGAATTTAATCGTTTATTAAGGTATGGGGTATTAAAGCGTGTTGAACGATTTAAAAACAAAGGTCAATCCTTATATTTACAATGCCATCAGCTCAACACACAGAAAAAAAATTCTGCACCTTCGCCTTCACCGACGTCTCGTTGTATCTGAAATATTTTTGACTGGGACGTTAAATACCATCACTCAACTCAAAATTTTTGCACCTTCGCTTATAGCTGGCGTCTCAATATAAGTGATTTCTTCTTGACTGGCACGTTAAACACCTTACTCAACTATACTCTTCTACACAAGGAGAAAAATTACGCTAACATAACCAGTAGTATTTTTGTTCATTATTGTTTTCGAGTAGGTTTGAAGTGTGTATAATTTTATTAATGAAAATCAACAGTTTATGGCGAATTGTAAAGCAAATTATCCAATTAGAAAAGATCAAAACCTCCAAAAACAGAGTTTAATAAGATTTAAATTGAATTAAATGTTTTAATTCCTAGTACTGCCACAAACAATTTAACTCAATTAGTTGATATTTAAATGCCGACAAATTTGTTAAATTGTATCCAATTTGTCTTCTAGTAGTTTACTCCTGGAGTAAGTTAACTATGTCTTATCCTAGGTACAGACCTGTCGAAAGTTTATCACTTGGCTTACAAAAAGTAGTGTAGGCTGAGCAACCGTTCCCGTATTGCCGATATATGGGTAGCTAGTGACCGAATAACTGTCGAGAGGTAGACAACAGCTGTCAAAAAGCCGTGGAAAAGTTGCTAATGAGAGGCTGAAATAATCGGTACTAATTCGTTATCTTAATGTTAAACTTTCGACAAGTTCGTACTGTATATATACAGCAAAGACATGTCGAAAGTTTAACACCTTAGTTAGCGAATTAATGTCAAATCGGAATCACATCTGATTTTTTAACAGATGTTCAGCAACGTTTACCTGTTTCTTGCCGATTTTTTAATTACTAGCCATCCCTAAATCGACCACTCTTGAGCTGAACTTCTTTGTGTTAGCTTTGTGTTTATCTTTGGACAGACCTGTACTGTACATATATTGATCTGTTGGATCCAGAATAAAGTGGAAAGTTGCCGGAGTTACATGTTGTTTCTAGATATTTCATTATTGTATCAAGTAAATGTCTTAAGAGGTTAAGAAAAGAAATATTTTACAGCTCATACAACTAGCATATAGACTGAACATTGATCTGTAAGTCTTATACTAAACAGAAAAACCAACACTTTTCGTATTCTCTAGCGGCTTAACTCTAAGGTCATAGAGTATATTATATATAGTCTTTTTGTCATTAAAAAAGTAATTTCCCTTCTATATAAACTTATATAATTGCTTGTTTACTGTCTGATTAATTCTGACTTACCACTAATCACCCTTTAAACTTTTTCGAACTGGTACATGTGTTGGCGTTAGATACTTGTACATTAAGCCTGAAGACTTACAAGGGTGACTTGACCTTGGAAGTCTACTGTCATTAAACCATTGCGTACCATTTTGTCCAGTGACCGTCCAATGTATTTTTTTCAATCTAATTTAGTAAATATACCACAGAATCCTACCCATTTATCATATCAACAACAGACATTCCAATCAATGTGCAAAGTATTTCCTTAGCTAAATTTGGTAAAATATAGTTTGGTCCTTTGGGTATCTTTTCGACATCTTGAAAACAATTTTGGTCCAAGCACTATTGATGAGCAGTTGTATTTAGGAACGGCCGTCTAGTGCTGTAAAATTAAAACTGGTATGTTAATATGTAATACAAACATACC
This sequence comes from Anadara kagoshimensis, assembly GCA_021292105.1. Lineage (NCBI taxonomy): Eukaryota > Metazoa > Mollusca > Bivalvia > Arcoida > Arcidae > Anadara > Anadara kagoshimensis. Next base: position 52,318,766 of record CM037865.1, read on the forward strand.
AGTACATTATTTAAAGACAAGCTCTTCATGTATAGTGTGTGTATACTTTTGGACCGAAAATAAATAAAGGTGTGATCGGAATTCTAATGCAGGAACCCCGACCATCTCATTTATAAACATGGTTTTGTTATGAAATAACTTGTCTAGATTTTGAATAAGACCTGTATTTATGACTATATCATATATTTCACTAAAACTTTTTGTTTGATGAAACCGTTGTTTGACAATGCTCAGACAATTTTGAAGTATTGTATGATAAAGTTGAATAACGTTCATCTACCTACTATACATCTGATATCATTTCGTATGTATGGTTACATTATTATCCAGACTTTATATATATACACATATATGGTACAGACCTGTCGAAAAGGAGTCGAAGCTAAGCTACCGAGTGACCTAGATATGGTTAACTATTGACCGAAAAGAGAGATGGGCAACAGCTATCGAGATATGGCTAACGAGGGGTAAAAGATGAGCTGCCAAATTCGGCACTACATATATGGTACAGACTTGTCGAAAGTTTAACACTGAGCTAACGATTAGGTTCCGAAGCTCGACCCGAGTAGACGAGATATGGATAACTACTGGCCTAAAGGGGGATAGACAACAGTTGTCGAGATATGGCTAACGAGGGGTAAAAGATGAGCTGCCAAATTCGGCACTACATATATGGTACAGTCTTGTCGAAAATTTAACACTGAGCTAACGAAAAGGAGTCGAAGCTAAACTACCGAGTGGCCTAGATATGGTTAACTATTGACCGAAAAGAGAGATAGACAACAGTTGTCGAGATATGGCTAACGAGGGGTAAAGATGGGCTGCCAATTCGGCACTACATGTAATTCGGTAACTAGACTTTATGTAGATTATAATATATACAGTGCAAACATGTCGAAACTGTAACACTGAGCTAACGAAAAGCAGTCATTGCTTAGCTACCTCTTTGCTGAGATATGAATAGCCAGTGGACAAAAACTGCCGACTGAAAGAGAGCAGCCGCCGAAACGCTGTCGATGTATATCTTACGAAGAGATGAGCTGCCAATTCGACTAATACGTAAACTTAGTGTTAAACTTTCGGCAGGTCTGTATTGTATACTATTATTAGTAAGGCTGTTCTCTTCCATTCCCCTGATGAAATCAAGATACAAAACGTATTTACGTTCGTCGGTCAAACGATTTTGACAACTTGCTGTGCTAAAGTGCTTACTTAATCCAATAACAGAATGCATTGATACCAATGTATCCTCTGTAATCCGGGATCAATAACTCAAGTCAAGCCGTTCAATAGAATATATGTATATATACAAAAATGTATATATATAAAGTTAGTATATGTATTCTAAACAGACATACTTATTTTGGAGGTACAAACGTGATTTTCACGCACAAATAATATGAGAACGTATTTTAATGTTTGTATTTTAAAGCAATTTGTTATCAAATTAATGGGATTAGAAAAAGAGTTAACACAAAAGCTGTCAAAGCCATTTTTGTCATTTTCTGTGTCATATACCATTTTTTAAAAATTATTCATTCATAAAAATTGATATATTACCATTCTTTAAACGTATTGAATGATAAAAATTTAAATAAAATGTTTATTACACAGATAAACAACTGTGACATTTGATCAGATTTCCATCGCGATTTTACAACAACTTTGCCCAAAGTCTTTCATTTAGTGTGTTATTGTAAATATACTCTCTTTAGACATTTACTTAATTCATAATAAGGTTGATTTAAAATTGTTAAGTCTTTCTTTCTTGGTTCTGATTGGTTCTAATTTTTCCAATAAAGAAATGACATCTTGTGTATATAAAACATCCACTTAGATGAAATGATGTTTCAGGTACCAGCTATAAATTCACGTCTCCAAGTAGAACAAACTACCACTATGCGCCTATATATAATTTAATTTAAAAAACTGCCACCTTGTGTTTTAACCTTATACAGCATCCACAATTTTACGATGCATCAAATATAAAAATATAAGACGGCATCTGTTTATAAATCTTCGACAAGTGTTTTCTTTTTGAGTCAATGCACCAAAAAAACTAACGTTCATAGTAGCACTCTAGGTATTTGAATGTTGATTTGAACAAAATCATTCTTGCAGGGCTTTGTTCCACATTGGTGGCATATATATATTCTCATAATTATCTCAATCTATTCATTTTATTCGTTTGAAAGAAATCCCAAATGCAAACCTTACATTACAAATAAAGTAGTCTTATTCAAGCATTTGCTATCACTAGAATATTTTTCACTACTTTTCTAGGTTAAAATTATCTAATAAATGGAAAAAATGACTTTGTTTAATATTATATAGAAAAGTTAAGTATTAAGTTGAGACCCATTAGACAAAGACTTAATCATAGTATAATGGAGTTGCATGATGACGGTAACACTTGCAAAATGTTGAGATAACAATAATATAACAATAATATATCGATAAACTGCTTTAGAGAAGCTTATATTAAGTTACTACCGAGAATCCGAACAAGAAATGTTGTCTTCTATGACGTCCGGGAAAGAAACATTGTCTTCTATGACGTCCGGACGAGAATGTTGTCTTCTATGACGTCCGAAAAAGAAATGTTGTCTTCTATGACGTCCGTGCGAGAAATTTTGTCTTCTATGACGCCCGTTTTATATAGACCCCCTGTGATACAAGTTTTGATATTCGTGCTTATGATATAGGAAAAATTGTTTCATATAACATAAAATAAAATAATGCATACAATAGTAATGTGTATTATCTATAAACGATATTATTAACACTTCTATCCTGCATATGGAAAATATAACTCGTCTTATTTATGTCAGTATTCATTTATTGATGCATATTTAAACGTCTACATTTTTGTCATGTGCAAATATCTTACAACATTGAGTGTGATATAAAGTATTTTGTAAGTTTTATGCCGCACTTAAGCCAATAAACTGTTTTAATGTGTCTCCATCACGGAATTTAACTATTCTCTCCAGAGCAGCACATTTTGACAGTCAGCATAAATAATATCATAAATAGGTTAAAATAAATTGCTGATAAAGTGTCATTAAGCACAAGCATTCGTATTAGTATCATAATTTGTTTAAAAAATAATAAGGAAAGAAAAAAAGTCAAAATAAATTGACTTATTTTAGATAAAAAATATTTAAATAAATAGGCTTATTTGAAAAAAATTGAATAAATAAATAAATAAATAAAAATGTTTGATGACTTATTAATGTTATTTGTGGTTTAAAAAGAAAAAATGATAAATAAATAAATAAATAAATAATAGACTTATTTTTAAAAACCAAATAGTAAATAAATAGGCCTATTTTAAATAAATAAATAAATTAATTAATTAAAAGTTTGATGACTTGTTAATGCTACCTTGTGGTTTATGTTATGGATTTTTTGTAATACATTTACATACTGTTCCCGTTATGTTTCGTTGTGACTTTTTATATTTCTATTAATATCACTTAAGATTTGAATCTAAATTTCAATTTCTGCTCCTAACTAATGACAACTAGTAAAAAGCCCATAATAGCAATCAATTTCAAATTTATTAAACTTATTTGTTCCAAAAAAATATTCAATACTTCAAAACACTAACACGATCAATTTAAAACTGAAAGGCACTGGATGCTACAGTTAAATGGACTGATACCACTTTCAAACACGGACGTGCTTTCATTTAATGAAACAAATTTAAATGATTTGTATTATATGTGTCAGATTGATGGCACGCCCGAATTGATAGATGACTCTAACTGATTCTTATCTTGAGTTTTAAAATGGGTTATTGTGTTGAAAAAGCATTCACCATTACATGAAAATGCATTTATAAAGTCATTACCTGATGAGGAAACGTCACTAAGATACAAAGGGTTGATTAGATATTTATTAATTGAATGTTTTTGTTGTATTTATTTGAAGTTACACAGGGCAATACCCCATTGCCGCATATCTAATGTATCGCAATCGTCATTGAAATAAACAAACTGTTTTTCTTGCTTGACCTCATGGTAAAACGTCCCGAATCATTAACGCCAATATCGTTAATTAACTTAGAATTAGTATACATTTCAACGACATTGTTTTTGAAATATTGAATATATACATGCAGTGTTTAAAACCTTGGTTTAACCATTTGTACATACGCCTTCGATCATCTGTCAAGCGCTTCCTATGTAGATCAATGCTAATTTCAAGAAAACTAAGGAAGCCAATTCGTGTCATTTTGTCCTTCCCAAAGCTGTTATTTCTTTATTTAACGTCTGAAACCACATGCAAAATATCAATCTATAGAATATATACAAATCCGGTTAAATGTTCACATTCTCATAACAAACTTTTTCTCGAGATGGATGGTGTTTATATAAGATGACAAGACGGGACAAATGTACAGCCATACAAATATTTCAGATATATTTTTTCCTCGTCTGTTCCAAAACAAAGGAAACGTCACTTGGTAGTAACAATTCGTGCCAGTTCCAAGTCAATTACCTAATTGGTTTGAATCTTTAGTTCATTTTCATGGAATTTAAGATCTATGCATGATATTGATTCCGATGGTTACAGGAACCTGGGTAACAGAATCTTTCATAAATGCATCAATTGAATAATTGCCTGGAAATTATAACTATTGGCATATGATATAGATATTGGTTAATAGAATGGTATTGGAAAATAATACAAGAAACAGCTGTTTTGACGTTTATTGCGACATGTTTAGGACCGTTTGGCCCGTGTACATTTTTCAGAGTTTATTTTTGCACATTAACAAGCCTTGCTTTGAAAATACAAATTCTAATAAACTCTTGTACTTTAGTATGCTTGTACAGTAGATGTTTCTTCGGGTGTTTTAAAACATTGTTAGTCTTGAAAACCTACGATCTCAGATGACTTCTCATTAACTACGCAACAACATGCATATGTATAATGCCGTTCTTTTATTATGTTCCCTAAATGAAACGAGTAGTTGACATTCAGTGTTTACTCAATTTCTTTTGCCTATATTTTGTTTGCTCTTTCCTTGAAAACTTTTAACAGATCTCTTTGAAATTTTCCAGGAAGATTTTTGTGTGATGTAGCTGTGATATTGGTTATTTTTATTTTGATATTTTGATCATGCAAATGGTTGCGCGTTTCTTATCTTAGGTTCGTTTGGGGGACACTTTTGAAATGGCATCCCATTTCCATTATAACTAATTTCACTTTTTAATTATTCTAATTGATGGAGTTTATTTCATATTGTTCTTATGAAAATGTCTTTTTTCCTTGAAATGAAATATAGTATTTACAAGTGATGATCATATAAAAAATCCTATTTTGTGGGGTTTTCTCTACTTCTTGAGTGATAGATCTCCTCATGCTTAACTGGTTTCACATTTGATGCCGTTTCAAAAATCAAATCCGATGGAAGTCTGACTGGAAATAATTAAGTAATAGTTTACATGTTTCTGCGGTATAAACATTAATATCAGATCTTTTACTGAATAGTGATATTTCAAGATAAGCAGTAATTTGCATGTTTTGAGAACGTACATCGACATGGACATGCAACACATGACTAAAAACGAAGTATCTAATGACATTGAGAAACTCAATCTATCAACTGTATGCTGTATCGAGGGGATAATTTGGCAATATCTTTTAAAAACTCGAATGACTTGATCATATAAAAAAGAAAATCTGTATTTATTATACGTTTATTATCAGAATTTGTTTTAGTTTTAAAAGCAATGCAAAGATTCTATTTTAAGAATAGTTAAAAAAAACTGTAAATTGATATTTACTCTTTAAAGGTCCGCTATCAACAGATCAGTAGGACAATGTTTAAAGGCCGATCACATTGTATAAGCACATGGTAAGCAAGTTTTCTGTAAACGTATAGAACAGTGTGGAGAAGGGTACGACGTTCTTTTGTACCCAAATCCATTGATTTCTTCGTAAAAATATTGAAAAATTATTTGCAACAAATGTTGAAAATGGCTTGATTCTGTCATTTTTAGTCGAAATTATAAATTGAGTGGAAGGTTGCTTATTTAAGTATATCCTGGATAACCATCACGTTGTTACATACCGGACCAACCAAGCCTGTTGGACAAAGCCAGTAAGCATCAAAAACATACTTATCCATGTCCGAACCACAATCTAGAAGCAAAGTAAAAAATCGGAACTGACAAGTTAGGTTAGACACGTGAATTTTCACGAGGGAAGTGAGGTCGGGTGCTTATGTCACAAATTCTATTACAGTATACTGGATAAAACAACATTTCGATTACGCTATTTTAAAAAGATTTGTTCGAGCAATATTTATGAATATTCCGAAAAGCAAAATCAAAAACATGTTAAGTAAAATTATATAAATATGAAAATCTCCAAGAAAGGAAAGAAACAGAAACAGTGCCTTCAAATAATGTGATATATATTTAAATAAGTATAAAAAAACTAAGTTAAAATGAATAGAGAATCGCAATAATTTTCAAGCAGAGGCCTTTAGCAATGTTACTTGTATTTGGCGATTCGAGGATTGCCATACGATAGTAATGGTAAAACTATTTTGAAACTACTAATTGTGAAAATACCATCCAACTGGAGCCGACGGTGGACAAATTGCAAATTGTTGGTCTATTTTAATTAAGCAAACAAACGAAATATCGTATAAAAATATTGACGTTATTACGATTTAAATGCTACTAAAGAGAATATATGATATGGAAATGTATCCGAAAAAAGTAATTGACAATCACAAAATAAATAAATGAATAAATAAATAAATAAATAACACAACAAGCAGCAACAAAATGATGATCTATAGAGAATTGATCCAAAAAACAATTGACAATCACCGAAAGCAACAAATATGAAATAAAACACAAGAAACAAATAAAAAAAGACTGAAGATAACACATACTTATACTGCTGATATGGGAGTATATTGCGCAATATAGGAAAAACTATAATTTTATAAAATCATAGATCACGTGATTTTCTGTCATTGCATACTGTAACCAGTTATTATGATGTATATGTGGCTTGGGAGACATATTTCTTAAGATATCAATTTATTTATTGACAGTGTGCTCCTAAAATTGATTAATTCAAATATACAGAGTTAAAACACGGAAAAGTACAGTTTTTATACTATATGCAACTGATTTCTATCTTAAATAACTATGTGTTGTCTTTATATTGATTCTTGACACACAACCAAACTGAAGCGGTGATTCTCTCAGATAATTTTGCATACTGATTTTCGGTTAAGTTTCATCATGTATATCTGTGGGTTTTGAGTAATCTTGTTAGTTCATAAGACACTGTTTGATTCTTGACACACAAACTGAAGCGGTGATTCTCTCAGATAATTTTGCATACAGATTTTCGGTTAAGGTTCATCATATATCTGTGGGTTTTAAGTAATCTTGTTAGTTCATAAGACACTGTTTGATTCTTGATACACAAATTGAAGCAGAGATTCTCTCCGATAATTTGTGTATGGTCAGTCGAAATTACATCATAATTCGTATATTTGAAAATCTTAGGAGTTCATGAAACACTTTTTGATTCTTGACACACAACTAAGGGGAGTTCCTCTCAGATATGGTCTAGTTTCATCATATATCTATGGGTATTTTAAAATCTCGATAGTTCATGATGCATTTTTTTATTCTTGACACACAATTAAGCTTCTTGTTTCACTCGGATCGGTTTTGTACACGGTCTAATTTAACCATGTATCTATAGGTATTTAGAAATCTTCGTAGAAGTTCATCGTACACTTTTTATTTTTGACACAAAAAAATGAAGCCAAGATACTCTCAGATAGGTTTTTACTTACGGTCTGTTTAGTTTAGTTTCGTCTAATATCTGTGTGGGTATTTGAAACTCTTACAATTTCATGACACATTTAAACGCTCAAAACGATTTACGTCTACTTGGCCATATAATTCCTTTTATTTTCATTTTTTTAAACGATGCTATGTAGCTGGCTCGACAGGAGGTGCTTACACTTCCGGAAACCCTACCTCACCTTCTTCGTGGAAGTTCAACTTAAAATTTTATTTGCCAGTTTCAAAGTTTGTACTTTGCTTTTGGGATTTGAACATAGATCGGTATGTTTGTGTTTGAATACTGCAGGACTTTTTAGTGATCGTAGCTCTTACTCATTTGATTCAGTTCAAAGATATGAAGCGACGTCCACATTGAATTTTGCAACATCGGGTTCACATTTTATTTCTAATACAATCTATGTGCTTCTTGAAGCTGTTTGACTTGATAATATAATTGTCTTCAGTAAATGTATATAAAAACAAACACAGTCCGATTTACAATCCAGAAGCAAAGTAAAATCTTTGGAACTGACAAGTCAGGTTAGACACGTGAGCTTCCACTAGGGAAGTGAGGCCGAGTGCTTCGGAAGGGTAAGCTGTTCTAAATATTGTTTAGCTAACTACATCCGCCACGTGTGTAATCAAACTGTGTAAAAGGAAATGGAACTATGTGACGTGAAATATATTCAGGGCAATCATGGGCACAGAGACACCAAACTTATCAACAACAAGATGATGGCGGCCATAAACTTTTTGAGGGCCTTGATAAGCCTAGACTTGCAATATCCCTGAATTACATTTTTGCGTAAAGTTCTGCTATTTTGTTTTAAAAGGGTGAAGGATGGAAGCATTATTTAAATTGTTGCAACTATTCGCCGTTAGAAAAGGATTAAATATACACCAGCTTTCAATAAAACCCATTGATTACGCTTGATGTTATATTAAATACATACAATGCTAACCTGATGCGAATGCATATTAATATTAGTTTCTCATAATGAGATCTATTGTTAAGATTTGAAAATTGCCAATTGACCGACAAGTTAAACGTTTCAAATGAAACTATGTAATACCATCAAACATTTTCAGAACGTTTTGCATATCAATAAATCAATTAATTAAGTAAATATTGATATTCATGATAGGAAAACAAGTGTAATATGATATCGGGTAATATTTAGTACGATAAAAGGGTCATATCAATCAATCTGATATAAAAATTAACATGATGCAATTTTTGATTAAACAATAAACAGAAATTAAAAACCAGCATGAATGTTTAACTGACATAAAACTATTTTATCTTTATTAGAAAAATTAGAATATTCTTTGTTCTCATCTCCCATGAGTATCATGAAATCAGAGAAATATTTATTTTGTAATCAAAAGACAGTGACAAAATTCCCTTGTTAAACATTGCATTAACGGGTTCAATCACAACACGAGGGCAAATCGGTATATAATAATCAGAGGAAAACAGAACGTGTCCCCCTACTGACTTTTCTGTTAAAAAACGATATAGCCATGACGCCGGAAAATTGATTAAATATTTATACAATTTTCAAATGGTTAGATGTGGGTGTTTGGGAAGTGGGATTGGGGATTGTGCGTGTGTGCTTAGTGCTTGCTTATCAAAAGTTGTGAACGCCCACGCGCATATTCACATTGCAAAAACACACTGAACATTATACTGGTGTCTAAACATGCACACTACAGCCTGTCGAAAGTTTAAAACTGAGCTTCCGAAGGGGAGTCGAAATACGGCTGTAATGTGGCCAAGATATATCGCTAGATATAAAAAAGCAGCATAAATAGACAGCAGTTGCCGAATCGGTGTCGAGGTTTTGCTGACGATAGGCCTAGATCCAGAACTGATTCGTATGCTTAGTGTTAAACTTTCGACAGGCTTACACTTCATTTTGTAAATTAAAGACACGTTAAGGCAATAATTATGTACATGTACATATAAAAATATAGAATTTGTGAAAAAGCCAGAAAATTTAATCTATCCTATTCACAAATTAATAGGTTGATAACAATTAGATTTTCTGATCCGGTCAAGATTATTTCACTTACATCAAGGTTGCTAGTTCTTCAATAGTAGATGAAATCTGAATAGGAATAACTAAAAACAAAACAACATTGTTCGTCAGCAAGCGAACGTAAAACTACTGGCTAGGTCTGCCCTGTTCTGTCGGATATGGACCTATTCGGTTGGTTAGAGTCGCCGACATCTGTAAGCCTTGATACTAGTACAACATAGGGATTTGCAAATGAAGGGCTCATTTTCTGAGACTTCAATTACGAATACATTTTCCATAGTCAGTTAATTCACAAAAAATGCCATTGACAGTAGAAATATAACATCACAGTTTCGTTTTCTGATAATTAAATCATTGTAACATTTTATCGGATGAGTTTATCCCGCACAATCATTGAAGTCATAGATTTAATTTTGTTCATGGTTTTTTTAACATTAACTAGTGACGCGGTTAAAAGATAGCATAGACAATTGAATTAAATGCATGTTTAAAGGCTCTGCAAAATATCAATTTGCCCAATTATACTTTAAAATGGCTCTATTGCTTGTCGTCACATGATGTTAAATAAAATTCTAGAATGTGCGTTTCAGTTATTTTAAAGATGAGCCGTAGTGATAAGGGCAATCTGACTGGAAATCGGCAGACTGTTAAAAGTTACAAATTGAATATGGTTTAGGTTGCATATGTATTTCTTAAAATCTTAACACAAAAAATTTTTAAATGCAGTTGCACAAGTCGATTCTTGATAAAACATACAATTGTTCCTCATCATCTCGAACACGGATATTTTGGGTATCTGTGACTAAAAATTATCACCAGACTTGCCAATCCTAACGAAGCTACACCAATAGAAGATAATAGGAAAAGTAGAGATTTTCTTGAATGTCTTGTGACACATAAAATATAAAAGAACTCCCACCACCTCCAAAACATGAGATATACAATAAAGGAACACATATTGAAACAACCGATTAAATCCCCCTACCGTATATCTGGTGAACAATGATGAATGGACATAATGTGACCAAAATTCCAAAATAGCAATCCATGTATACGTATATTTTTTATTTTTATTTATTTATTTTTTGTTAGATAATAAGTAAAATACAAAACTCTATGCACAAGAGGGAATATTAGTACACCTCCGAAACATCATCTACTTAGATGGTCTACCACTATGTACAATACCTGGCAGTCTGTAGATTGCTCGCTCCCTGTGTTGGAGGCCGCGGTTCGACCATGGTGGGGTCTGAGCAAGATTTAAAAATAGTTAGGCACTCTTCATTTGGTAACTGGTATTTCAGAAGAGACCTTAAAACCCTACGTCCCGTGCACAGAAAGCTCTCTGCATACTGCCCTTAGCGTGTTGCAACGGCAATAAACCTGCTATCTTACCTATTGCGTCTCGATATAAGTAAAATGTTATTGACTAAAAACTAGGAGGTAAAACCCCATACAATCAATCAATCAATCAACACCCTTTGCTTCACATGCAATTCGTAAAAAAGTATGAATATTGATCTCTTATGTAGACATCAAGAAATACAGACCTATACAATTAAGTAATAATGGAAACTTGTCAGTTGTTGAAACCAGATATAGTATTTTGTGCTTCCAGAAGACGTCTAATGTTTCCTACACCACGATCGAGACGCTTCCTGTTTAGTATTGGTATTAATTTGATATGACCATTTGTTATTGACAAACCTTTTTATAAGAGTTGCTATTTCCTTTATCTTGACATGTCACAATTTTTCATGTCGGGCAACAAACTAGTGAGCATATACAAAAATGGATTTTTTGCTTAATCACGATATATGTACAGTAGAAACAAGAGATTCTGATTTTAAGATCGCCTAGAAAGTGCATTCTGTTTTTAAAATAAAATTGTACACACATGCAAAGAAATAAACTTGTCACAACATAGTCTGAAAAATTCAAACTTTTGCCGTCCATAGTACCGAGATCTCTTTATATGTCTATCTTTTATTGAGTAAAGCTGGTGTCCATCCACACATTTTAATAAAACTCTGCTCATTTTTCAGTTAAATAATCTATTTATTGCATTGCCAAACCCAAGCCAAAACTTTATTAATGAACTTAATACAATTTTTTATAACTTTATTTGGAATGGGGTTACTCATAGAATAAAAAAAAGATGTTATTGTAAAAGAATATAAAGAAGGTGTTTAAAAATTATCGATTTGATCCCATATATAAATGCTTTAAAACAACTTGGATTAATAAATGTTGCATAAAAAGTGTTCCTGGTGTAATATCCTAGAATGTTAAATAGATACAGGAAATTATTTAGCGTAGGAAATGAATTTATTGTAAAGAATATGAAATAAAAAAATTATTTCTGGACAGATGTGTTTAAGGCTATTGAGAAACAATATAAAAAAATTAAGAATATTTAAAAATGCAGCTGAAAGTTATCTTTGGTATATTAGTGATATTATTATTGGAAATAGTTGTATTTACATAAAAAAATTACGAAAAGGAGGTTATATTTATCAATGATCTACTTGATACTGATGGACAGTTTTTAAGCCTGTAATATTTTATTCGGAAATACAACTACAACATACATTATCTAGACTATACTGGAATAATTGAATCAGTAAAACATATGCTGAGAAAAAACAAAGAGTACTGTCTGTCTAAATCTGAAAATCCTTTCATTCCTAACATTCTTAAAATACTTTTTAAAATAAAAAAGGTTTTATATATGTATAAAATCTTGAAGCAAAATAATATTTTACCAACTTCACTGCAAAAATGGCAAAGAATTTTTGATAATTTAACTGATAATGATTGGAAACAAATATACAAAATAATTCACCTGATTACTCTAAATTCTAAATTACAGTGGTTCCAATACAGAATAGTTCATAATATAATTGCTGCAAACTCTTTTTTGTTTAAAATAGGTATTAAAACAGAGGCATTGTGTAGTTTTTGTAAACAGGAAAGTGAAACAGTTATTCATCTCTTTTGGGAATGCGATATAGTACAACAATTTTTGAAAACTAAGCTAGCAAATTTTCAAAAAGAATGGCAACAAATCCACCGTGATTATATAGAATACAAAGAACAACCTTATAATTATTGTGTTATAATCTCTCTCTCTCTCTTTCTCTCTCAAAATTCTGCTCATCAAAATGTATGCATTGTTGTATTATCGTTTTTTTGTGTTGAATATATATATTGAATATGGAATAAACAAAATAAATGCATAAAAAACATTTTTTCATGTTAATTTGGATACAATTTTTAAAATGCGCTGTTGGTTTACCTTTTCATAAAAATGGATCGTCTCCTGTCAGTCAACGAGACCATTTGACATCTGACGTCATTACGTCAGCTCGTGGAGCGATGTCTCTATGAAGTTGCAAAGTATAGTCGATGTCAAATACCGGTACTTTATCGAAGAAAAGATATTGCAATTGTAAATATTTAAAATTCCCATGTGTTTAAATCTGATCTCCATTCCTATTTCATTATCTCGTTTTAGCTGAATATTGCAAAGTACACTAAAAGACTTGAAGTTTTCCATTTTTCATTATATCTTGTATAAGATAACAAAACACATTGTTTCTAATGAGTTTAATCGTTTTCAGTTCTGGTGTTGATGAAAGAATTTATCGTCTGCTTAGATTGGCGTCAATTATAAACATAAATTCTTTGTCTCAATAACGATATGCATTTAATATATTTTAACAAATTTCAATTCATTTGATCTCGAAGTATCTCTTCATGTCCTCATCTCCTTTTGTTGGTGATTTGTATCTGTTAGAGATATAGGGGACGCTTTTTGTGTTTATCTCGGTTTTTAGAATGGCTGATGGCCTCCAAAGTGGGGAGATATTTGGAAGTTCATGTGTTTAAATCTGGTCTCGATTTCTATTTCATTAGCTTGTTTTAGCTCAATATTGTACATTACAATCACTTGAAGTTTTCCATTTTTTGTTATATCTTGTATCAGATAACAAAACCTCATTGTTTTTAATGAGATTAATCGTTTTCAGTTCCGGTGTTGGTGAAAGCTTTTATCGTCTGCTTAGATTGGCGCCAATTATAGCCATAAATTCTTTGTTTCAATAGCGATAGGTATTTGATATATTTAAATAAAAAAATTTAATTCATTTGATCTTGAAAATTCTAAAACATGAAGAATTATTATCAAGAAACAAATGATAATGTTTTTACGTGATAAACATTATGGGCGCCAATTCAGTCATGACTTGACTTTTTCAATGATTAGCAAACAGGTCTAAAGAAACTGGTCCTGCCCGTTTCTGTCTTTATAAATTAAATGCAAGAATACAAAAAATTGATAAAAGTTTCGACTGTGACCAAAAATTAGTATATGCATTGTTACATCATTTTTAATGTATTTTATTTCGCCGAAAATATATAGACTGTTATTTTATTGGGGTCATGTTTAATTAAATGAATTTTACTTCCAAAAGCTGAAGAAACTTTTATAAAGGGGTGTAGTAGAACCTTTATATCAAGTGTTAGAATGACCGATGTCCGTCTAAAATATGGGCAGGGGTTGACTTTATGCATTTACCTGATTCTTTAGTGAATGGTGCTCGTCTAAACGGATCTCTAAATGTGCTTATTTGATGGTGATTGGTGTCCGTTTAAGCGGCAATTGTTTATCGTGTCTTGAGAATCGCTGATAGCCGTCCAAAGTATGGCGATATTTCCATGTGCTTATCTGGCATTGATTAGTTTTTTTCATTCCTTCACTTTAACTGAATATGGAAAAGTACATTTTAATTACTTGAAGATTTTCATTTTTTATTATATCTTGTATAAGATAACAAAACACATTGTTTCTAATGAGATTAATCGTTTTGAATTCCGGTGTTGGTGAGAGCTTTTATCGTCTGCTTAGATTGGCGCCAATTATGACCATAAATTCTCTGTTTCAATAACGATATGCATCTAATATATTATAACAAATTTCATTTCATTTGATCTTGAAAATTCTTATACATAAACATTTATTATCAAGAAAAAATAAGTTTTTACGTGATAAACATTATGGGCGCCAATTTAGTCATAATTTTTTTCAATGATTAGCAAACAGACGTAAAGATAATGGTTCTATACGTTTTCGTCTTTATAAATTAAATGCAAGAATACAAAATATTGATAAAAGTTTCGATTGTGACCATACGTTAGCATATGCATTGTTACATAATGTAATTTTAAATGTATTTTGTTTCACCGAAAATATATAGACCGGTTTTATACTGGGATTATGTTTAATTAAATGAATTTTACTTTCAGAAGCTGCAGAAACTTTCATAAATTTAAAGGGGTGTTAGAACCTTAATGTCAAGTGTTAGAATGACCGATGTCCTTCTAAAATATGGGTTGACTTTATACGTTTACCTGATTCTTTAGGAAACTGGTGTCCGTCTTAAATAGACTATTCTACGAATGGCTATCTCCTTTTGATTGGTGCCCGTTTAAGCGGCAATTGTTTATCGTGACTTCAGAATGGCTGATGTCCGTCCAAAGTATGGCGATATTTCCATGTGTTTATCTGATTCTTTAGGTGACTGGTTCCTGTCTAACGTAGTCGGATCTCTAAAGTTTTGATGGTGATTGGTGTCCATTTAAGCGGCAATTTTGTATCGTGTATTTTAGCTGAATATTGCAAAGTACATAACAACCACTTGAATTTTTCCATTTTTTATGATATCTTGTATAAGATAACAAAAAGCCATTGTTTCTAATGAGATTAATCGTTTTCAGTTTCGGTGTTGGTGAGAGCTTTTATCGTCTGCTTAGATTGGTGCCAATTATAACCATAATTTTTTTGTTTCAATAGCAATATGCATTTAATACATCTTAACAAATTTCATTTCATTGGATCTTGAAAATTCTAATACATAAATATTTATTATCAAAAAAAAAAAAAAAAAAAAAAAAAAAAGTTTGTACGTGATAAACATTATGGGCGCCAATTCAGTCACGACTTGATTTTTTTCAATGATTTGCAAACAGGCGTAAAGGAACTGGTTCTTTTTGTTTCCGTCTTTATAAACTAAATACAAGAATACAAAATATTGATAAAAGTTTCGATTGTGACCAAAACTTAGCATATGCATTGTTACATAATGTAATTTTAAATGTATTTTGTTTTGTCGAAAATATATAGACCGGTATTATATTGGGATTATGTTTAATATAATGAATTTTACTTTCAGAATCTGCAGAAACTTTCTTAAATTTAAAGGGGTGTACTAGAACCTTAATGTCAAGTGTTAGAATGACCGATATCCGTCTAAAATATGGGGTGACTTTATGCGTTTACCTGATTCTTTAGGTGACTGGTGTCCGTCTAAAGTAGACTATTCTACGAATGCCTTTTGATGGTGATTGGTGTCCGTTTAAGCGGCAATTGTTTATCGTGACTTGAGAATGGCTGATGTCCGCCCAAAGTATGGCGATATTTCCATGTGTTTATCTGGCCTTGATTCGTTTTTTCATTTGTTCATTTTAGCTGAAATTGAAAATGTACATTTTAATCACTTGAAGATTTCCATTTTTTCATTATATCTTGTATAAGATAACAAAAAGCCATTGTTTCTAATGAGATTAATCGTTTTCGGTTCCGATGAGAGGTTTTATCGTCTGCATAGATTGGCGCCAATTATAACCATAAATCCTTTGTTTCAATAGCGATAGGCATTTAATACATTTTAACAAATTTCAATTCATTTGATCTTGAAAATTATAATACATGAAAATTATTATAAAACAAGAGGCCCATGGGCCTGATACGCTCACCTGATGACTAATGGCTAGCTGACAGATTTAAAGATAAATACTAAACCCCAATGACTTTTTTTTTACATCATGATAACCGTTGTATTAATACCTACAACATTCTAGTATACATGCCTACACAAAAAGTTAATAGTTTTCAAGATAATTAACAATTTCAGTATTGTTTCACATCTGTGACCTTGACCTTTGAACCCATGACCTTTTTCTATACATCAAAATGATCGTTGTATCGATACCTACAACATTCTAATATACATGCCTATACAAAATGTTTATAGTTTTTGAGATAATTAAACATTTCGGTATTGTTTCGCATATGTGACCTTGACCTTTAAACCCATAACCTTTTTCTATACATCAAAATGATTGTTGTATCAATATCTACAACATTCTAATATACATGCCTATACAAAAAGTTTATAGTTGTCGAGATAATTAACCATTTCGGTATTGTTTTGCATCTGTGGCCTTGACCTTTGAACCCATGACCTTTTCTATACATCAGAATGATCATTGTATCAATACCTACAACATTCTAATATACAAGCCTATACAAAAAGTTTATAGATTTTGAGATAATTAACCATTTCGATATTGTTTCACATCTGTGACCTTGACCTTTGAACCCATGACCTTTTTCTATACATCAAAATGATCATTATATCAATACCTACAACATTCTAATATACATGCCTATACAAAAAGTTTATAGTTTTCGAGATAATTAACAATTTCAGTATTGTTTCGCATCTGTGACCTTGACCTTTGAACCCATGACCTTTTTCTATACATCAAAATGATCATTGTATCAATACCTACAACATTCTAATATACATGCCTATACAAAAAGTTTATAGTTTTCGAGATAATTAACCATTTCGGTATTGTTTCACATCTGTGACCTTGACCTTTAAACTCATGATCTTTTTCCATACATCAAAATGGTCATTGTATCAATACCTGCAACATTCTAATATACATGCCTATACAAAATGTTTATAATTTTCGAGATAATTAACCATTTCGGTATTGTTTCGCGTCTGTGACCTTGACCTTTGAACCCATGACCTTTTTCTATACATCAAAATGATCGTTGTATCAATACTTACAACATTCTAATATACATGCCTATACAAAAAGTTTATAGATTTTGAGATAATTAACCATTTCAGTATTGTTTCACATCTGTGACCTTGACCTTTGAACCCATGACCTTTTTTTATACATCAAAATGATCGTTGTATCAATACCTACAACATTCTAATATACATGCCTATACAAAAAGTTTATAGTTTTCGAGATAATTAACCATTTCGGTATTGTTTCACATCTGTGACCTTGACCTTTGAACCCATGACCTTTTTCTATACATCAAAATGATCGTTGTATTGATACCTACAACATTCTAATATACATGCCTATACAAAAAGTTTATAGTTTTCGAGATAATTAACAATTTCGGTATTGTTTCGCATCTGTGACCTTGACCTTTGAACCCATGACCTTTTTCTTTACATCAAAATGATCGTTGTATCAATACCTACAACATTCTAATATACATGCCTATACAAAAAGTTTATAGTTTTCGAGATAATAATTATAATCAGAGGTAAAAAAAATTAGGTCACGACCTTCACATATGACCTTGACCTCATTTTGAAGATACTAACAAGAAGATGTCAAAACTGAAAACCCCATGTCATTATCTGGTCAAATAGTCAAGTTATAACAATTTGAAGCTATTTTACGATTTTTTCAAAATTAAACGCAAAAACGCGTAACCTATTTTTTATCCGATTTTTACAAAATGAACAAACTATAGGCTTAAGACCCTAGAGAAGCCAAATATCACATCAGATTTTTTCTCCAATCAGTACTTTCGGAGAAGAAGATTTTTTAAGATTTTTGCACCCCTAGGTCACCTTGACCTAGTTATGGTAGCCATGGCAACGCCACGAACAAATCTGAATTGCACCGGCCCATATATACTTCTGACAAAGTTTCATTAAAACTGTCCAGTAGTTTCAGAGGAGAAGTCGAAAATAGGTGTTAACGACGCACACACGCACACACGCACACACGCACACACGCACACACGCACATACACACGCTGCGCTATGCCATAAGCTCACATGACCTTCGGTCAGGTGAGCTAAAAAACAATATTAAAAATTTCCATGTGTGTAAATCTGACCTCGATTCCTCAGGATTTCATTCCTTCACATTAACTGAATTTCGCAAAGTACATTACAATCACTTGAAGTTTTCCATTTTTCATGATATCTTGTATAAGATAACAAAAACACATCGTTTCTAATGAGATTAATCGTTTTCAGTTCCGGTGTTGGTGAGAGCTTTTATCGTCTGTTTAGATTGGCGCCAATTATAACTATAAATTCTTTGTTTCAATAACGATATGCGTCTAATATATTATAAAAAACGAACTTCAATTCATTTGATCTTGAAAATTCTAAAACATGAAAAATTATTATCAAGAAACAAATGGTAAAAGTTTGAATGTTATCAACATTATAGACGCCATTCAGTCATGACTTGGTTTTTTCAATGATTAGCAAACAGGCGTTAAGATACTGGTTCTGTCCGTTTCCGTCCTTATAAATTAAAGAATACAAAATATTGATAAAAGTTTCGACTGTGACCAAAACTTAGCATATGCATTCTTACATAATTTTTAATGTATTTTGTTTCGCCGAAAATATATAGACCGGTATTATATTGGGGTCATGTTTAATATAATGAATTTTACTTCCAGAAGCTGAAGAAACTTTCATAAAGGGGTGTAGAAGAACCTTTATGCCAAGTGTTAGAATGACCGATGTCCGTCTAAAGTATGGGGTGACTTTATGCGTTTACCTGATTCTTTAGGTGACTGGTTCCTGTCTAAAGTAGACGGATCTCTAAATGTGCTTATCTCGTTTTGATAGTGATTGGTGTCCGTTTAAGCGGCAATGTTGTATCATGTATTTTAGCTGAATATTGCAAAGTACATAACAGTTACTTGAAGTTTTCCATTTTGCATAATACCTTGTATAAGATAACAAAAACACATTGTTTCTAATGAAATTAATCGTTTTCAGTTCCATTTTTGGTGAGAGGTTTTATTATCTGCTTAGATTGGCGCCAATTATAAACATAAATCCTTCGTTTCAATAACGATAGCATTTAATATATTTTAACAAATTTCATTTTATTTGATCTTGGAAATTCTAGTAACGTGAAAATTATTAAAGAAACAAATGGCAATGTTTTCATGCGATACAATGGGCCAATTTAATCAGGACTTGATTTTTTTCCAGTGATTAGTTCGCAGGAGTAAAAACTATTTTCGTCCTTAAATGCAAAAATAGAATACATAATATTGATAAAAGATTCGAGAAAAGATAAAAAATTGTGAACAAATCAAGACATCCGTATTGTTACATAATTTTCAATGTATTTGACTCACCGAAAACATATAGATCTGTATCATATTGGGATCATGTTTAATAGTTTAATTAAATGAATTTTACAACCAAAAGCTGCAGAAACCTTTATGTCAAGTGTTTAACAGAAGTTTGGGCTGTTATCGGTATGTTTGAACTGCAATATATGAATATTTGAATTTCTAGACACTTAGTCAAATAAAATTCTTAAATATTGAACCAATTTCTTGCAGAAGGAGAATAAACTATTTTTGCATTTTCTTATCATTCACAACGCAACAACAGAGATATTGTTTCCTCAAATCTCTTGGCGTTTATTTAAAACGCTTTTCCATAGTGCATAAAGTTTTATAATTTGGTGAAATGGAAAAGTTTAATAATAAAATAAAAAGATTGCTTTTAGTGGACACAGTGCAAAATAAAATAGAGTCTTTTGGTACCAATAAAGAATGATGCCGGTGTACTTTGTTGAAGTTGTTGAAGCAAATTTATGTCCTGTTGTTGTTCCAATTTTTGAGGAGTTATGAAATAAAGTATTTAACAAAATTGCACATGACAACAGTATTAAAAAGATTTGATTATTTGGTGTAAATGAATGGAAATGAATGGTGGCCACGGCGCAGAATTGGTGTCTTTTGGCACAAATAACAATACTTAGTTGAATTTTGAAATTTGACATTTGCAAAATGTTTAATTGTTATTAAATAAAACATTTAACAATATATGCACATGACGGCAGTATTAAAAAATTAGCACGTATGCGAAAATTATATTATAACCACATGGCGACTATGCGAATGCCATAAAAGACCAAATTATCTATTACTTTCCCAATTTTTTGTTTTGATTTCTGGTCTCGTGACAAAATAAAACGTAAAAATTGGCGTTGACTGGTATAACTCCAAAATGCTATTAAATAGCCAATAAACTTGTTTTCTAACTCTATTAACTGTTTGTAAGATATGAAACAGGTTGTGTTATTAACTTATCACATATTCTCGTGTTTAATTTACCAGAATATGTCTTGCGAAATGCCTTTGAGCTTTTGGTTATAAAAATTATAAAAATAAATTGAGGGGAGAGAGAGAATCAGATTTAACGTGGAATTTGTCCCGTGGGAATTACATACAAAAATATGATAATTTGATTTTTTATATTTTTACAAGAAAAGATAAAAAATATCATAATAAACTTGTTTATGACCATAATCAGTATTTAACAATATCTGGTAAATCTGTAAAATTGAGTTATTTCATGAAATCTCGATTTTTATTGTATTAATTAGTCTCGTCAAGAAGTCTGTTTTTATTCTGATAATAGTTATTGTTTTTATCACTGTTTAACTATTGGTATGCTATGCTGTATTTATACCCCCGCTTAAAAAGTGGGGGTATAAAGTGATTGGGGTGTCCGTCCGTGTGTCCGTCCGTTACACCTTAGGGTACCTATCTCTTATCCGCAACTCCTCCTAAACCCTTCAAGGGATTTTCATGAAACTTTCACACAATCTTTGGGATATAATATAGATATGCACCTCCTATTTAAAACATTGATCCAATGGATTTTTGGGAGCGGGGGGTATTTTTTGTGAGCTTGTGGCTCACAGTTTTTCTAGTTTTATTTATGTTCCCTTGATCTTTCGGTTATAATGTTGTTATAATATTGTCATATACAGTCTATAAAATACATTCAGAAAATGGTAAATTGTCTATTGCCATATACCATTTTTGAATGTATTTTATGATTAAATTAAAAAAATGGTATATGGCAATATTAATTCAATCAAATCTGATCGAAATGCAGAAATGCTTAGCCTTATATGAATAAAATCAAAATTTTAAATATATATATATAATAAGCATGAATGTTTTTGTTTTTTTAATATTTTTGTTAAAAATTTATAACCAAATTAATTAATATTCGTAATCAAATTGACCAAGAAGTAGTACACATAAATGTATTGGAACTATTTTGTAATTTTGTATCATTTTGTCAACACTTCCCTTGCCCGTCCAAAGTCGGGGATTATTTCACAAAAAATTCAAAAGTAGCACATAGCAGAACTATCTGTGAAACTTCCGTATACCGCCGTACGCATTTTGTGATTGGGTCAGGCCCCTTGACCTATGAACCTAAATTGGGTATGATCAAAATCTATCGGTAGACAAGGAAAATTTGAAGCGGGCACTATGTTTGGATGGACGACCTAACGGACAGGATGATTCCTATCTACCCCTAAACTTTAATTGCGGGTGTATAAAAACACAAATAACGAGTATTAATATAATGATGGGTGCATCATTACAAATAAAGCGCCCAAAGGAATGATTCATTAAGAGTTATCTCTCTTTGTATATATTTGGAATGTTTCATTCAATTTGGAGCGCTTTTGATTTTCCCGCCTTTTCGGTTTCCATGGCAACAATCGCCATTTTGGCATGGCTTCTTTGGAAGGGGATGGTGATCAACCTTCATGTTTAGTTTGGTTAAAATTGGATCCAACGGTCTATGAGAAATTGGTTGGACAAGTTCATGACAGGAAGAGGAGGAAGAAGAGGAATAATTATAAGAAAAAGAAGAAGAAACGGTGCAAAAACAATAAGTCGCAAAACTTCGTTAGGGTGCCTTAATAAAATCCAAACAATATGAAATGGGTGATTTTATTTGTTTTTGCTTTACTTGTTGCGTAGAACATCTCTTTGGTTACAATTTCACTTATTTCTGTAAATACCAATGTTAATTTAATCCATCACTCGACAACCTCATAATTACTGATCAAACTATATTCTTAAAAAGAAAAAAATCATCCGGCTCTGTAAAATCTTAAAATTAATTTCCTATCTTCCCTTTATTATTTTTTGTTAACAAGACACGCTATTTATATTAAACCATTATAATGTAACATAATTCTTTTTTATTAAGATATTGTGGGAAATGAAATGAACTTTTTTATGAATTAACTTAATCAACTTCATAACTATGAACTCGTGTAGGCGGTATTCAAAATAAAATGAGCAATTTGAAGATGAAAACATGTACTTGGCACAACAAAAACTTGTACTTAGCTATATCCAGGGTAACGAAAAATTTACGAAACGACACGAATAAAATAACAGAAAGAAAACAAATTAACGCACTAATAAAACCCGACTGTGGACGGGCACTGGTCATTTTGCGATGTTTATGTACATTGTATGTAATATCTTTTCAACGTCATGTCTTAGAACATAGAACAGTGTTTTATTGAGAACTACATGATGTATCGTGCATAATTCAGAAGTTTGTTCCACCCAATGCCGGATAATCAAACGTTGTTATTACAGTCCAACCTGCCTTAAAGGCTACCTCTATATAAGGGTCACCTGCTTTTAACGGATAGTAGAATTGTATCCCATATTGTTCTTTATTCATATTATTTGAACCTGTATATAAAGGGCACCTGTCTATTATGCCACTTTACTGGTTCCCTTGGGTGGCCTTTAATAGACAGGTTTGACTATATGTTCACAGCTCTTGAAATGATTCCAGGTCATACTAATACACATTTTGCCATGACTTAATTCTTATGTTTTTTGTTTTGTTTCATTTTTTGGGGTTTTTATTTTTACATTTTTTAAAACACAAATTTTGAACTAAAATTAGTTTTTTCTATAAAACGTAGCTTTATAGTGAATAGTCATATATCTGCAAAAAGCTCTGAATATGCATTACATATCAAGGCCATTACCTGTTCTATTCCAAATGCTACAATTGTTTTTTATCCTTGAAAGATTTTTTTCTGTTGTTGTTCTTGCATCTTACTATGTTAGATATAACTTTTAGGATACCATCACAATTGTCATGTGCTACTTTTGAATTTTTATGCTATAATGCATTCAAAAGTAGCACATGACACACATGACACAATTATAACACCGGTTAACCTTAATTTACATGGATGTGTAGTGATCCATTTCTAGACAGTTATTTTAGACCATGCCTTCCTCGTTTCTCTAATCTTTCATTCTTTATTTCTCTTTATTTACATTTTTAAGAATTTGAACTCTTGTTGTACTTGTCTCCATAAGGAGTGTTATGTAACAGACATCTTAAATAATGATTATAGTGATCAATGTAGCCATTTCAAGGTCTTTAATGCTTAAAGACTTAAAGAATTACAAATTGAATCTTTATTAGCTGTGATTATGAAACATTGTGATGCTGAAAAATGACTTGTACAGTACAGCCCTTTCGAAAGTTTGATAGTAAGCTAACGAATTAGTGCCGAATCGGCAGGTCATATTGACCCCTATTTAGCTACAGCACAGGCCTGTCGAAAGTTTAACACTAAGCTAAAGAATAGTTACCGAATCTGCAATTCAGCGCGGTCCTCCCGTTACCTACAGTACAGGCCTGTCGAAAGTCTAATATTAAGCTAACGAACAGTTACCGAATCGGCAATTCAGCGCGGTCCTCCCGTTACCTACAGTACAGGCCTGTCGAAAGTCTAATATTAAACTAACGAACAGTTACCGAATCGGCAATTCAGCGCGGTCCTCCCGTTACCTACAGTACAGGCCTGTCGAAAGTCTAATATTAAGCTAACGAACAGTTACCGAATCTGCAATTCAGCGCGGTCCTCCCGTTACCTACAGTACAGGCCTGTCGAAAGTCTAATATTAAGCTAACGAACAGTTACCGAATCGGCATTTCAGCGCGGTCCTCCCGTTACCTACAGTACAGGCCTGTCGAAAGTCTAATATTAAGCTAACGAACAGTTACCGAATCGGCAATTCAGCGCGGTCCTCCCGTTACCTACAGTACAGGCCTGTCGAAAGTCTAATATTAAGCTAACGAACAGTTACCGAATCGGCAATTCAGCGCGGTCCTCCCGTTACCTACAGTACAGGCCTGTCAAAAGTCTAATATTAAACTAACGAACAGTTACCGAATCGGCAATTCAGCGCGGTCCTCCCGTTACCTACAGTACAGGCCTGTCGAAAGTCTAATATTAAGCTAACGAACAGTTACCGAATCTGCAATTCAGCGCGGTCCTCCCGTTACCTACAGTACAGGCCTGTCGAAAGTCTAATATTAAGCTAACGAACAGTTACCGAATCGGCAATTCAGCGCGGTCCTCCCGTTACCTACAGTACAGGCCTGTCGAAAGTCTAATATTAAGCTAACGAACAGTTACCGAATCGGCAATTCAGCGCGGTCCTCCCGTTACCTACAGTACAGGCCTGTCGAAAGTCTAATATTAAGCTAACGAACAGTTACCGAATCGGCAATTCAGCGCGGTCCTCCCGTTACCTACAGTACAGGCCTGTCGAAAGTCTAATATTAAACTAACGAACAGTTACCGAATCGGCAATTCAGCGCGGTCCTCCCGTTACCTACAGTACAGGCCTGTCGAAAGTCTAATATTAAGCTAACGAACAGTTACCGAATCTGCAATTCAGCGCGGTCCTCCCGTTACCTACAGTACAGGCCTGTCGAAAGTCTAATATTAAGCTAACGAACAGTTACCGAATCGGCAATTCAGCGCGGTCCTCCCGTTACCTACAGTACAGGCCTGTCGAAAGTCTAATATTAAGCTAACGAACAGTTACCGAATCGGCAATTCAGCGCGGTCCTCCCGTTACCTACAGTACAGGCCTGTCGAAAGTCTAATATTAAGCTAACGAACAGTTACCGAATCGGCAATTCAGCGCGGTCCTCCCGTTACCTACAGTACAGGCCTGTCGAAAGTCTAATATTAAGCTAACGAACAGTTACCGAATCGGCAATTCAGCGCGGTCCTCTCGTTACCTACAGTACAGACCTGTCGAAAGTCTAATATTAAGCTAACGAATAGTTACCGAATCGGCAATTCAGCGCGGTCCTCCCGTTACCTACAGTACAGGCCTGTCGAAAGTCTAATATTAAGCTAACGAACAGTTACCGAATCTGCAATTCAGCGCGGTCCTCTCGTTACCTACAGTACAGACCTGTCGAAAGTCTAATATTAAGCTAACGAATAGTTACCGAATCGGCAATTCAGCGCGGTCCTCCCGTTACCTACAGTACAGGCCTGTCGAAAGTCTAATATTAAGCTAACGAACAGTTACCGAATCGGCAATTCAGCGCGGTCCTCTCGTTACCTACAGTACAGACCTGTCGAAAGTCTAATATTAAGCTAACGAACAGTTACCGAATCGGCAATTCAGCGCGGTCCTCCCGTTACCTACAGTACAGACCTGTCGAAAGTCTAATATTAAGCTAACGAACAGTTACCGAATCGGCAATTCAGCGCGGTCCTCCCGTTACCTACAGTACAGACCTGTCGAAAGTCTAAAAGTAAGCTATCGAATAGTTACCGAATCGGCAATTCAGCGCGGTCTTCCCGTTACCTACAGTACAGATCTGTCGAAAGTCTAAAAGTAAGCTATCGAATAGTTACCGAATCTGCAATTCAGCGCGGTCCTCCCGTTACCTACAGTACAGACCTGTCGAAAGTCTAATATTAAGCTAACGAACAGTTACCGAATCGGCAATTCAGCGCGGTCCTCTCGTTACCTACAGTACAGACCTGTCGAAAGTCTAATATTAAGCTAACGAACAGTTACCGAATCGGCAATTCAGCGCGGTCTTCCCGTTACCTACAGTACAGATCTGTCGAAAGTCTAATATTAAGCTAACGAACAGTTACCGAATCGGCAATTCAGCGCGGTCCTCCCGTTACCTACAGTACAGGCCTGTCGAAAGTCTAATATTAAACTAACGAATAGTTACCGAATCGGCAATTCAGAGCGGTCCTCTCGTTACCTACAGCACAGACCTGTCGAAAGTCTAATATTAAGCTAACGAACAGTTACCGAATCGGCAATTCAGCGCGGTCCTCCCGTTACCTACAGTACAGGCCTGTCGAAAGTCTAATATTAAGCTAACGAACAGTTACCGAATCGGCAATTCAGCGCGGTCCTCCCGTTACCTACAGTACAGGCCTGTCGAAAGTCTAATATTAAGCTAACGAACAGTTACCGAATCGGCAATTCAGCGCGGTCCTCCCGTTACCTACAGTACAGGCCTGTCGAAAGTCTAATATTAAGCTAACGAATAGTTACCGAATCGGCAATTCAGAGCGGTCCTTCCGTTACCTACAGTACAGGCCTGTCGAAAGTCTAACACTAAGCTAACGAAT
The DNA here is from genome assembly GCA_021292105.1 of Anadara kagoshimensis. Taxonomy (NCBI): domain Eukaryota; kingdom Metazoa; phylum Mollusca; class Bivalvia; order Arcoida; family Arcidae; genus Anadara; species Anadara kagoshimensis. The sequence continues at coordinate 52,346,064 of CM037865.1, forward strand.
AGTTACCAAATCGGCAATTCAGAGCGGTCCTTCCGTTACCTACAGCACAGGCTTGTCGAAAGTTTAACACTAAGCTAACGAATAGTTACCGAATCGGCAATTCAGAGCGGTCCTTCCGTTACCTACAGCACAGGCCTGTCGAAAGTTTAACACTAAGCTAACGAACAGTTACCGAATCGGCAATTCAGAGCGGTCCTTCCGTTACCTACAGCACAGGCCTGTCGAAAGTTTAACACTAAGCTAACGAACAGTTACCGAATCGGCAATTCAGAGCGGTCCTTCCGTTACCTACAGCACAGGCCTGTCGAAAGTTTAACACTAAGCTAACGAACAGTTACCGAATCGGCAATTCAGAGCGGTCCTTCCGTTACCTACAGTACAGACCTGTCGAAAGTCTAACACTAAACTATCGAATAACTGCCGAATCGGCAGCTCATCTCGACCCCTATTTAGCTACAGCACAGACCTGTCGAAAATTTAACACTGAGCGATCTAATAAATGCGAATCGACAACTCATGTCGTCCTCTATTTTAGCTACAATACAGACATGTCGAAAGTCTAACACTGAGCTTACGAATTAGTCCCAGATCGGCAGATCATCTCGACCTCTATTTTTTGCTACAATACAGGCCTGTCGAAAGTTTATACTCAGTTAAACGAAAAGAAATCGAAGCTCGCCTGCCGAGTGGACGAGACATGGATAGCTAGTGACCGGAAAAACTGTCGAGAGAGATATATAGCAGCCTCTGAAATGCTACTAAGGAGGTATTGGTAATGAGGTGATCTGCAGATTCGGCACCAATTCATTAGCGTTAAACTTTTAAAATATCTGTACTGCACATCTCGGCAGTTTTTCAGTAGCCGCTATATCTCTCTCGGCAGCTTGTCGTTCATTTGCTATCCATATCATCAGCAGCTGAGATGTGACTCCTTTTCGTTAGCTCTTTTCTTTTGACAGTTCTGTACTGTATTTTATTAAAAGGGAGTAATTTATATCTCGACAGTTTTCCGGTAACTGCTATATATATCTCTTGGCAGTTTGTTCGCCCTTAGCTATCCATATCTCTGCAGATGAGGTACGATTCATTTTCCTATTCTTTAGCTCAGCGTTAAACTTTTGACAGGCCTATACGGCATCTTATTAATCGGAAGCAATTGGCGATTTATTAATGTGATATATTACAGTGAAGAATGATCCCAGCTTGTTATACAATAACATGCAGACATCTTGAAGATCCTCTACGGCATCTTGGCAGCTTACCGTTCATCAGCTTTCCATATCTCGGCAGCTGAGACTCGACTCCTTTTTTGAACGGTTAGCGCAGTGTTAAAATTTCGACAGATCTGTACGGCATTTTATTAATCGGGAGGAATTGGCGATTTATTTATGTGATGCATTACAGTGAAGAACGATCCTAGCTTGTTATACACACGGCATCTTGGCAACTTGCCTGTCATTAGCTATCCATATCTTGGCAGCTGAGATTCGACTCCTTTTCTAAACGGTTAACTCAGCATTAAACTTTTGACGGGCCTGTACGGCATCTTATTAAACGGAAGGAATTGGCGATTTATTAATTTGATATATTACAGTGAAGAACGATCCTAGCTTGTTATATAATTACATGCAGACATCTTAAAGATCCATCACGGCATCTTGGCAGCTTACCGTTCATCAGCTATCCATATCTCGGCAACTGAGATTCGACTCCTAGCTCAGCGTTAAACTTTCGACAGGTCTGTACTGTATTTAATTTGCATCTCGGCAGTTTTTCAGTAGCCGCTATATCTATCTTGGAAGCTTATCGGTCATAAGCAATCCATATATATCTCGTTATTCGAAATGTGACTCTTTTGTTGCTAGCTCAGCATTAAACTTTTGACAGGCCTTTACGGCATCTTATTAATCGGAAGGAATTGGCGATTTATTAATGTGATGTATAACAGTGAAGAACGATCCTAGCTTGTTATACAATCACATGTAGACATCTTGAAGATACATCACGGCTAATAAAGCAGTATAATCCTAATTATTTATTTCTTTGTCCCAATATCGATCCTAAGTTCAATGTATCATATGTTATATAATTCCGTAATCGCTGGCGCCTAGATCCAATTCTATTTCATTTTGATCTTCTAAATAAAATTAAAAAGGGGTAAATCCGATTTACAACTATTCTTGGGCTGGTATTAGTCCAGTCAAAGTCTATATGTGAAGTCTAAAGAACTCAAATTCAGTCTAATTGAATGTTTTTTATTTTATTGTGCAGTGCTGCGCTTCCAACAGTAAAATTGAAAATGAAATAGATATGTCTAAACATCTTGTACGCTTTAGGGAATTGTTGCTTATTTGTTTGACACGATGTTGCATGCTTCATGCTTTTTTGTAAATAGACTTGATATAGAGTGGGAAGCAGTGCAACTTTCGCTACAGACAGTGACATATTTACATCATTCTATTTCAATTATTGAGCTTGCACAGGGTAGTAGACAAATTAAGGTTTGACACAATAACATTTTTTTTGTCAATCTGCGTACTAAATCGAGTAACTTTTAGTGAAGTATTTACTATTGGTTGGGTAACTAACTGAGTGTTTACCATTGGTGGTTGGATGCGCAAAGCACTATATTCCTACGGCTTGCTACTCTCGTTTGTTATATTTAGGACTGTTTTTTTATGGATTTTTATTTGCGACAAAGTCAAGACTTTTATAGCCTCAGTGTGTATTAATCTTATGTGTCATCTGTTATTCATTTATCCATGTATTGGGGCATTATCTTTGCTTTATAATTACCAAGAATAATGATACCATGTATAGTTTGCTTAAAACACCGAATCTCATTTCTACATATTTAATCAGTATTAGAAATTCTTTAACCCCGATCAACATTCAGTCACAAAACTTAAGAATCCATTATGAGTATCCATGTAGGATAGGGAAATCTCACCCAAGGGGTTGAACACTTCAGTCAGAGACGAGGCTTGCGCGATCCATACATGATAGAAATACCCCCATGAGTATCTCTGTCATAGGAGAAAACATTATCCTTTATTTAAAACTCTTAACGTCTTCTAAGAGATAAATCATTTTGGTGGTCGGTGTAGCCTGCTCGACAGGGGTGCTTACCCTTCCAGAGCACCTAGCCTCATTTCTCTGGTTTAAATCCACGTGTCTTACTACGCGTCATTGTTAAAAAATTAACTTTGTTTTTAGATAGCTATTTGGACATGGACCGATATGTTTGTGTTTGATTTGTGTTATTCATGATAAAAAAATTAAGAACCCACATGTTTTGCCACTGGACAACGTTTTATCATCAAGAAAGGCATCCGCCCATAGTCGGTAATTTTTAACAAGATATCTTCTTATCATGTGTAGCTATCAATGAAAGAAAAACAAACGTCGAATAACATTTCTAATCGTGCTGTAGATATTTTTGCTCTTTCTTTCAGTTTTGCTGCAAATACCGATTAATCGCTGAGATTCTGGATAAAATTAATGTAGACGTTTGAGAAAATTAAATCCTTCTTTTATTATTGGTAAATTGTAAATTTAGAAAGTAAACAAAATAGAATAAAAAAAATATTTTCAAGTAGGTGTAGAGAGAGATGACCTAGACGGTTTCACAAGGTTATAGTTACGGGAGATTCTGAGTCTCTAATAGTAAGTGATGTGCAATGCTCACTGCATTAAAGAAACATTAAGCTTGAACGCCTATGCTTTATTTCACATGACGAATTGTATTTTTCAGATGTTTGAAAATACAGTTTAAAGCGTTAAAAATAATAACTAAATTCGTCATTCAGTGTTTAAATATAACATCAGAGGCTTTTATTTATAAAGGGTATGTTGTCTTTTATTTCAAAAACTATCGGGCTTGTCTTGTAAAATGTATAATGTGTAATGACTTGAGTAATGGGAAAACTTAAATAACTTGTACAGAATGATTAAGGGCAAAAATAGATGTGATCGATAATATATGCTGAAATAGGATTGTATAGGTAAACAACATTGACCTGTCCGTTTGACCTTTCATTAGGACTATCCATATAGGAGGGTCCAACCAATAAATGGGTAGCGTTAAGATCCAAGTTAATATATACGCAGAGCACAGGTGTACTCTATTAGGTGACCTGTGGTCCCTATACATAGATATACTCAATCCCTGATACATATTTTAATAAAAGGTCAAACGAACAGGTCAAAGTTGTTACCCTATATATCAAGACTTAGAGGACTTGTACTTTTGCCGAATACAGACTAGACAGCTGCAAGAAATACAATGAATTTTACCAAAGATGGAAAGTAATGTTACATTTACTGATGCACTTTATTTTTGTGGGCTAAAATAATATGAAAAAAAAATCCGTTATGAATGCTTGCTTGTATTCACGAGTTCAGGAAAAAGCTTTGTTATACTCGTAGTATGCTTGATTCTTTTATATTTAAGGTTTTTTTTAAATTTATGAAAGAAATTTATTTAATAAATATTTGAATAATTCATAATTATTTATTCAGAAAATTGAAAAAAATACATGTATGACAGTTGATTGGCTTGGATAGCAACCGAGTACGTTTTGTCAATTGCAACCATTTTCTAAACTTCTTCAAAAAGCAAGCATCGTCAGTGACTCCAGACAACGTATCTAAACGAGTACCCTAACTACTCTAACTACTTGTGCTGTAAGGTTTTAGCATTGTCAGTGTTCAAAACATGACATGTCTTATCTCTGTAAGTTTAGATTCCTTGACATAAGGTCAATATATCCAATAAAACGTCCACTTGTCTCGTCAGTTGTATTGTTAATTGTTATCACAACGTTACAGAAGGAAGCTTAACGATTCTCCAGTAACTGGTAAAGTTTAAATGTAATTTTGTTTTTTATGCTAGGAGACGCGACGTGCTGTCAACGAGTTCATGAAAATTAGAACGAATCCAGTTAGAGTTTGAATTATAACATCTGCAAGAAACGAAATAGCACCATGTTGTTAAAGCTTATGTTATTTCATATTTTTTTTTATTTTCTGAAAGATTCACTTAAAAAATTAGCAAGTAAAAATACAAAGTCACGAGTAATTTCAAGATCGTATCTGGGAAAACTGGTTTAAAGATGTAAATAGTGAGGTGATGAATGTATTGTACAATGTACCTTTACCACACCACCATATATGTTTCAGTAAGTATGATGCCTCTGTGTCCAGGGTTGCCCTGAATATGTTTGACGTCCCATAGTTCCACACGGTTACACACGTGGCGGATGTATCTAGTTAAACAGGAGGTTTTTATCCTTTCAGAGCACCCGGTCTCGCTTCCAAGTGAAAGTTCACATGTTTAACCTAATTTTTCAGTTCCAAAGATTTTACTTTGCTTTGGGATTGGGATTTGGACATGGATAAGTATGCATGTTTTTGATTATGAAGGTACGGCGTTTTGTTTTGTTCAGGAAAACTAGTTAAAACATTTATCAGCTCTATACATGCCATTATGATAAGTTGTTTGTAAGTTTTGCAATGAATTGTACGTTTCAAAGTTTTTACTTTGGAAATTGTGTTAGGACATGGATTGGCATGTTTGTTTTTTGGTTGTCTCAATAGAAGTGATTCCCATTTTGTGAGTTTTGTAATAAATTGTCTCAATAGATATGATTCCCATTTGTCCCATTTTAATGTGTTTTGGTTTCTTTAATTTACTTTGCCGTTTATCTCAGATTTTGTCAAATCAAACACGCAAAGTTCACAAAAATTGGAACACATCGAGACGAACAAGTTTTGAAAATGGAATGTGAAAGATAAACCGACATAAAGAGTATTTATAACCATGTCAAACCAGAAGTAATGGTTATATAACGCCCAGAGAGGTTAACTGTACATTGTAATAATGATAAATAATAGCCTCTTTATCAGATCGATACATATTATACAAGACAATCTGTAAATACTATGTTGGTAAGCTGGCTACCATTGCAATTCTCAAAAAGTTACTTGCCATCGTTAAGGCAGATAGTTTGGCTTAAGTAAATACTGGATACTGGATTGAGAAGGACTAACGTGCAAGATTTTTAACGTGATGCAACAGATTGAGAATTATTAATTATTGGTGAATTGAAATAAGAAATTTCACCATAAAAACATATATGTTGATTTTTTGTTGAGTGTTACAGTATAGCCTCTACAGTTACTAATATTTTCATTTCTTTTCTCACATTGAGAGTTTAAAAAAAGTGGTCACAATCTATATCTGTCTTCTATGCTTGTTTACCTTCTTCGTTGCATTTGTATTAATATTCAGACAATTACTGCTTGTTTCTAGTATTTCGGACGAATTGAATTACTTCAATAATTCAACATTCCAGAAGTTTTAAGGATCACATTGGTTCATGTCGCATTATGCAACGATAAGTGTTGACGCCCCTAAATGCAGTATATAACCTTGTAATTTTTGTCTCCACCGGACTCTGTCATACTCCCATAATAAATATTTTAATATTCATCTATAATTAGGAATGCTAGGGGCCGTCTAGTTTCTTACTATGAAATACATTTATTTTATGCCACTACGATAGTTCCGTTGGTCGTGCTTGCTTCGTAGGTAGAAGGTCGGTGTTCGAAATCTGGCCGAGTCCTACCGAAACTTGAATATACATGTAGGCAGCGACTGTTCTTTCGCCAAACATTGGGCATTTGAAATATAATTCACGATGTTCCTCGGAAGAGACCTTAGAAGCAAATGCTCCATGTTACTGTAGAATTGTTCTCCTTGAACAGTGCCCGAATGAAGGCACTACAAAGGTAAAATGTCTACCACTTCATCTGTCGATTTAAGTGGAATATTCTAGACTGAGATACAAAACCCCATTCAATCAATCTTTCCATCCATCCATTAATCAATCAATCAATTAGCAATATTTACAATATGACTGTATCTCTCTTCGATGAAACATACAGAAGCAATTGTATTTCAATTCCCGTTGAAAGACAATAGGGGTCATGACCCTTGATGTGTATCAATTTTCCCGCAATATTACGTCATGTCCCGCACAGGGGGGTCACGTGATCATGTGAGATACGCCGATCTACCTTATATCACACGAGCAGATATGGAAAAAATAGCGCCAAGGTACAAACTATTTATTAAAAGAAAGAATTGTAAATATAAGAAATGACATTTCTGCTCATGGTATTTCAAGGGGTAATGAAAGATAGTGTGGGGCGTGCCAAATTCAAAATGAAGGTCTTCGCCCTTCATCGAATTTGGCACGCGCCACCGTGACTATCTTCCATTACCCCTTGAAATATCATAATCAGAATGTCATTTCTTAAATGAAATATACACTTAAGATTTCATTTTGACCGACTAGATAAACAATGAAACCAGAGATAGTAACCCGTTTAGTCAAAACAATAAACTTTAGTTCTAGTCCGTCAAATGATTTTTCCAGCACTTTTCTTTTCGTTACCCATCTTGCAAAAAACTGATATTTACTTTCCATCATGATATGTTTCATCATATATACACCATTAATTCAGCGCTGAAATCAATTTATCTTAAGCAACAAGAAATCGATACGACAAATGGCCTGTTTATGTGGTTTATTGTAGGAAATATGCCCTTCGCTTTAACAATATTGCTTCCTCAAACAGTGTGATTGATCGCTTAAATATGGAAATAACAGTCAGTCCTGATGCAGATATTCGCTTACAGACCACAGAGCCTCTCAATGATTCGGTTCAAATAGGTGACAGATCTTAGTGCAAGAAAGTTTGACAGTTCGCTTGTCGAAGATCGGTGGTTTACTCTGGACACTCCGGTTAACTGCACCTTTTATGAACTGTTCGCTTTGATATACATTTGTTGGTAAAATAATTTTGACTTGGGCGTAGAACTCTTAAGTACCAAGAAATCTATTAACAAATGGCCTGTTTATGTGGTTTATTGTAGGAAATATGCCCTCCGCTTTAACAATATTGCTTCCTCAAACAGTGTGATTGATCGCTTAAATATTGAAATAACAGTCAATAAAGGAGGGGCCAAAACATTGCAATTTCGGATACGACATATATAGTCTCCGAGAACTGATTGTTAGAACGGACAAGAACATCAATGACGCAACAATGAACAACTGGTGCGCGAGATGTCATATAACGCATGCTGTTCAATTTCTTAATGTATGTCACTATATGCCATGCAATCATATACTAAGCAACTGAGTATACTATTGATGACTGTTAACAGGGAATATTTGTTCATCACAGCATTCAATTACCTAGAATTGCCTTTTAGCATTTATAAGTTGTCATACAAACAATAAAATGGTGTGTACAACGTAATACAACACTACTATTTCCAAACTCTGAGCAATGAAGCAAATACTAATGTAAAACACGTTTAACGTTGATCCTTATAATTTTGTTAAATTAAGAAAACTGATTTCTTGTCGTTTTGTTGTCAAACTACTTAAAAAGCGCACCGAAAAACATATTTTACAAAAACTCAAACTATTATCTCCCTTTAAAACGTAAGTCTTACGTTGAAAGTAAAGCAATGTAAGTGATTTTTAGTGGATTTTTAAGAATTTTGGCAAGAAAACGGCAATAAATCTGTCTTCTAAAAGTACCAGAATTATAAGAAACGTTGCAAAAGGTGTATTTCAATTTCATGTGAGTTTCATCACGTACAGTTAGTAAATGTATATGCTGTATTACCGTACATACCATTTCATTGTTTGTAGGACAGTGCATAATTAAAACACGAAAGAGTAAAAAGCGAGGCGCTTTCAGCGGTAAGAATAAGTGCACAAAAGGGGTAGAGTAGGGTTTATAGTTTAAAAAAATGGGTGAGTTAAGAGTTACATTTTCCTGTAAAATGCTACTGAAGAGATAAAGGTCGTTCACGATCTTATGGCAAAATATACACCAAGTCTTATTAATTATTACGGCAATTTTAATAAATAAAGCGTGAAAAGGCGTGATTTTATACATTCGACGATACAGTATTACTACCATTATAGTTTGATTAAACTCTTCATGTTAAAAACAAACACTGTCATCATGTTGGTGAACGAACTATATATAAAAGACTAGTTTATCATGCGCTGGCGTTTCACTCTCATAGGACATAGACAAGAACATCTATGACGCAACAATCAACAACTTAGAAATATCGCGTATGTACTTAAATCAGAGGAATTATACAAGAATAAATGTTTTGCGTGTTAAAAAGTACGTAAGTTGTTTTAAAACATTTCACTGGTGAGCGAGATATAAGATATAACGCTTTCTAATACAATTTCTTTCTCATGCAATGGTTGTTTTTAAGCAATCACACACTAATAGAGTGTTTTTACCAGTGATTGCTGTTCACAGTCAATACTTAGTCATCACAGTATTCATCTACCTAGAATGTCTTCTAGTATTTATGTGTTGTTATACAAACAATAAAATGGTGTGTACAACGAAATACGACACTACTATTTCCAAACTCTGAGCGTTGAAGAAAAGGTAAATTGTAAAACACGGTTAACGTTGATTCTTATAATTTTGGTAAATTGAGAAAACTGATTCCTTGTCGTTTTGTCGTCAAACTACTTAAAAGCGCACAGAAAAACACATTTTACAGATACCCGACCTATTACCTCCCATATAAAACGTAAGTCTTGCGTTGAAAGTAAAGCAATGTAGGGATTTTTTGTGGATTTTTAAGAATTTTGGCAAGAGAAAGGCAAGCAATCTGTCTACTAAAATTACCAGAATTATAAGAAACGTTGTAAAAGGTGTATTTCAATTCCATGTGTGTTTCATCGGGTAGAGTTAGTAAATGTATATACTGTATTACCGTACATACCATTTTATTGTTTGTAGGACAGTACATAATTAAAGTACGAAAGAGTAAAAAGCGTGGCGTTTTCCGCGGTAAGAATAAGTGCACATATGGGGTAGAGTAGGGTTTATAGTTGAAATAAATGGGGGAGTTAAGAGTTTCATTTTCCTGTCAAATGCTACTGAAGAGTTAAAGGTCGTTCACGATCATCACCTAATTATGGCAAAATATACACCAAGTCTAATTAATTATTACGATAATTTTCATAAATAAAGCGTGTAAAGGCGTGATTTTATACATTCGACGATACACTATTACTACCATTGTAGTTTGATTAAACTCTTCATGTTAAAAGACACTGTCATCATGTTGGTGAACGAACTATATATAAACGACTTTAGTTTATCACGCGTTGGCGTTTACTCGCTCTCATAGGACATAGACAAGAACATCTATGACGCAACAATCAACAACTTAGAAATATCGCGTATGTACTTAAATCAGAGGAATTATACGAGAATAAAGGTTTTGCGTGTTAAAAAGTACGTAAATTGTTTTAAAACATTTCACTGGTGCGCGAGATATAAGATAAAACGCTTTCTAATACAATTGCTTTCTCGTGCAATGGTTGTTTATATGCAACTACATCAATAATATAGTATTTAAAATTACCAGTGATTACTGTTCAGTCAACACTTAGTCATCACAGTATCCAACTACCTGGAATGTCTTCTAATATTTATGTGTTGTCATACAAACAATAAATTGGTGTGTACAACTTAATACAATGCCTTTTTTCTAACTCTGAGCGATGAAGCAAATACTAAAATGTAAAAGACGTTTAACGTTGATTCTTATAATTTTGGTAAATTAAGAAAACTGATTCCTTGTCGTTTTGTCGTCAAACTACTTAAAAAGCGCACCGAAAAACATATTTTACAAAAACTGAACCTATTATCTCCCTTTAAAACGTAAGTCTAACGTTAAAAATAAAGCATTGTAAGGAATTTTTAGTGGATTTTTAAGAATTTTGGCAAGAAAACGGCAAGAAATCTGTCCTCTAAAATTACCAGAATTATAAGAAACGTTGTAAAAGATGTATTTTAATTTCATGTGTGTTTCATCAGGTAGAGCTAGTAAATGTTAATGCTGTGTTACCGTGCATACCATTTCATTGTTTGTAAGACAGTACATAATTAAAGTACTAAAGAGTAAAAAGCGAGGCGCTTACCGCGGTAAGAATAAGTGCAGAGTAGGGTTTATAGTTGAAATAAATGGGGGGGAGTTAAGAGTTGCTTTTTCCTGTCAAATGCTACTGAAGAGATAAAGGTCGTTCCAATCTTATGGCAAAATATACATCAAGTCTAATTAATTATTACGATAATTTTCATAAATAAAGCGTGAAAAGGCGTGATTTCATATATTCGACGATACAGTATTACTACCATTATAGTTTGATGAAACTCTTCATGTTAACAGACACTGTCATCATGTTGGTGAACGAACTATATATAAAAGACTTTAGTTTATCATGCGTTGGCGTTTCACTCTCATAGGACATAGACAAGAACATCTATGACGCAACAATCAACAACTTAGAAATATCGCGTATGTGTACTTAAATCAGTGGAATTATACAAGAATAAATGTTTTGCGTGTTAAAAAGTACGTAAATTGTTTCAAAACATTTCACTGGTGCGCTAAGATATAACGCTTTCTAAAACAATTTCTTTCTCGTGCAATGGTTGTTTATATGCAACTATATTAAAGCAATCACACACTAATGGTGTTTAAAATTATCAGTGATTGCTGTTCACTCAATGCTTAGTCATCACAGTATTCATCTACCTGGAATGGCTTCTAGTATTTATGTGTTGTCATACAAACAATAAAATGGTGTGTACAACTTTATACAATACCTTCTTGTTTCTAACTCTAGCGATGAAGCAAATACTAAAATGTAAAAGACGTTTAACGTTGATTCTTATAATTTTGGTAAATTGAGAAAACTGATTCCTTGTCGTTTTGTCGTCAAACTACTTAAAAAGCGCACCGAAAAACATATTTTACAAAAACTCAATATATTACCTCCCTTTAAAACGTAAGTTGTCGAACGTTGCGGAATAATCGATTTAAGAAATTTTTGGTTGATTTTTAAGAATTTTGGCAAGAAAACGACAAGAAATCTGTTTCCTGATATTACCAGAATTATAAGAATCGTTGTAAAAAGTGTTTCTGAATTTCATATGTGTTTTATCAGGTAGAGTTAGTAAATGTATATGCTGTATTACCGTGCATACCACTTCATTGTTTGTAAGACAGTGCATAACTAAAACACGATAGAGTAAAAAGCGAGGCGCTTTCCGCGGTAAATGGGGTAGAGTAGGGTTTATAGTTGCAATAAGTTGCATTTTTCTGACAAATGCTTCTCAAGAGATAAAGGTTGTTCGCGATATTATGGCAAAGTAGACACCAAGTCTATTTAATATTACGGTGATTGTAACAAACAAAGCGTGAAAAGGTGTGATTATTTACATCCGGAATACTATATTATAACCTTTATAGGTGTTTAAAACGCTGTAATCTTTTTGGTGAACGATACAAGCCATTAGTTTATAATGCGTTGGCCTTTGGAAAACTCGCCCCCTTGACATTACTCACTCGCCCCTAACGTTGTCTAACGAATTTGTAGACCGACGTTTTATCCATTAGGCTACCGCGGCCTCACCATGGCTATGGCTTGATGCATACAGCAATGAATATTTATAGATGCAAAAACATGTATGTATTGGAAAAAATTATAGGTCTCTCTTCAATTGTTAATTGCAACTTCAGTAACAAGTGTTTTTCTTTTCTGAAGCATTAAGCAATAAACCTTTTTGTAAATTTCGCCAATGACAATGATTTTTTTCATATCAGCGTCTTAATGGTGTATGTTCTATGCAAACTAGCAAAAAATAAAATTCATTCTCCGTTACTTTAATGATTCAACGAGTACAAAAATGTAACGGTGTATCAATCCCATCATATCTATCAATCTCAATAACCAAATTATTTATCTTTCCTAAATTGTGTCAATACATTACATTTCACCATTTGTACATTTGTAAACTTTTTTGTTGCCCAATAGTGGGTTTATACGAAGTGTTAAATTGCAAGAATCGATATCACTATGTTCGTATGAAGATAAACTATGAATCTAAAAAGTTGATCTTGACTTCTAAAGTATTTAGGTGAGAATTTATACAACATGAAAATAAAAAAAAAACCATGAAAAGCCATAATTGATGGTCTTCTCGATAAAGGGGCTAATTGCTTACTTATGTTGTAGCCATTTAAAGTGTTAATGAAAAACATCAATTTAATTTTCATTAAAGATGTTTTAAAGTTTTGCGTAATTTGAGTGCTATATTAAGTTATCATCATAATCTGAAAGACAATATGTACAGAACAATTTGACAATGATTTTGAAAAGTTCAAAAATTAACACGTGGCAATACAGCATCAAAGATCTAAATTCCTTCAAGATTGAAACCGATATCAATTTGTCTAATTGTAGAGCTAGTTTAAGTTACCAACAAGTTATTCTGATATAAAAGACATTATTTACAGGACAATGTGCTAGATTTTTAAAATGTTCAAAAGTCCAGATCCAGATACATTGAAGATCAATCTATTTGAAAACTATATTTTAGAAACAATCAACTTCATTCCGTACTACATATCAAGATAGGGGAAGGGAAAATATATGATGTGTAACCATTTCCCGGAATTTATGATGAATCTCTGTCAAAATCGTTACCACATTGTCTAGTATGCAGCCAGTCGGTGATATTAGTTACAGCACAGACCCGTCGAAAGTTTAACACTAAGCAAACGAATAAGTGCCGAATCTGAATCGGAAGCGAATCTCAACCCTTCATTAGCGATCTCTCAGGAGCTTTCTCATCTTTCTCCCTGCAGTTTTTGGCCATTAAGCTATCAATATCTCGACCATTCGTCAGTCAAGCTTCGACTGAGTTAGGGAGTGAATTATTGTTTCTACAACGAAGTATTCTGCTTTCAAATAAATTATTGACTTAGGGATATTGCAAGCCTAGGCTTATCAAGGCCCTCAAAAGTTTTATGGCCGTCATCACAGTATTGTTGATAGGTTTGATGTCTTTGTGTCCAGGAGTGCCCTGGATATATTTGACGTCACATAGTTCCATGTTCCTTTCACACAATTTTGATTACACACGTGGCGGGTGTAGCTAGCTAAACAGGAGGTGCTTACCCTTCCGGAGCACCCCGCCTCACTTCCCTGGTGGAAGTTCACGTGTCTAACCTAACTTGTCAGTTCAAAAGTGTTTACTTTGCTTCTGGATTGTGATTCGGACATGGATTAGTATGTTTGTTTTTGATTAATGCCGCATCAGCATTATTGCAGCTTCGACTTATTTTTGTTAGTTAAGTGTTAAATTTTCGACAGGTCTGCACTGTGGTTAAAACAAAACTTTCTATTTGATCATTATATTAATTTAGATTTGGTACTTTATAAAATTGCTCAGAAGCCAACATGCTCATTGGACATTAATCTTAATGTGGATTTGTTTTTGGAGTAGCATTGTAAAATGTTTTAGTTTAACGTCCAGACTCTATGGCCACAACACAGGATCTGTTCAGTGGCATCTGACTGGAGAATGTCGAGACCAAACACAGCAGCTGTCCCCAGTATCATAATCATTCATTCAAATAACATAGTTTCACATATTATTTCTTAAGGTTGACTTCTTGACTTGACAAATTAAAATCTTTGTTAATTTCCGAGATATTTGTGAATTTATAGGGTCGTTTTGAAAATCACTCATATATTTCATTGAACCCATAAAATATTGCTAAATGTTGTCAGATTTAAGTTAAGGAAAATATTATTTAAGGAATGGGAGGGAAAGAGTCAGTATTTGGATTTCGAACATGGTCTTTTGTGTTCAGAAAACGTTTCACCATATGAAATATGGTTCATGATCAAAATGAACATTTTTATTTCACTAGATTACGTTTCTATCATCGGCAGAATCGTGTTGATATATACTAGTAGCAACCAGAAGTTGAATTTAGAGTCGATAACGCCAGTGTTTCCATGTAAGTTCCATCCTGGCTCATCTCTATTTGAACTTTATTCTGTGTTCCTCCTACACACATAACACTATTATATTTCATAATAGGTTTTGTCAAGTACATGCATTTGCTTTTCAATGATAATTGTTTGCTTAGCTCTATAATGTTTGATTTTCATTTTCAAATCACGCCGTTTGAAGTTTCTTCCAATAAGTTCGAAATAATAACTTAGTATTTTAAGCCGCTTTGAACTTTTTTCAGTCGTTTCAAAAGCCAAAACGGTAACAATTACGACATTTAATCCACGCCTATGAACAGTTCGGTTGAGAAACCTGCGTTCGTACAATTGTTCCATTTTCAAACCACTGCCTTTGTAAATATCCATTCATTTTATAATTATTTAGTTTTGTCAAATACATTTGATTTCCAAGTTTTATTATTTATTTAGCTCAATTATATTTGATTTGGTAGCTCTGTTATTCATATTTTCAACTGTAATATAATATACACGTCGAAAGAACAATTACACCTTTTCAAAAGTTGATTCCAACAGAAGCTTTAAAAGTATTGCCTCTGAGCAATGTTTTCAACTCATTTCAAGGTAGGAACATTTTTTTCATTTTCAGGTTACTGTCTCTTTGAACCCTTTCCCCACTGAGTTCAAAGTAAGAAAATGCTACTTTTTCAAACTTATCATTGCCTTTAAGCAATTTTTCCTCGTCAGTACAAAGTAAAAACAATTTTTCCATTTTCAGATTACTGTCTTTTAAAATTGCTTATTCCAATAATGTTGAGTTCGTTGTACATGTAGTAACAAACTTATTATTGATATTGTAAATGATTTGTTACGTCATTGAAATTTGTTCCAGTCATGATTCGCTCATGTTTTAAAAGTATATTATTTTCCATTTTCACGCTACTGCCTTGAAACCTTTACCCACTTAGTTCAAAGGAAGAAACTGCTTTATTTTAAATCTTGTTCCAATCATAGTATTCAAATCACAACCCCAAAAGCTAAGCAAAAATCTTGAAAACTTGAAGTCTTGAAGTTATGGCCCTTTGAACTTAAGTGCAAATCACAAAAAAACTTGCTGTCGGGAGATCCCAATTCACTAAATTTGTTTGTTAAATTACCAATTGTTTATTGCAACTTCAGTAACAAGTGTTTTCCTTTTCTGAATCATTAAGCAATAAACCTTTTTTTGTAAATTTCGCCAATGATAATGACATATTTCATATCAGCGTCTTAATGATGTATGTATTATAAAAACTCACAAAAAGGAAATACATTCGCTGTATCTTTAATGATGAAAAGAGTACAAAAATGTAATGGTTTATCAATACATCATATCTATCATTTTCAATGACCAAATTATTTAATCTTTCCTAAATTGTGTCAATACATGTACCATTCACCATTTTTACATTTCTAAACATTTTTGTTGCCTTATAGTCGGTTATACGAAGTGTAAAATTGCAAGAACCTATATCACTACTATGTTCGTATGCAGATAATCAAAAACAAACATACTTATCCATTTCCGAATCACAATCCAGAAGCAAAGTAAAAACTTTGGAACTGACAAGTTAGGTTAGACACGTGAACTTCCACCAGGGAAGTGAGGCCGGGTGCTCCGGAAGGGTAAGCACCTCCTGTTTAGCTAGCTACACCCGCCACGTGTGTAATCAAAATTGTGTGAAAGGAACATGGAACTATGAGACGTCAAATATATCCAAGGCAATCCTGGACACAGAGACATCAAACTTATCAACAATACTGTGATGACGGCCATAAAACTTTTTGAGGGCCTTGATAAGCCTAGGCTTGCAATATCCCTGAGTCAACAATTTATTTGCAAGCAGCCTACTTCGTTGTACAAAGTCCCCGTAGTGGGAACAAGCTCTACCATAGCGTATTAATTGGGAAACAAATACACCATAAGCAGGAGAAGCAGGTATATTGCTGCATAAAAAAGGAAAGTTGACAATAGAAAAATTGAAGTCATCACGTTTGTCATAAAGTTTCAAATGTAGCCTTTCCTGTGCGTCATATTTCAGGTATAAGTCTAAATATGAAGCAGAACTTGAGGAATCAGTCGTGTCTTTTATTTCAAGCTCACTAGGATAGATGACATTTACATAGTCTCCAAATTTAGGATTGTTAAGAGACAGAACGTCATCTATATATCTGTATGTTGAGTTGAATGATTTGGCGACAGTTTTTTCTCCAGATTTAACAAGGTTCTGCATAAATTCTGCTTCGTAAGAATAAAGAAACAAATCAGCAAGCAATGGTGCACAGTTTGTACCCATTGGTATACCGATTGTTTGCTGAAAAACTATATTACCAAACACAACAAATATGTTATCTATCAAAAACTCCAACATTTTGTTGATGGTATCTTCAGTATATTTTTGTTTGGAATCCGTATGGTGCTTGACAAAATAACCAGAATCCCTATCCAGCACCAGATATTTGTATCTAGGCTTACCGTTTTTGTAGAAGAAAGACAAGTGAATAATTTCTTTAAGACGTTCTTTCAATTTAGAATGAGGGATTGTGGTGTATAGTGTAGAAAAATCAAATGTTTTTATACTTTTTACATGAGATAAAGTATTAGAAGCAAGATGTTCAAGTAATTCTTTAGAATTTTTGAGAATCCACATTTGGTTGATTCCAGATGTAGAATATACTTTTTCTGAATAAGACTGAAGACCATCTTTGACGATTGTCAAAATTTGTGTTAGAGTTACCGATAATGATTTAGTAGTACATTTAGATGAGCCTGCTATATATCTTTCCTTGTATGGATTTTTATGGAGTTTAGGAATCCAATACAAGTAAGGAAGATCAAGATCTTCCTCTTTAAGATTGATACCAAAAGACTCGAGAACTCCCCTATGGTTGGAAAGAACTTCATCTTTGGTAAAATTAGTTCTAGTATATGCTATTAATCTAAAAAGTGAATCTTGATTTCTAAAGTATTTAAGTGAGAATTTATACAACACGAATAAAATAAAACCATGTACAATCATAACTGATGGTCTTCTCGATAAAGGGGCTAATTGCTTACTATGTTGTGATCATTTCAAGTGTTAATGAAAAACATCAATTGCAAAAGTTATTTAAATGAAAGATATGTTTTAAAGTTTGGCGTAATTGGGGAGTTAATTTTAGTTACCATCAAAATCTAAAAGACATTATGTACAGGACAACATGACAATGATTTTTTAAAAGTTCAAAAACTCAGCACTTGGCAAAACCATTAGCTACAATAAGCATCAAAGATCTAAATCCCTTTTAGGTTGAAACCGATATGTATCTTTCTAATTGTAGACCAACAAGTTATTATGAGAAAAGACATTATTTACAGGACGGTTTGACAAGTGCTAGATTTTTTAAAAGTTCAAAAAATCATCAACACTTGGCAAAACCTTCAGCTACATTAAGCTTCAAAGATCTAAAGTCTTTCAAGATTGAAACCGATCGCGCTATCTTAAGTTACTATATAATGTACAAGATAACTTGACAAGTGCTAGATTTTTTTAATGTTCAAAAGTCCAGCACCAGATACATTGAAGATCAATCTATTTGAGAACTATGTTTTAGAAACAATCAACTTCATTCCGTAATACAAAATCAAGATTAGGGAAAGGAAAATATAAGACGTGTAACCATTTCCCGGAATTTATGATGTTCCTGTCAGAATTGTTACCACATTGTCTAGTGTGCAACCATTTGGTGAAATTAGTTAGATTACAGGCCCATCGAAAGTTAAACACTAAGCCAACGAATAAGTGCTGAATCGGAATCGAATCTCAACCCTTGGGGTTTTCTCTGCAGCCGCTATCTTTCTCTAGCAGCTTTCGGTCACTAAAGTTATCAATTTGTGGAAATTGCCGACTTTGCGTTCCGAGTGAATATCTCGTTCACTCGGCAGTCAAGGTTCGATTTATTTTTGTTAGCTCAGTGTTAAATTTTCGACAGGTATATACTGTAGTTTAAACAAAACTTTCTATTAGATCATTACATTAATTTGGATTTCGTACTTCATAAAATTGCACAGAAGCCAAGATGCTTATTGGACATTAATCTTAATGTGGATTTGTTTTTGGAGTAAAATTGTAAAATGTTTTCGTTTAACGTCGAGACTCTACAGCCACCACACAGGATCTGTTCAGTTGCATCTGACTGGAGAATGTCGAGACCAAATACAGCAGCTGGCCCCAGTATCATAATCATTCATTCAAATAACATAGTTTCACATATTTTTTCCTAAGGTTGACTTCTTGACTTGACAAATAAATGTTTTTGGGGGTTAATTTCCAAGATATTTGTGAATTTATAGGGTCGTTTTGAAAATCACTCATATATTGGATTGAACCCATAAAATATTGCTAAATGTTGTCAGATTTAAGTTAAGGAAAATATTATTTAAGGAATGATCGGGAAAGAAACTGAAGCAGCCAGTCAGTATTTGGATTTCGAACATGGTCTTTTGTGTTCAGAGAACGTTTCACCATATGAAATATGGTTCGTGATCAAAATGAACATTTTTATTTCACTAGATTACGTTTCTATCATCGGCAGAATCGTGTTGATATATACTAGTAGCAACCAGAAGTTGAATTTAGAGTAAATAACGCCAATGTTTCCATGTGGGTTCCTTTCTGGCTCATCTCTAAATGAACTTTATTCTGTGTTCCTCCTACACACATAACACTATTATATTTCATAATAGGTTTTGTGAAGTACATGCATTTGCTTTTCAATGATAATTGTTTGCTTAGCTCTATAATGTTTGATTTTCATTTTCAAATCACGCCGTTTGAAGTTTCTTCCAATAAGTTCGAAATAAAAACTTTAGTATTTTAAGCCGCTTTGAACTTTTTTCAGTCGTTTCAAAGCCAAAAAAGTAACAATTACGACATTTAATCCACGCCTATGAACAGTTCAATTGAGAAACACGCGTTCGTACAATTGTTCCATTTTCAAACCACTGCCTTTATAAATATCCATTCATTTTATAATTATTTAGTTTTGTCAAATACATTTCCAAGTTTTATTATTTATTTAGCTCAATTATATTTGATTTGGTAGCTCTGTTATTCATATTGTCAACTGTAATATAATATACACGTCGAAAGAACAATTGCACCTTTTCAAAAATTGATTCCAACAGAAGCTAAAATTTCTCTATTTTAAAAGTATTGCCTCTGAGCAATGTTTTCAACTCAGTTCAAGGTAGGAACATTTTTTCCATTTTCAGGTTACTGTCTTTGAACCCTTTCCCCGCTGAGTTCAAAGTAAGAAAATTGCTACTTTTTCAAACTATATCATTGCCTTTAAACAGTTTTTCCTCGTCAGTACAAAGTAAAAACAATTTTTCCATTTTCAGATTACTGTCTTTTTACCTTTTCCAACTCAGTTCAAAATAAGAAAATTGCTTGTTCCAGTCATGTTGAGTTCGTTGTACATGTAGTAATAAAACCTATAATTGATATTGTAAATGATGTTTTGTTACGTCATCGACATTTGCTCCAGTCATGATTCGTTCAATGTTATAAAAGCCTATAATTTTCCATTTTCACGCTACTTCCTTGAAATCTTTTCCCACTCAGTTCAAAGGAAGAAACTGCTTTATCAGTTCAAAGGAAGAAACTGTTTTATTTTAAACCTTGCTTCACTCATAATATTCAAATCACAACCCCATAAGCATAGCAAAAATCTTTAATACTTGAAGTCTTGAAGTTATGGCCCTTTGAACTTAAGTGCAAATCACAAAAAAACTGCTGTCGGGAGATCCCAATTCACTAAATTTGTTTGTTAAATTACCAATTGTTTATTGCAACTTCAGTAACAAGTGTTTTCCTTTTCTGAATCATTAAGCAATAAACCTTTTTTGTAAATTTCGCCAATGATTATGGCGTATTTCATATCAGCGTCGTAATGATGTATGTATTATAAAAAGTCACAAAAAAGGAAAGACATTTGCTGTATCTTTAATGATGAAAAGAGTACAAAAATGTAATGGTTTATCAATACATCATATCTATCATTTTCAATGACCAAATTATTTAATCTTTCCTAAATTGTGTCAATTCATGTACCATTCACCATTTGTACATTTCTAAACTTTTTTGTTGCCTTATAGTCGGTTATACGAAGTGTAAAATTGCAAGAACCGATATCACTACTATGTTCGTATGAAGATAAACTATTAATCTAAAAAGTGAATCTTAATTTCTAAAGTATTTAGGTGAGAATTTATACAACACGAATAAAATAAAACCATGAAAAATCATAACTGATGGTCTTCTTGATAAAGGGGCTAATTGCTTACTTATGTTGTTACCATTTCAAGTGTTAATGAAAACCATCAATTCAATTCATTAGAGCTGTTTTAAAGTTTTGCGTAATTGTAGAGCTATCTTAAGTTACCATCCAAATCTAAAAGACATTATGTACAGGACAATATGACAATGATTTTTTAAACGTTCAAAAACTCAACACTTGGCAAAACCATTAGCTACAATAAGCATCAAAGATCTAAATCCCTTTCAGGTTGAAACCGATATGTATCTTTCTAATTGTAGACCAACAAGTTATTATGAGAAAAGTTATTATTTACAGGACGGTTTGACAAGTGCTAGATTTTTTAAAAGTTCAAAAAATCATCAACACTTGGCAAAACCTTCAGCTACATTAAGCTTCAAAGATCTAAAGTCTTTCAAGATTGAAACCGATCGCGCTATCTTAAGTTACTATATAATGTACAAGATAACTTGATATGTGCTAGATTTTTTTAATGTTCAAAAGTCCAGCACCAGATACATTGAAGATCAATCTTTTTGAGAACTATGTTTTAGAAACAATCAAATTCATTCCGTAATACATATCAAGATTGGGGAAGAGAAAATATAAGATGTGTAACCATTTCCAGGAATTTATGATGTACCTCTGTCAGAATCGTTACCACATTGTCTAGTGCGCAGCCAGTCGGTGATATTATTTACAGTACAGACCTGTCGAAAGTTTAACACTAAGCAAACGAATAAGTGCTGAATCTGAATCGGAAGCGAATCTCAACCCTTCATTAGCGATCTCTCAGGAGCTGATATCTTTCTCCCTGCAGCTGTTTGGTCACTTAGCTATCAATATCTCGGCCATTCGTCAGTCAAGCTTCGAGTGAGTTAGGGAGTGAATTATTGTTTCTACAACGAAGTATTTTGCTTGCAAATAAATTGCAAGCCTAGGCTTATCAAGGCCCTCAAAAGTTTTATGGCCGTCATCACAGTATTGTTGATAAGTTTGATGTCTTTCACACAATTTTGATTACACACGTGGCGGGTGTAGCTAGCTAAACAGGAGGTGCCTACCCTTCCCTGGTGGAAGTTCACGTATCTAACCTAACTTGTCAGTTCAAAAGTTTTTACTTTGCTTCTGGATTGTGATTCGGACATTGATTAGTATGTTTGTTTTTGATTAATGCCGCATCAGCATTATTGCAGCTTCGACCTATTTTTGTTAGTTAAGTGTTAAATTGTCGACAGGTCTGCATTGTAGTTTAAACAAAACTTTCTATTTGATCATTATAATTTAGATTTGGTACTTTATAAAATTGCTCAGAAGCCAACGTGCTTATTGGACATTAATCTTATTGTGGATTTGTTTTTGGAGTAAAATTGTAACATGTTTTATTTAACTTCCAGGTCTGACTGGAGAATGTCGAGACCAAATATGGCAACTGGCCCCAGTTTCATAATGATTTATTAAATAACAGTTTCAGAAATCATTTCTTAGCTTAAATTGTCTTTATGATCTAGAAATATTTGAAATCTGAATAATTTTGTTAGTTTTCATGATATTCGTGAATTTAAAGTGGCATTATTAAGATCACACATATCATTTCGTTATATTTTTGTCAGAACCTATCATAAAATATTCCTTAAATTGTCAGATTTAAGTAAAAGAAAGTCTTATTTAAGGAATGAATTAGAAACTGGAGCGGTCAGTCAATACTGAGAATAATGAAATCGACTAAGATTAACGTCTCGAATGTGGTTTTTTGTGTTCAGGAAAAATTTCACTACATGTGATGTATCTAGATTAGTTTATAAACTACTTTGTTAAAAAAAACAATATATAATGTTTTATACATTTGTTGAATTAAATAAAAGGGTCTGGAAACATTTCCCAAGTTTACACTATGTTTTGTAGCCCTCGCATCATATTCGTGATCATAATGAACCATCATTCTAGTTTGACTAGAATACATTTTTATCATCGTCAGATTTAGAATTAAGAGCGTAGATAACAAGCAAAAGTGGTGTTTATAATTAAAATAATAATTGTCAGTGTTATTATGTAAGCACTCTCCCTTTAGCTCATCTCTCTATTTTAACTTTATTATGCGTTCCTCCTACACAGATATTACTGACATTAATATGTTTAATTTACATGCCTTTCCTAGGTTTTATTTGCGTAGTTCTGTGATGTTTTCTCTCTCAGAATGCATAATTACATATTTCAATTAAAACCATTCTTTGAACTTTTGAAAAGTTTTTTTTTCAATCATTACAAAAATTACCATTTTTAAGCCGCCTCTGCTTTGTTTGTTCCAATAGAAACATTTGTTTAAAAATCATTGCATTTGAACAGTTTTGTTTCACTTCAAAAAGAAGCATGTTTTTCCATTTTAATGTTACTGCCTTTCAACTTTCAACATTTTCCCACTCAGTTCGAAGTAGGAATATTGTCCTATTCTAAACCAATGCCTTTGAAGTTTGTTACAGTAATGATCCGTTCAATAAAGTAATAGACCTATAGATTTCCATACTATTGTCTTTAAACATTTTTCCACTACTTGGTTCAATGTAAGAAAATTATCCATTTTTCAAACCACACCATTGAAGTTTTTTTTGTTCCAGTCATATTCCATCCAATGTAGTGAAAAACCTATAGTTTTTTTCATTTTCATGCTTTTGCTTTTGAACTTTTTCCCATTCAATTCATAGTTGAATTGAAATTGCTGTATTTTCAGACCTTCTTGCAGTCATGATGAGTTCAATGTTGTAACACGCCTACAATTGATATTTTAAATTCATTGACATTTTCTCCAGTCAATGTTATAAAAGTCCGTAATTTTCCATAATCAGGCTACTGCCTTGAAACTTTTTCACACGCAGCTCAAAGGAAGAAAACTGCTTTATTTTCAAACCTTTTTCCAGTCATAATATTCAAATCACAAGCCCAAAAGCAAAGTTAAAATCTTGAAAATTGGGAAATTTAGTCAAACACGATAGATTTCCAGCTGGAAAGTTAGGCTGGGTTTTCCGGAAGGGCAAGCACCTGCTGGTTTTATTTTTCCGTTTTTAGGCCATTTTCCCCACTCAATTTAAAGTAACAACATTGCTGTATTTTCAAACCTTGTTTCAGTCACGATCAGTTCGTTGTAGTAACAAGCCTATAATTTTCATTTTCAGAATGCTGTATTTAAACACTTTTGCTACTTTTTCAAACCACATCATTGAAATTGGTTTCATTCATGACGAGTTAGAGCAATCCCCGCTGAATTCAAAGTAACAGCATTGCTGTATTTTCCAAACCTTGTTTCAATCACGATCAGTTCGTTGTAGTAACAAGCCTATAATTTTCATTTTCAGACTGCTTTTACTACTTTTTCAAACCACACCATTGAAATTGGTTTCAGTCATGATGACTTTGAACAATTCCCACTCAATTCTAAGAAACAGAATTGCTGTATTTTCAAACCTTGTTTCAATCACGATGCGTTCGTTGTAGTAACAAGCACCCTATAATTGATATTGTAAATGATGTTTTGTTGTTCAGTTTGTCTGATGTCGGATTTGATTACCAGTTACGTGTACTGACACTTAATCTAAGCCGTCTAGATTACAAACATTAAGCCATCGTGAACTAACCTTCAATTATCTCCATACTACTGTTACAAGAGAGGATTAATTGTGAGATAAAAATGTCTCTACAGTTACAAAAATAATAACAGGCTCATTATCCAATCAATAAAGGTTTTATTTCCGCAAATAGTAAAACATTAGTGATTTGTGTCAGAGCTTGTGATTTGTTACATTGATAGCTATATCTGATACGTTTCGGTTTATAAGTCGTCATTATGAGTAAGTGATGGATTGTCAATACACACCGTGGAAACTCCTTCCATCTTCCAATCATTGTGATTAGAATATGTGGGATGGTTCAGGGTCTCTAATAGTAGGAATAAAATAAAAAACAAACAAGCCAATCATGTCCAAACCAAAATCTCAAAGCAAAGTAAAACCTTTAAAGCCGGCAAATTAGGTTAAGACCAATGCATTAAATGCAATGCACACCCAAGACAAAACATCAACAAACCCATGCATGTTCAAATCACAAAGGGAGTGAGAACGAGTGCTTCGGAAGAGTAAGCGCTTCCTGTTTTAATCAGTGACCCTAATAAACTTTAACTTCTACCGAGGAAGTAAGGCCGGGTGCTCCGGAAGGGTAATCGCTTCCTGTTTAACCAGTGGTCCTAATATGAGTATGTTATGTTTTTTGTCTGTTTCTTTTAAAAACTTTTGTTGTTCCCATGTTCTAAATTGCATTTGTGTTGCCAATTATGTCTTCCAGTTACAAGTGTGCCATCCAGAAAAACCATTAATCTAGTTTTTCCCTTTTAACATTATTCTCTAAACTATCTTTAAAACGTATGGAGGACATTTTGGTGTGAATTAGACAAAAATCCAACAATATGCAATTTTATTCTATGTAAAAAAAACTTGAGAACATAAAAAAAACCTGGCGTACACGATATTTTAGCGGACGGACGGGCAGACAGACGGACGAAGTGATTCCTATATTCATTTTCGGGGGTGGGTGAGTTATAAAAGTCATCGACTGTTTTATCTGGAATAACAGTAATTTACATCCAGAGTTCCCTAAAAACCTTCTAAAAATGAACCAATTTATCAAAAAAAAAAAAAACAAAAACAAAACAAAAAACAGGTATACGTATATAGTCTGAAAGCTCAAATAAAAACTTGGTGTTAGCAACTACAATATCTAATTTTAAAAAAGTACATATAGACTTAGTGTATTGGGAATATATTATATTATATAACTATATATACTACATATAATGTAATTATTATATACATTGTCTGGTAGACTAACTACACCCAGGACAGCAATAAAACTCTTGACATAAAACATAATTGTTTTGGTCTATCAAATATTTTTTTCAGAATAGTTTTTCTTACGTTTTTATATCCGGGTTCATTCAGCGAATTCAACATACCGGCTTAAACGACTGATAAAAAAATTCGTTTAAACCGAAGAACATTTGCTATTGTATATGGCTAAGCATTCTATAATTACATATTATACCAGTTTTAATTTTACAGCACTAGCTTATAACAAATCAAATATAATTGCATTGAAATGTTTTACATAAAATTCACAAATTGGATTTATTTCGGTGAAATCAACCACAAAACATACCGGGTCCATGTTCAAATCATAATCCCATAAGCAAAGTAAAAAAATTCTGAAAACTGGCAAATTAAGTTTAACAGGTCAACTTCCAACAGGTAAATGAAATTATGTTCAAAATTTATTGACACATATTGAATTATTGATGTTTTAAAATAGAAATCATATAACAATAAAAATTATTGTATTGATTTCGAACAGATTAACCAATGACATACGAACACATATTTAAAACTTATTTTACGCCCTATGTAACACATACCTTAATCTATTATTATTTTCAGAAGGTGGTATTTTTCTTTTGAGTTCTTGTTAGACCCGTTCTGAAACCCCAGGCTTCCTGAAATTTACCTTAAATGTTGCAATTAGATAGATTTACCACAACACAAGACTCGGATGGGGAAACTTACATTCGGTTTAATTGTTGGCTAGCTTTACACCAGTATAAAACTGTACATGCTAGCTGTCTGCTTCATAATTTTGGTCTGGTGGTAAAATAAAGCTTATTATCCCCCGCCTTTCGTCCTTCCATCCGAAATTCTTGTCTGCGCAAATTCTCCAAAACTATGAAGCACTATTTCATGAAACTTGGTGCAAATCATCTACATTGATAGGAGATGTGCATATCGTTAGCCTGAGTTGGCCTGATTATTTTCATGGGAGTTATTGCCCTTTTAACATTAGTGCAAATCACAAAAAAAAAACTTGCTTGTGAGGGGGATCCTAATTCACTGAATTTACTTGTTTTGAATGTAAACGCAGTGCAAATTGCGTAGTGCACAGCACAAATGTCCCGGGTCCAGTTTCACAATCATTCCTTAACTTAGATTTTCTTTAGCCTTTAGCTAAATTTAACACATTTTGAACAATGAATGAACTTTTTTGACAAAACAATTGTAAGCTTGCACTTGGCTTCAAAATGACACTTTAAATTCCTTAATGTCTTAATCAAAACCAACATACTAATCAATGTCCGAATCACAATCCAGAAGCAAAGTAAAAGCTTTGAAACTGACAAGTTAGGTTAAGCACGTCAACTTCAACCAGGGAAGTGAGGCCGGGTGCTCCGGAAGGGTAAGCACCTCCTACATGAATTTAGCTTGATACAAAGGCCTATCTGCCATGTTGTGTAACAATGGACACATTTATCAAATTTCAAATGAAAGATTTAAGTTATAGAAAAACTTATTTTAGGAATGAATTTGAAGTTAGAGCCTGCAGACATAGGTAGGTGTGTTATTGCGAAACAAACTTTTCAAAAAAGCACTAGACACATTAAACAGTAAAATAACTAAAGGATTTTGTAAGAATTAACACTATTGATTAAAATTAAAGTTCAATATAGACTATTTTAAATCCTAAATTCTAATGAATTTTTTTTATATTTTTACTTCTCTTTGATGCAAAGTACATGTACACAAAGTTAATAATAATGCCTCAGTCACGATTTTCACTATAAATTTATAAAATGCCATAAGGCATACAAAACCAATATTCAGAGTTAGTAATGTTATGTTTGTAATTCATGTTTGATATATAGAAACCTATGTGATTGCTTTTTCTGTTTAAATATATCAAAGAAAGGTTAAAAAGACTCATTTTAAATATAAAAATTTAATAAAAAAAATTTTAATAGTGTGCCAACGTTATTTTAACAAAATTGTGTAAAAAGCTAAAAGCTGTTGTTTCTTGAGGATACAGACAAATTATATATTACATAAAATTGTCAGTGAAAATGTTTTAGAATGACGAGAAAAAAAATCTAAACCCAGGGGGAAAAAAGACATGATTGGAAATATACAGTAAAGGCCCGTCGAAAGTTTGACACTGAGCTAACGGAAATGAGTCGAAGCTCGGATACGAAATAGGCAAAATATCGATACTGTAAACGTATGTATTTTCGCGGTGTACTAATTTTCGCTTATTTCGAGGTTGTTTGTTTTGAGCGAAAATTAATACCAAGCGCAAATTTTATCATGCTTATAGTGTTATAGTTCATATTTCAAAAAACGCAAAATTTAACTACGCAGATATGTCTAAATTTGCTATACCGCGAAAATAAATACACGCGAAATTAAATACGTTTACTGTACCTTGTGGCCAAAAAAGCTGCCGAGAAAAAATAGAAATGCAATAGCGATAGACCGGGATGAACTGCCAATTCAGCACTTAATTAGTTTTAACCTTAGTGTTAAACTTTTGACAGGTCTGTACTCTGGATCTAAAATTTAAAATGTTTTTCTCTCTCAATAACCCCATCTTAAATTCTTGATTTGCAATTAGGGTTCAATGTCCCCTGGCTAAGATTACATAATTCAATACTGATCATTATTTTGACGGAGTCGGAAATTAGACAGTCAGCTATTTCATGCCAAACCGTGTAAAATAGTAGTTCAACAAACTTGCTGAAATCTAATTTTGATAAAAATTGAGCAGTTAGTACATGATTAAATGATTCGTGAATCTGAGAGAGAGAGAGAGAGAGAGAGATTATAGAAAATGTATACATGCCATATCCCTTATATCGCCAAGCAAATGAAAAACAAAAATAAGTATAACTGCAGAGCTATTAGTTATAATCTTCAAATATTCAAATCTAAATCATTTTGTTACTTTTCATGAGATGTTTGTGAATTTGAGGTGTCATCTAAGATCACTTTAAGATTATTACATCCATATTCTGATTTTGTTGAAAATTTTTATTTGTCGTACCTTTGTAGTACATTTTGTACTGTCATGTGCTACTTTTGAATACATTATTTCTAAACATTCAAAAGTAAAACACAACAGTACCAAGAGTTGTCAGATCAGTTGTAAGAGTTATCTTCAATAGGGAATGATTGTGAAACTGGAGCCAGTGTGTTAAAATTGATACCTTTACAATACCCAACAAGGGCTCTTCTTGTATTACTCCCCCTGTTGTTGGGATTTCAAAATTAAATCAACAATTCAGTAACTAGTGCTTTTTCGTGACATTTTCAAACGTGTAAAGCTTTATTGGAAATAAGGAAGTACTTAGTTGTCAGTCGAATGTCAATTAGATTTATTTGATTAATTAATTTTACCAATATTACTAAATTTATTTGATTAATTAATTTTACCATTATTACTTTTTGCTTGTGACGTTATTGGTTTGAAAAGTTAGAACTTACAGAAAAATACATACATTTTATATCATACTGCCAAAGGATTCTAAAATTTAAAACGACATCACTGAACATATAACGTATATATATATGGTTTATGATGAGCATGAAAATCATTCCGGAAAACAAATATATCAAAAGAGGGCTTCATTTTGGAACAATGCAGCGGGTGCTTTTCGAAAATAAGTTATTGTTACACTAATATTACTTTGCCATTATATAATGAGGGACACAATTTTGTCGGGAATATTGATTTTTTGTTTGATCATGTGGGTTTTAGTGATGTCTGAAATTCTCAAGGGGTCTTGTCAATAAAAAAAATAAATAAATAAAAATGGTTAATTAAATCTTTTGAACAAAATATGAACGACCTGCAGTTTATTTGCCGAATTGAGTTGAGTTGAGTAATGGTGTTTAACGTCCCAGTCAGGAATATTTCACTTATATCGAGACGTACCCGGCTGTAGGCGAATGCGCAGAATTTTTTTCTGTGCGTTGCGCTAATATAATGGCATTATACAGCAGGGTTCTTTATCGTGCCAAGCCTACCGTGACACGGGACCTCGTTTATTTTAAGTTCACATCCGAAAGAACAGTAACTTTCATTTCGTAATGCCGAGTGCTTGGCGAAAGAACATTCATTACCCACTTTCAAGTCAGTTTATTTGCCGACAGAATAGTCCAACAAGGTTGCAATGCAATATAGACTTTTATACATGTGCAATTTGCTGATTTTGAATTTTTATTAAAATAATGTATTCAAAATCAGCACATGACACATGTTTTATTTTAAAAAAGACCTTGATGTATAATAGTTTGGGTCAAACACAAATGCTTAGCTTGGATAATAAGCATTGTCGCTTTCAAACATGTTGAAAGGTCACTCTCATCCCGTTCTGCTTTATTATCCAAACAGACCCAAATGATCACTATGCGCACTGCAAAAGCACTTCACCTATCGCCAGTGACGTCTCGATATAAGTGAAATATTTTAGACTGGTACATAAAGGTACAATCAATCAATCAATCAATCAATCAATCAATCAATCAATCAATCAATCAATCAATCAATCAATCAATCAATCAATCAATCATCCATTCATTCATTCATCTCACCTTAAGTCAATGCTCCGACTGGTTCGACTTGGAGAAAGGAGAAAATTATCGCTCTAGTTTCACAAGACTGATATAATTGGATAAATGAAAGTAGTATCAATTAAGTTTGTTTACAAACCTGTCAAAAATGATTGATAAACGACAAAATAGTGTATTGGTTGAAATCCTAAAACAATAAATATAAAAAGCAAAATTTTTAATCAATTTTATACTGCTTTATCAAGGTTACAGTATGACATATGTTCGCGATTCTTGTCGAGATTTATATAATGATGGCCTTATATCACCAATGCAAGGACCATTGTACCAGTCTTCGAACACTTGTTGCTCTTAAATTTGAAGAGGAGTTCTTTTTTTTGATATTTTTTTTATATATTTCATTATAAGGAAATAGTTTGTTGGATCCGGGACGATTGCCGATGCATTTGGATATACAAGAGAAAGGTTGACATATTAATATTACTAAAACCATAGGTCTTAACAAAAAGTGGTGGCACTTTGCTTTACCTCTCTGTTCTGAATTGTATCCAGCACCTGCAGATTTCGTGTAGACCTGGTCTGAACACCAAGCATAAAGATGGACTTGCTTTGTGTGAGCTACAATCTTAAAATTCAAATATAATACTTAAGTAATAAATTTATTTTTGAAATGAATAAAACCACATTAAACCCGTCATACCTCCTGAGAGAGAAAAAAATAAATTGTATCATTTTGATAATAATTTCTGCTAAATTTTAAATGCGAAATGAACATCAACTTTTGCGATACTCAAAGACGTACGAGTTGTCTTTCTTTCATTATTATTTTCCAGTTATATTTATTTGAATTTTAGAAATGTATATATAGATGCACAAAAACTGAATTGAATTTTGAATATTGAATACCGATACTGCCTGATTGAGTTTTATTTATTCATTTCTAAGCCACACATTTTAAAAAATCCTGTGTATGACTGTATAGTTTTGGTTGCGTGAAGCATTTTTCTAGCGCGAGTGGTAGTGTGAAAAAAAAACGTTCCTTTCCGTTAATGCTTAAGAATACAAATCTATATGAGGAAACCAAGCATTTGTTATTGTTTTAATACGACTTCATATTCTTTGAATCCTGTTTAAAACGGGTGACATTCCCGCGGCGCCAGGCAAATATACATGCGCATGCGCCAACTGGGAATGTTTTCCCGGGACATCACGGTGGTTACGAAGTTTTATTAGAATGGACTATAACGAAGTTTGTATTGTGGTAATATCATCAGCGTCTTACTTTAAGCTTCTACAGAATATTATGAGACGTCGCTTTGTCTTATTTGACATTCTTCCCTATTTAACATAATCACTGCCTAATTTTTTTGTGGAGATGATTGGTGAAGACCACCATGTGCGCTATATACAGAAAAACGGAGGGAGGGTGAATTTTACATATACGACTTTGGGATCCCATGAACGTAGCTTTTGCAAGGTCGAGACGACCGAATGAACATTGGTAAACAATTCATTTAATTATCAATTGCGTAGAAACCCTATAAGCTGTTAGATGGATGGGTCTGAATAACCCCCAATTTGTATTTAGAACTTGTGTAAATGAAAGTTCGTTCTTTACCAAAATACAGTTTGTGGATCATGATCAATGCCAAAGTCCACTTTCTTTTCTTTTATTCATTTATTATTAAAAACAAAATCCAAAAACACATGTCTTAGAATTTACAAAATATTATTAAATGTGAAGGAATTTTATGTATTAATTAAGAGACCCTAAAAGCTGATGTCCCATATTGTGGCAGGTATGGCATTATAAAGAACTCTCCCTACACATTGCCATGAACACACTACTGAGGTAAAAATTTCTGCCACTTCACCTATAGCTGGTGACATCTTGATATAAGTAAAATATATTTGACTGTATTCTTGGGATGTAACAGGGCTCCCTCACCCTTTTGTGAATGGGCTGGGGCCCATGCAAATGTGAAAATTAACATCATAATGACCAACATAGTGAAAACAAAAAAAAAACCTTTAAAGTACAGAAAACTCCAAAATAATGTTTTTAAAACTGGAATTTCCAAAATTGTGAAAATTGGCAAAGTAAATGTGAAAAAACCATATGATTTTGAATTGTGAATGGGGCAGAATATCAGCTCCAAAAACAACCCAGGGAGAGCCCTGTGTAAAACCTCCAGTCAATCAGTCTAGTTATTGAATAAAACCCAATACCAGTCACTATACAGTCAAACCTGTCTATGAAGGCAATCCAAGGGAACCAGTAATAATGTCCTTTGTGGGCAGGTGACCCTTGTATACAGGTTAAAACATGAATAAATTTTACTGGTGACCCTTATATAGAGGTGGTCATAAGGCAGGTTTGACTGTACTATCTGATGAATAATAGAGTAGAAATATGAAAAGCTTATTACTACAGTTATATTAAATTTCTTATATTATTGGAGATGTTCATCTAGTCAGTCTCATTGACAATTTATTGATGGGAATAACTGTACTGGATAACTGAGATATGGTGGATTTGGGTTCAGGGATTTTTCTGGGTATCCACAGGGTCCGGTAAAGGGACCCATTCCTAATGCAAAAAACCATACATTTTTCCCAATTCTGTAGTAAAAAATTCCCAATTAGCTATGTTTATCAATTTTTTTAGAAAAAAAAAATCACAAGATCATCAACATCATATTCGGAGGATATCTCGTTCTGATAACGATTTCAATCTATATTAACCCACATTTTGCTGAATGATTTATATAGAGACAAAAGAGACAGCGCTATTTCATGTATTTTGCTGTGAATACCGATATGATTTGTTCAATTACCAGTATTCTAGTGGTCTAGAATTTCTAGAATGTTGTTGTGATTTTTCCCAAAATTACATTTTTGTTGAGCATTTCCCCAATTTCATCCCAAGGTCCTTTTCCCAAAAAGGTCAGAAAAATCCCTGGTGTTTTCATACAGTGATTTCTTTGCTTAAATTACTACCAAATAAAGGTAGTTTACCCTTGGGAGAAATGACTAAAATTCCCCAATTTGTCCATTAAAATTTCCCAGAACAACATTGACAAACTGAAAAATTAAATCTAGTTGTCCTTACCCACAAAATATCAGTTGATACCACAATATAGTGTCTTTAAAATGAGTATGCTAGCTAGCTATTGCCAGCATGCCATAGTGTAGTTATGCTTGATCAAAGAACTTCAATTTTCCCAATATTAAGGACAAAAGGTTTTTTTTTTAGGCCCTTCGCTCCTCCTGGAGCATAGACCATCAACGACTGCCCTCCATCTCTGCCTGTTTTGTGCTATCTGTTCCAGCTGTCTCCAGGTCTTTCCAGTCAGCTTGACGTCTGCATCAAGGTCTCAGCACCATGTATTTCGGGGTCTTCCTATCTTTCTTTTTCCCTGGGAGTTCCAAGTAAGTGCCCGCCTGGTTGTGTTGGTTGCTGGTTAAGGACAGAAGGTAGTTTTCAAAAAATATATCAAAATCACTGTTATAAAGCTTGAAAAGAGTGATGAGCCTTCACCATATATTCATCAAAGTATTTAGCTTACCTGTATATCACCATGGTAACATGTGTCATTTTTTGGATTTTCAGTCAAAAGTTTTTTGATGAACTATATTTCTCTTAGAGCTAGCTATACTAATTCCATACCACTATTTCTAAAATGAGTACATGTACTTGAATTACAAATATGCTCTATACATGTACCAGATTGTTTTATAAATGTTAAATGATAATTTAGAAATTTTTAAATCTAGTTGCTGCTCAGTACACAAAACTGTATTAACTAAAACCAAAAGGACCCATACATTGACAGGGATTCAAAATTCCAAGGGTCCGATGTCTGGGACCTACTGATTTAACATTGGAACCCTTCACATTTAAACAGTAAAAGTCTGATGGACTTGTCATATTTTCCCAGGATAATATCATTTTTTCAATTTGGTAACATAATTGCACACAGACATTTCAGTGATGATATTGGACTTTCTAAACTTTTGGTGGGACCTGCCAAAAATAAAGGCAAAAGGTCCTGGACCTTCCATTATAAATCATAATTTTAAACCCCTGATTGATATTTTAAAAGCTGATAAATATAACCAAATATAACCATATAAAGATGGACAACTCTTAACAATCAACTAATTGCACAAACATGATTTACAAGCATGTGTTATTAAATTCATTTTTCTATATTTTGCTTCATATCAAGTTTGTCCTAAGAGACCAACTGACTTAATTGAAAACCTCTAACATGAAACTGTTAAATTAAGAGTTTTAGTTTGGTTGTCTGTTAATTAAATGTTTTACACTTGCTTGGTCAAGTGGCTGTAGCCAATGAAAAGTAACATCAAAATTGCAGAGAGCGACCTAAAATGTTTGTCAGTAATATTTTGCCTTTTATTAAATTGTGTTTATTCCTGGACTTAATTGGATGCTGGTTTTAACATTGCTGAAAAAATCTAGATGGCTTTTTTTCTTTTGATTTTTTCATACCAAGGGCAAAATATGTTTCTCTGATAGTAATTTAGTATTATGCTTCTTACTTGAAACTAGAACTCAGAACAGTCAATTTAGATGGTATAGGTAAACAACATTGACCTGTCCGCTTGACCTTTGATTTAAATATTCATTTTGGATGAGTAAATTTAAGTTACAGGAATCACGCGTGTATATTTCGATATATACTGATGTGAACACTAATCATGGGCAATGTGTATATCTATTATTTGCGAATCCTAATGCTACCTCAAGGCTCTACGATTGCAATTTTTTTCACTAGCCTCCTGGCTAGTAAACCCGAGATGTTTACTAGCCAGAGCAAAAATGTTACTCGCCACATATTTGTTTTATAAATACAATTTACCTGGGATTCAATTAGACTGGAAACATTTCTCATTATTGCTTAATTTTGAAGATGCAGGCACAGCAGATCGCCCCAATGTTTTTAAAAAATAATTTTCATTCAGTTTACTTTTATTGTGGTATCAAACACAAAAAATCGCAGTGCATGTCCAAAAGCAAAGCAAAAACTTTGAAAAACGGCAAATCAAGTTAAAAACATGTGAACTTAATTCAGAGGTGTGAGGCGAGTCGCTACAGGAATGTTAGCATTTCCTGTCTAGCTAGATACATCTGCTTCATGTAAAATTTAACAGCATATCTTTTAAACATACTTTTGCTGGTTTAAAACTGTTTTCCAGGCCAACTCGGGACCCGACTTTCCGTCATCGCTTTAGTCAGTTTAGAGGAGTACGTTTGTTTTTACATCGAGTGATCACTGGCACCGAGTCGTCGAGTCGACGAGGTCGTTTCTTCCTGGTAATTGATAACATTAGAATTCTCGAAGCTTCTGGATTTTTATTCGTACTCGTGGCTTGAAAAATAAATATATTTGCCGATTTTGTTTACGACTCGTAGCCATGAAATTGACACTTGAAAACGTCATCACACAAACGCTGAACAACTTAACAGATTGGAGCTATATGATTTAAAAGCGCTTTACAGATTAAGCTTGATGAGAGTAATTTCGTTGTCGAAAACGGAAAGGAAAATCCGGATTTGACTTTCTACTTTATACTCGCACATGGGCGAGTGAATTTGACGTATCCACTCGCATTTACAAAAAATTACTTGCAAATGCGAGTGTTTTATTCGCATTGTAGAGCCCTGTACCTATATATTGGGTGGACCCTTCTATATGAATATTCCTAATGAAAGGTCAAACGGACAGGTCAAAGTTGTTTGTCTATACTGTCTTGTCAGTATAGAGAATTTTAATAACAGATGGGTAGACCAATTATAGCGAACTTGGTAACTGTTTTGTGCAATATATGTCTCTGAAGTACTGTCCTAAGACAAGAATTCCATCAATAGTAACAATGCTCAGAGTTTAAACATAAAATGTTCTGTGATGTCATTAAGGAAGGGCCATCAAATGAGAAACAACTATACAACTACAGTCAAATTTGTCTATAAAGGCCACCCAAGGGAACCAGTAAAAGTGACCTTTATGGGCAGGAGGCCTTTATTTACAGGTTCAAATAATATGAATAAAAGGCAATTGGGATACAATTCTACTGTCCTTTATAAGCAGGTGGCCTTTATACAGAGGTGGCATTTTAGGCTGGTTGGACTGTATGTAAAATGTTGTAACCTATAGTGTTTTATATACTGAATATAAGTTGAAATAGAGCAGTGTGAAATTGATGCACTCAATGGGGATAAGGTGTGGATAGTGGTTATTTAGAGATGGATGTACAAGGAAATATAACTGGTATCTTCTTTATCCCTCATGAGACCTTGCAACAAGCTCCCTGTTTTTTCTTCTGTCCTTTGCCATATGTTGGGCCTGGCCCCTGTTTCACAATCATTCCTTATCTAAGATTTTCCTTAACTTAAATTTAGCCAATTTTGATATTCTCTTTTTGGAACTATTGATGAATATTTTTGTCAAAACTAAATGCAAATGTTTTAATCTTGAGGTCATCTTAAAAATAACACCTTAAATTCCTGTTAACTAAGGAATGATTGTGAAACCGAGGCCTGCAATCCCAATTATAACCTAGGTATCTGTTTCAACTCAGTCACATTGGTTTGCCTTCAGTTGGTACTAGGTTTGCCAGGTTTTCTCTTTCCAGGTTGTGTCCAGAGCAGAGATTCTTTTGGTTTCTTATACTTTTAAATTGTATTGGATCCATTTAAATAGTCTGTATAAAAATTAAAAATTGTAATTATGAAAAACAGTATGGCAGTGCAAAATCATTCTGAAATACATACTATTTTCACAAATTCAAAATACAATGGATAACAATAGTCTTAGCTAGTACCATGCAATGTTCCACTAGAGAAAAACCATGGTATACTGATAATGCCACCCATCTTTAGGAAAATAATTGAGGTTGAGTGGTCCAATATGCAGGCTTAGGATTCACCAAACACTACCTAGGTTTGAATCCCACTCAGGACAGACCTTTGTGCCAATTTGCATGCAGAAGGTAGTTGATGTTTTAAGGGCACACTGGTTTCCTTCACCATCCCTGAACTGACAGCCTCTGTATAAGTGAAAGGATCTTGATTGGGGCATAAAATACTATCTGCATCATTAGGTCTTGAAGATCTTTCAGGTGAAAGATAATCTGCACAACTTAAAAATGTTTCTATTTTTAATTTTAGTAATTGGGGCATGTTTTAATTGTTTTATGTTCTTTTATTATTTTAGGTCGGTACAGAGAAAACAGAGAAGAAGGGATTTGAAAAAGAACAAGAGAAATGTATACGGAAGTGTGAAAAAAGTTGTGGTAATGATCAAATCTGATAAGTATACATAGCATTATCGTTGATGTTGTTTGCCATAGTTTTCAAGCTAGTATTTGAGCTTTAACATTGTTCCCAGTTTAAGTAAATTAGGAGTCAAAAATCAGATTAATTCCAGTTGCCATCAATTGTATTTTCCTCATTGGGGACCAAAAAATAAATCCTTTATTTACTAATAAGTGGGTTTGCCCTTAATGTAATTTTGATGTTCAAATTTCAGTCAAACATTTAAGTTTCAAAATGACAAATGTGGGACCAACATTCAAATTATGATCTACAGCTTAAGCAGATTTTTCTCCAATTTTAAGCTTGAAATTACATTCAGATCATAAAATGCAGCCTAAGCAAGCAGATTTTTCTCCAATTTTTGGTCATCAATTCTAAGCTAGAGTTTGAGTTTTAAGACAAGTAAACTATTGAATAATACCAAGAAAATTGTGATAAAATATCTTGTTTTTGAAATTACTCCGTAAACCATGAGTAATGCAGTAGAGCTAGCTGTTGTTTTATCATTTAATAATTCCAGTTTTATGAATTTGCTGATGTTAAATAAGACATTGCTTACCACAGAGGATTTCTGGTCCATAAAAATAAATCATTTTGACTGAAGTAATCTTGTTAACACGTTTAATATGATACTCCAAGGATTTATCATGCCAAATTAAATTGTTTTGCACTGATATTAAATAATTCTATGGCAGGCATGATCAATGTATAATCGTTTTATTTTTATATATATAATCTAAGTATCATTAATTTCTTTAATTTAAAGCATGTGTGTGAAATAAAATGCAAACTCAAATTAAGATGCTAGCTTTACTTACCTTAAGTGATGCATGCTGGGTAATAAATTGAGTATCAATTCTTTGTCATGTGAATGTTTGTTGTAATATCACCTGCTGCTGTAGTGCTGTGCTTCTTTAGGCATGACTAAAGAGTTTTATATCCCTCTCCTCAGAATCAAATCCCAAACATCTTGTTTTGATATTTGTGTTTACATCAGCTGTATTAAAGAAGATCTCCAAAATGATTGTGTTTTTGATATGTTTGGAAAATCTTCTGTTTAACATGCTGTTTGTTGCTGTAAACAGAAGGCAATAAAAGCCCAAAGAATCCTTTGCATATGGGGTTCACTCTGGTAAAGATATCAAAATTAGAAAATTTATTGACAGAAAAATCTCTTTATTGTTGAGTTGGAGACTTAAATTTGGTCTTTAGATTAATAAAGATTATCATGAATAAAGATAGATTTTTAATTCAGAATCTTTTAATTTTTTGCTGTGAATAAATAAATATTTACACATTCAAGACACAGTAGGTAAAATCTGCTGTGTAATACCATCAGCGCAACACACAGGCAACATTTCTGCCTATAGCTGGCAACTTCTGGATATAAATGAAATATTCTTGACTAGGATGTTAAACATCATTGCTTGAATGATAGTGCCACTTATTGAGACATTAAAAATATTTTTTAATTTCCACTGAATTTAACTCTGATCTTTAAACATGTTAAAGAAAGTTTATCGTAACCTCATTAACTTTCAAAAAAAAATCATCCAGATAGGTTGTCAGATATGGCACTGATGGAGGAATTTTTTCAGGGACTTTTTTTTTTGCTTTCTGATACATCAAAGGACAGTTGTAATAGCAAGAATTTACATCTGGAGCCTCAATATTTATGATGTCCAGATAATTTGAATCTTGGTTTTTTTTTTCCTGATCTGATTCTGGTGTGAAGCATGTGTTTGAACTCTTTATCTTTCCTATATTACTTATCGGTAGCTACTTTTACACCATATAATGATATATAGATATACATGTATATATCGATATATATATTTTTAATTGCTGTGTATTAGTAACTCAAGTTGCCTGCTTCTTAGTCATAGTTTAGACTTACAATTTTCATTATAAATCAAACTTTGGTAATTAAGGTAAGTAATGCTGTTACTGTTTTGAATGTTGTCAAGAAAAGTTATATTAAAAAATGTAAGTATGATAAGGGTGGGTATTTTTTGGTGTGTATTTTTTTCTCTCCTTTTTTCTGTAGTTATAATTTTCAAAGATGTAGTGTATTAACATGTGTGTAACTAGTAAATGTTTGATCAATTTGATTGAAATGACTTTGAAAAAGGGGTTTTAAAATATGAGTAGAAATAGATTTGCTGAAATGTGACATTATAAGTTATACAGGGCTTTGGCAGGTTACACAGCCCCATGTACCCCGTCAAAGATTTATGTACCCTGAGCCGCAGGCGAAGGGTACATTCATCTTTGACGGGGTACATGGGGCCGTGTAACCTGCCAAAGCCCTGTATAACGTTTTTGTCACCCTTCAAAGCGTTACCAGTTGGATATTTTTAACTTCCATTTCGTATTTTGTGTGCCTTGCGTACGTCATCGCCATGTTTGTTTACTGTAACTAGACGTCAATGATGTACGAGTTACTTCCCTTTTACCGCTAAACGTCGCGTGCGTTCATGTACCCCGGCAGATTTCCGAACATAGTTCCATGTACCCCGGCAAGTTAACCAATCGCTATGCGAGAAATTTCTTTGAAGGGTGACAATAATTTTTAAGACAAGTTAAATATAATTTGGTTTCAAAAGCAACAAATATAAAGAAAAATTGTTTCAAAAGTATAGAAAAGTAGAGAAGTTGAGAATTATTGAAAATTAGAGCTGGAATTCATTTTAAGGTATGACACATTTTCACAAGCAATTTATTTATCAGTAAACCAGATTTCAAATACCATTCTGTCACCATTAAACCTATACAGTCAAACTTGTATATAAAGGCCACCCAAAGGGAGCCAGTAAAAGTGGCCTTTATGGGCCGGTGCCTTTATATACAGGTTCAAATAATATGCATAAAGAACAGTTGGGATACAAATTTAATTTTCTGGCCTTTATAACCAGGTGACCCTTATATAGAGGTGGCATTTAAGGCAAGTTGGACTGTAATACACTTAATTCTGAATTTTTAGCATTAAATAAAAAAGCAAGTATAGTATTGGAAGTATTTAAGAGTTATCTCCCTTAGTACATCTCTCCAGAAGTTTAATAAAACTAATACTCAGTCTTAAAAAGAAATTTATTTTAACAAATAACACAATTTCCACAAATTCAAATAATGTTTCAGTTTATTGGTTATTCCTAAAATGGCTGATGTTTGTAATTAATTTTTAACACGTTAATCATTATTGTCAACAATTAAAATGTGTTTAATGCTTTCTACACGAGTAAGCATAGAGAATTGTTCATAATAAATTACTGCATTTATACAGATCTCTTAAATAATTTATGACTAAAAAAATCTCGTGATTCATTATTCTTGTTTCATCTTCCGAGTTTTCTAGATTCTGACATCGTGTCACATGACTACTTCAACCGTGATAAAAATCTTCATCCTTGAATTATTTATTGCACAAAGGAATGATCAATTCTTAGCAATAAGTTTAAATATTATGGAGTGAATAAGTGAATAAGACGATGTTTAAAAACCACATTTTAGCGATATTACAGATACTCACAGCTTAGGGAATTTAGGTTGCTAGTAAATTAAAGAATATATATTTGAAAAATTGTGATACTATTTAAAATTTAATCAAATAGAATAAGACACTGTTTAAAACTGACATTCAGTGATATTGCAGATATTCACAGCTCTTGGGAAATTTGTGTTACTTCTTCTAAATTAAAAACATATTAAAAAATTGTAATATATTATGTATAAGACACCATTTAAAAACCACTTTTAAAGATATTACAGATACTCACAGCTTGGGGAATTTATGTTGCTAGTAAATTAAAAAATATATATTTGAAAAATACAGTATATCTAAAATTTAATCAAATAGAATAAGACACCGTTTAAAACTGACATTTAGTGATACCGCAGATACTCACAGGTTGGGAATTTATTTGACAGTAAACTTCAAACATATATTGAAAAATTGCAATATATTATATATAAGGCGCCATTTAATAACCACATTTTAGCAGCAATATTACAGATAATCATAGCTAAGGAAATTTATGTTGCTAGTAAATTAAAAAACTAATTTATATTGCAAAATTGCAAAACATTTAAAATTTAATTAAATAGAACAAGACACTATTTAAAAAAACATTTAGTGATATTGCAGATACTGGTACTCACAGCTCTTGGGAATTTGTGTTACTTCTCAATTAAAAACATATTAAAAAATTGCAATATATTATGTATAAGACACCATTTAAAAACCACTTTTAAAGATATTACGGATTGGGGGATTAAAGTGGGTAACTAGTAAATAAAAAACTAATACATATGTCGAAAAATTGCAATAAGTGTAAAATTTAATCAAATAGAACAAGACACCATTTAAAAAAAACACATTTAGTAATATTGCAGATAATGACAGCTTGGGGAATTTGTGTTACCATCACTAGTAAATTATAAAACATAAATTGAAAAATTGCAATATATTTGAAATTTAATCAAATAGAATTTAAGATTACAACTTGGGAATTCACTGGGGAATTTTAATGTAAATTGTTTTATATTTTATAATTTATGTTCTTGAAAATGATTTCTCTGTCCCTATTCACAAAACAATAACCACAAGATTCAGATCTGAAGGAGATTTGACCTTGTCCTTGACTTGGATTACGTTCATTGCAAAACAAAAACTTTTAAAGATGTCAAAAAGTGAAAGATTCAAGGATTTATTTCACAAAGGAGATGTTTTGAAAATTTGTCCCTTTTTTGGCAACCTTGACCTTTGACCTTTTTATAAAAAATGAATTGATGATATGTAGCTACTTAAAATCCTAAATTGCTTCAACTTTCATCTAAATCTTTTAATATGACCCATATTTAAACTCGAGCAAATTCTTTTGATGTGACCTTTATCTTTGACCTGGTGACCTTGAATGCATTGTCAAAATATTCTTCAGAATTTCCAGAAATCCTTTAGATACTCTACCAATTACCATGGTTAAAATATTTCTGAAGAACTTGGAGTCAGACATGCTGCCTTTTTTATTTAAAATTTATGTGGCTATCAGAAATTAATCAATTGATGAGTAGGAAAATGAAATTATTTTGTTAAGAAATATATTTGCTAAATCCATTTAATGAAATAATTCATTTATATAATAATATTGGCTCACAACAATATGATTTTATTTTCATTTTTCTGAACACCGTGTGAAAAATTGTAATTAATTGTATTTTTATTGAAATATGCTTTTAAAGATAATCAACATATAATTAAGGATTATAGCCAATATCGTTTGATGTATTTTCTCATGTCCGCAAACATACTTATAAAAATATTATTATCCAATTATATAGTAAGTATTAACAATGTACTCCTACTGTTTTATGGTATTTATATATATATATAATGAAATATTCTGCTAATTTGGTTTTTATGACTCCTTGCATAATTGTGTCTAGAGCTTATTGTATTGTTAATTTTGAATATAATTTTATATACTAACTGATTTAACAAACAATTAATGGTGGGCACTTGGGTTTGATGGAAATTGTAGTTTTCAGAATAGAGGGGAGTGAAATAACTGTGTTTATACCCAGTCAAGTCATTTCACTTGTACCAATGGAGTCAGTTTTG
This sequence comes from Anadara kagoshimensis, assembly GCA_021292105.1. Lineage (NCBI taxonomy): Eukaryota > Metazoa > Mollusca > Bivalvia > Arcoida > Arcidae > Anadara > Anadara kagoshimensis. Next base: position 52,389,693 of record CM037865.1, read on the forward strand.
GGATGGTAGAAAAAAACTGGAGTACCCAGGAGAAATTAAAACCACCACATATAGTGCAAGAAAAGCTTTCATTTTTGAAGAGAGTAAACATCAAGTTTAGTCAACACTGCATATACACATATGCTGGTCCTTTAGAAGTAAATTATATGATTTATGGTAAAGCTTCATTTTTTTGTGAAATCACCTATTGCAAGGAGATTATACCAGTCTTCATCAAGCAAACTGACAAACTTTCTCACACTAGAATCTGACAGAGTTGAGTTGAGTAATGGTGTTTAACGTCCCAGTCAAGAATATTTCACTTATATCGAGATGTCGCCAACTATAGGCGAAGGTGCAGAAATTTTGCCTGTGCGTTGCACTGATGGCATTATACAGCAGGGTTCTTTAGCGTGCCAAGCCCACCGTGACACAAGACCTCGTTTATTTTAAGTTCCCATGCGAAAGAACAGTCACTACCCACTTTCAAGTCTTGGTTCAGATCCGGCTGAGGATCGAACCCACGACCTCTCATTTACGGAGTGAGCACTCTACCAACTTAGAATCTGACAGGGTGGAATTCAAACCTAGGTACTGTTATCTGTAAGCACACCCTTGACACCACCTGACTTCTGTGGCCCCTCAAAATACAAAGAGAAATAATTCAAAATTCCTACAACACCACACACCCTAGCATTATAAGTCAATATCTCCAACATGCAAATGCAAAATATCGGGGACAAAAAAAAATACAATTGATGTATAAGATTTATACAGTTTCATCGTTTTATTGTAACGTCTGAATCACATGATCAAATTGTGTTTATGGGAAGTTATTACCATGGCAACACATTTTTTTCTTTTTTTTTATCCAAAAAAAAAAAAAAAAAAAAAAAAAATCAGAAAAAGATCTAGATAGCTATTTGGTTTTAGTGTTCTATTTCCTATGAAAAACCTTGATTTATTATGCCTCCTACATGAGACGTGGTTGTGTTAGGGTAGATCCCTCCATTGATACGGATATTTTTATTACTTTGTGTCTGACGAGTGCACCCATTAACCGATAAACATCCAGAAACCAATACGATAAACTATAAATTTTTTATAAGATTTATACATATTCATTCTTTAATGAATCAATCGCATGAAGAGATTTTTTCCAAGAAAATTAATTATTTACGGTTTTAGGTGTGTAATCAAAGAAAACCGTTGCCGATTTAAAAAACAGAATTTTTATCTATATATTAAATTATTTATTAGAACTTGGAATGCATAGCTGGGTTTCTGATTTTATGTCTTAATCTGGTTTATGACAGAATGAATGGTCCGCATGGATGCATGGTTGTTGATGAAGAAATGACATGCTTTTAATTGAAAAGCTGACAGAAAAAAAGTAGGTCAGATGTCAAGGTTATCAGTTAAGAATAAATGGTAGAGGTAAATAAGTCATGCAAAAAAAAAAAAAAAATCCATATTGAAAATGAAAGCCGTTTTACATGAGTCTTGATATTATTTTATTCAGTTTTATTTACCAGCTTTAGTTTTGCACCTATGCCATGCTTCAGTGAAAAGTGAAAAAAAGCATCAATCCATTCATCCATAAGGCATACTTCTTGTTCTAGTTTGATACAAAACTTACATTTACCTACACTAAGAATTGGTTTTTAGGTTCTCAAGGTCTTGTGACTTTCAATTCTAACTGCAAAGTGAAAGAACAGTTACTACACCTATTACATGTATCAGGTGTCTTAATCTGACCTGGCTGGGAATCAAACTCTTGACTTCCATAGTGCAAAGGAACTGAGCTTCTGTGGGGCCCAGGTATACAGAAGAAATCTGTAAGTCAAAACTTTTCTTGTCTTGTTTTTATCTTGATAATTTCAGCATTTTTCTGTTGTGGTATATAGGAGACTATTGAAAAAATAACCAGTCCTTCCCAAAAGCTACCAGTCTTGGACTGTGAGACTTGCTGTTATTTCAAAGGTTCAGATGTAGTGTACTATTTTGTCACTAAATCAATCTCATCCTTAGAGTACATAATGATTTTTAATATCTTAATAATCTAGGCAAAACCTTACGATGAAATCGATTATATTTCATTGTTAATTGTCCCTGTGACCTTGATATTAAATGATATCTGTTTTATTAATTGATGAGCAGATTTTGTAGAAAATGTACTTTTGTCAGGGGATGTAGGCCAGACAGACATATGATAGATATAGGTATGATAAGAAGATATGAAAACAAAATTATTGTGTAGAGTAACATATGTTGTTCTCACACCTGTGACATGGAAATCTCTTGTTTTTTACCCATTTGGGATTTCCTTGTCTCACCCTAGGGTTGAGACAGGCTACACGCTGAATTTCCCACGTAGTTATACCTGCTCTGGATTTATCGTTGGGAGGACTTAATAAGTTGAGAAAAAGTTCCGAAATCAACCAATAATTTCTCAACGTCGCAATCACTTACACACACTTAATTGATAACGTCATAATCATTTTACGTGAGAACGTCAAAAAAAATTGATTACGTCATTTTAAGCAGGCACGGATGGTGACATAAACACTGAACATTTAATGCAATTTTTTGTTCACAAATCATGTTTCATGCTGCAATTGTGTGAGAAAAAGAATCCTACAAATTGATCTGGTTGCCATCATTGCTAGTCAGCACTTTTTAAACAGTTTTCTAATGTTTTACCTTTTTGACTATTGGCTTTAATCATTAAACCAGCTAACAGTTTAACCTACATTATACCTTTAAATGAGGTAGGTTGATAGTTTTCTCTACACATAGGTTAAAAATTTGATAAAATAAATAAAATAAAGATAACAGCAGAATAGGTGTAAAACACCTGGGGGATATTATTTAATTATTGTGATCTTTCTAATCTCTCCTGTTTCAAATTAATCACTGCTGTAGCTCAGTTGGAAGAGTGCTTACTCCGTAAGTGGGAGGTTGTGGTTTCAAACCCTGGCTGGGTCTGACCCAAAACTTAAAATTGGGTAGTGGCTGTTCTTTCACCCAGCATTCGGCATTATGAAATGAAAGTCACGATTCTTTTACATTGGAACTTAAAATAAACAAGGTCCTTTGTCTTGGTAGGCTTGGCACGATAAAGAACCCTACTGTATAATGCCATCAGTGCAATGCACAAGCAAAATTTCTGCACCTTTGCCTATAGCTGGTGATGTCTCGATATAAGTGAAATATTCCTGACTGGGATGTTAAACACCATTACTCAACAGAACTTATTGATTAAAAGTAACCTGAACAATTTTGATAATCTTTGATTTAATAAAATAACGTGAAGTCTATTATATACATGTATATTTAAATAAATACAGTAAACCCTTATTATAGTAACCCTTGATAACTTATTTTGCCAACTTTCTTTAATGCCACAGTAGTTTTGTTTCTTTAAGTCTCCCTCAGTCATTCAAAATTTGAATGTACAAAAAAGGTGACAATGAATCAAGGTTTTACTGTACCGCAAAATCACAAATAACATGAAAATTAAGGTAATATTTCAAATTAAAATTGTGAAATTTAGTAAAAAAAATGAAATGGTAATACCGTATAGCGGGTTATTTTCGCGGGGTGTAAATTTTGGCGTATTTTGGCGGTAGCATTAAAATCGCCAAAATATTTATCGCCAAAAATTGGAACAGTCAAAATTTATTACCTTAACAATACCTTACACTGTGACAAAGTAAATACAGTAGAAATTTGATCGCTTGAACGACGATGCCCTGAATATCCCGGATAACATTAAGTCATCTGCCTGTCCCGTCCAAATCCCTATTAAATCATATGTAAATAAACCTCGATCGCTCGAACTACGATAGCTCAATTACCCCAGCTTGTTCGAACAATAAATAATTCTCGGTGTAAATTTGGTGAAAATTCAACTTCTTTCGCTCGAATAAAATTTTATCAGAATGACATGTGGTCAGTCACAAGCTGAAGCCATGATACAGATTTCACCGAAAGTAATAGAGCGAAACGAAATAACTTGTCTGGAACACCGAGTGTTACTCAAGATTAGTAATTGACCGTGATCAGTTCAGTAATCTCTTAATCCAATTATGACCCACAGGTGCGTGATCGGTAAAACACCCGAGTCCACGCCAGATGATTAACTTTTTATCTCATCATAAAATATTCATATTCTGTTATTTACATTTCATTGGAATGCGCACGGCAATGTGTATTACCGGCAGTTCCGGTGATTATTAATTACCGGTCATGTGCTCTGTATTATAACGAAAATAAAGTAAGTTTGTTTTATATCATCAGTTGTTATTTACTTTTACTTTCAACCAAATTTATTTAATTCAAATGAACTGTTCATATCGATAGATTTGCTGTTCGAAGTTCAACATTTTATTTACAAACGTAAAAAACTTCCAGATAGCACTGTGAATTTAAAAGCAGTTTTTTATTGTAATAAAAATCGTCAAAATAAAAACTTGTCAGAGTCATGTTTAAATCGCTAAAATAAATACGCCAAAATTTACAACCAACTTTTTTTTGTCAAAAACGCCAAAATTTAGCCCCGCCAAAATAACCCGCTATACGGTATACTAACAATGGCTGGTTACCTAAGTTGCACCTATCTGACATCTACAAATACTGAACATTATTAAAAAATATTATGTGTAGGTGTTACGTATTTATAATTGTTAAAATAGCTGGCTTTGAGTTACCAAGGCAATTTCCTTGATTTTGTATATATTTAAAAACCTTGAAATCGGATGAAAATGAAATAAAATGTGACTTGATTTGACATTTCCTGAATTATAAAACTTATTTAAACGTGAAAGTACGATAATAATCATGGGTCTAGCCATTAAGTGCTAAAATCGAGACAGACTTTAATTCTTTATATGCTATGAAATCGGGAAATTGGATGAAGTAAGCGGTGAAAAAACACACTTGTATACTTCCTATAGTATAAAAAAGCTATTAATGGCGGATAAAATCGTAAAATTGACTGAAAATATAAGTAAAAGTTGACTTGATATGGTCTATTAGTAAGTTGTATAGGGTTTGATAAGAGGATTAACTCGCGTCTTGATTAGATATCGATTTAAGGATGTCGATCTAATCCTTAAAATGGCCGACTTGTCGTAACATCCTCGGTCGTTTAGGTAATCATGATCACCAATACAACATCTCTTTTATTGACAATAAATACCTTTTTCCAAGAGTTGTGAAGAGCCAGTTAGTACTGTGAAATCAACCTCACAGGGTGATAGCATTTTAATTTTACAATAAAGAAGTTTTTTATACAGTATTATGTTGAAAACTCAAACATCATTTTCTCATATACCATGGTTGCTTCCATGGCCTAGTGGACCAAAGCATATGCTTACAGGTAGCAGTGCATCTCACCACCTATGTTCAAATCTCACTTCGAACAGATTCTAGTGTGAGAAAGTTTGTTGGTTTGCTTTTGGAAGGTTTGTGGTTTCTTCCAGGCACTCTGGTTTCCTCCACCATCCCAGTACTAACCACCTAAATATAAGAGAAAGAATCTTCACTGGGGCATAAAATTACAATTGTCATTTCTAAGTGTTTTAAAATAATGCCTCAGCACATTTTACCATGGTTTATCCTGAAATTTTGGTGGAAATAATTAGATTAGTCTAGTTTTATAATTCATCTAAGCAGAAATAAATATTTATCTTCAAGAAATTTTAATTCCAGTTGAGATATTTTGTCTGTATTTAGAATTTTGATGTGATTTTTCATGATCTGTAAATGACTCTACAAATAGTGGAAGAGTGGGCAATGATGGTGAGAACCAAGGTGCACTAAAGGTTAATGGTTGTTTAAAAATAACAATAACTTATAACTTGATTTTGGACATAAATAAACTTGTTTGAATATTTATGAACATGTCAAAGTGCATTTTGACTGGCAATTGATGGGTTTTCACTTCTGCAATATGCAAGTAATTCTTTGGAGGTAGAGGGCAGAGGTCAAGGTCACCACTTTTTTTTTCAAGCTCCTGACCTTAGCAGCCATGCAGAAAGTCCTTAGCAACCCTATATATTGTGATTTAGTGATATTAACAATGAAACTTAGCTCTCTATGATGTATGTTTATAAAGCTGGGAGGAATCGTGATTTCTTCAAATTTGTTGATTCCATTTTAAATACTGTGGCCTTAAAGCCAATTCCTCTCCTGCTCTGTAAACAAATGTGAGTCACAACATTCGATTTCTATTACAGTTTCTTTTCTGTTTTTTTTTTGTTGTTGATAAAAACAAGAACAAGAACAACTAAAAGAAAACAAAATTGTTATTTTACCGATGATTCAATGGTTAATATGCCATATTGATCTTATCCAAGACTTGTGTGTGTGAGGTCTTCAGCAGTTTGCAAAGATAGCTGTTGAACCTAGCAAAAATTTAAAAAAAATTTATCAGATATGGATAGATACACTATCAGAAAAATTTATTTTGGCAGAGATTTAACTTCTAAAAAAATTCTAATACAAGTTTTGCTAACAAATTTTTTTTACAAAATCTAATCTGTGTAATATTTCATCGTTTACTAATTTTTTTAATTTTGTTTTTTGTTAAATGCCAACTACTGGGTTTTATAAATTTGTTCTTTTTCATAAAGTCAACAAGTAATATCTTTTTATAAGGGATGTTAAAGTGTTAGAAAAAACAAAAAAGGGAGATAACTTCAATTAATTTCTGATGCTAAAGTGTAAGAAAATAAAAGGGAAATAACTTCATTTAACATCCAAGCCATTGTTTTGTGATAGAAAGCACTCAAAGAAAATGTCAGAAAATCTATAATTGTAATCTGCGATGGTTAAATATTACCAAGCTCTCTGGGTAAATAAAACAACAATGTCTAAGATGTGTAAGTAAATACGACAGACAACTGTTGATATGCCATTTTGTTTGGCTAGCCGTATTACCCATCATGCACTTTGTTTGACTTATAAAATTACAAGGTTTTGAAAATGCATCCATCACTTGGGATGAATTGAAGCTGCTATTTTGGAATCAATTTATTGTTTTGGGTTTCCATAAATACCATGCAGTTTTATAAATCGGTAGTTACAACAGAATCCGATGCATTTTTTGTAAGACAATTTTTTTAAATTCTTTTTATTTCATATTTGCCAATCACTCATTTAAAAAAAAAAAGCCAATTCTGCCCCATATTAATACAAAAAGAAAAGGATTTGAATGACAATATGATTACTGGTATTATTTTTTTTTTCTAAAAAAGAGTCAAAATATGTCTAGCTACAATAATAAAAAGGATGGGTTCTTTGAGAAACAAGAGAGACTGCTGTTTTTATATCCAAAGGTTTGTGGTAACAGAATGGTATATTAAATATTTTGATTACATATATAACCATCATTGTGGGTGTCCAGTAGCTAAAAAAGACTAATGTAGTAGATGTGCAGTTGTAGAACTAAGAGAAACTGCTATTTTTATAACTGCAGATAAACCTGTCTATAAAGGCCATCTAAGGGAACAAGTAATATGGGCCTTAATGGGCAGGTGGCCCTTATGAACAGGCCCCGGTTTCACAATCATTCCGTAGCTAAGATTTTCCTTAACTTAAATCTTGCAAAATTTCAATCCTTTATAATTTTGTTAATTTTGAAGATATTCAGGAATTTACGGTGTCAATCTTAAGATATTTTCTAGATTAAAACATTTGCATTTAGTTTTGACAAAAATATTCATCATTAGTTTAAAAAAATGATAACCAAAATTTGCTAAATTTAAGTTAAGGAAAATCTTAGCTAAGGAATGATTGTGAAACCGGGGCCAGGTTCAAATAAAATGTATAAGAGCAATTGAGATAAAATTTTACTGGCCTTATAAGCAGGTGGTCATTATAAAGAGATAGTCTTTAAGACAGGTTTGACTGTATAGGGATTGTGGTGACAGAATGGTATATACTGGTAATGTTATTTTTTCTTAATAACTTGTGTCATATTCATAATTCTGGCGAGCATAACCATCAATGTGGGTGTCCAGAGTTATTGCAGTTTTTGGTTAACATGAACATATGAAGCAGATATGAAGGTGTAGAAATATACCTACGTTTTCCTTCAGTCAGTTCTCATTTCACATAGATTGTCATTAAACTTTTATATTATGTTTAAATATTGTGTATTATTGACTTAAAATATTCTTTTCCTGAACCTTGAAGCACCTGATGCCTTTGACCTTTGATGGAGAGGAAGAAGGAGGAAAGATTGGATTGTTATAGAAGGTATGGATTATAGTTTTCTTATGTTGTTCGTTTTCGGATATGTAGATAAAAATTATTAGAAAATCTGAATGTTATGGGTTATAGAAAATTTAGTTATTCCATGTCCATCATGCTCAGTTTCACAATCATTCCTTAGCTTATAAATCTGACAAAACTTCAGATATCTATAATTTTGTTATTTTTCAAAATATTCAGGAATGTAGTGTCATTTTAAAGATCACCTTGAAATTAAATCTTTTTTTTTTTTGTTTAGTTTTGACATAAATAATTATTAGTAATTCTAAATATTGATTACCAAAATTTGCTAAATTTAAATTAAGGAAAATCTTAGTTACTTAAGGAATGATTGTGAAACTGGTGCCAGGTATCTTGGTGTGTCTTCTTCCCTACAGCACACTACAATGTTTATCATTCAAACAAAGCTTTGTTTAGTTGACAAGGTTTTTTCCCTTCAATATCATCATTATGAAAAAGCACATATTATATATACAATATAATATAAATTGATGTATGTAGAAAAAAGGTTCTTGACAGCATTAAATTCTTTAGTCCCATAGTTCCATTTTCCTTTTACTCAATTTTAATTGCACATGTGGCGAGACTGTATCAGGCTGTAGTTTTTTGCTCCTTTAACTCAACTTTGCTTGTACATATGGCGGGTGTAGCTATCTAAACAGGAGGTGATTACACTTTGGCCTCACTTTCCTAGTGGATGTCCACATGTTTAAACTAATTTGTCAGTTACAAATTTTTTAATTTGCTTCTGGGTTGTGATTCGGACATGGATTTGTATGTTTGTTTTTAGATGAGTTGATATTACCCAAGGCTATATGTAAGTTATAGCGCTTTTCTGTTTCATTTTTGTTTCCATTGTTTTCAAATAAGAGAGTTGAGTTGAGTAATGGTGTTTAACGTCCCAGTCAAGACTTTTTCACTTACCGGTATATCAAGATGTCACCAGCTATAAACGAAGGTGCAGAAATTTTGCCTGCGTGTGGTGTTGATGGCACTCTACAGCAGGGTTCTTTATCGTGCCAAGCCCACCATGACTCAGGATTTCTTTTAATTAAAGTTCCCATCCGAAAGAACTGTGGCTTTCATTTAGTAATGTCGAGTGATTGGCAAAAGAACCATCACTACCCAATTTCAAGTCTTGGGTCAGACCCGATCAGGATACGAATCCATGACCTAACACTTACAGAGCTAGCACTCTACCAACTGAGCTACCACAGTGATTGTTTTCAAATAATTGTTTTAGGTCAACATCAGTATTTTTTTACCCTTGTGTTTTTTATGAAAGCCCATTTGCAACAAAGAGAAAGAGTTGGTTCTATTGGTTGTACAATTTTGTACATGTATTCATTAAGGCTATTTAAGTTCTACTACTGTCATATCATAGGGTCCTCATCATTATCATATTGCATAGAGTTAAAGCTAAAATTCTTGATTGATATCCGTTGGGGATTCCAGAATCTCTTAAACTGATGTTAAACTTTTATCAGAGGTCTGTTGACATATGTTACACACTATCGGTCTCTCTGTCCCAACATGTGACTTGACAGTAAATTTTCAATATCCAGTTGTACAATCCATGTGTGCCATTAGATCTTGGTGTGAATGTACTACAAGATATATGATGTTTAAAGCTAAATTCTTCATTTACATCAGTTGGGGATTCCAGAATCTCAACCATATTAAGCATTTATCAGAGGTCTGTTGACGTGTCACACTATCAGTGTCCCAGTCCAATATTTGACATACTTACAAATACATCTTCAATATCAAGTTTTATGGTCCATGCTTGTCTTTTAAGGTCTTGGTGTGACAATACTTACCAGTAAATGTTCAATTTTGAGCTGTAGGATCCATGTTTGTCTTTGGATCTTGGTGTGAATGTACTACAAGATACAGGACTTTTAAAGCTAAAATTCTTCATTTATATCCATGGGGATACCAGAATCTCTAAACCATATTAAGCTTTTATCAGAGGTCTGTTGACATGTCACACACTATCAGTCTCTCTGTCCAACATATGACAATACTTACTAATAAATCTTCAATATCAAGCTTTATGGTCCATCTCAGTGTGACTGTATTTAGCAATATACAGCTGTACAATCCATGTTTGTCACTAGATCTTGGTGTGAATGTACTACAACATATATGCCCTTTTAAAGCAAAAATTCTTGATTTATATCCATTTTGTCAGAGGTCTGTTGACATGTCACAAAGTATCAGTCTCTCTGTCCAACATGTGACTTGGCAGTAAATGTTCAATAACTAGCTGAACTGTCCGTGCTTCTCTCTAGAACTTTATGTGAATGTACTACAAGATATATGACCTTTTAAATCAAAACCTCTTCGATTTATATCCATTGGGGAAACCAGAATCTGTAAAACAGATGTTAAACTTTTATCTGAGGTCTGTTGACATGTCATACACTATCAGTCTCTCTGTCCAATGTATGACTGATAGTTACCAATAAATCTTCAATATCAAGTTTTATGGTCCATGGTTGTCCTTAGTCCTTAGGTCTCAGTGTGACAATACTGAACAGTAAATGCCAATATCAAGCCATACAATCCATGTTTGTCACTAGATCTTGGTGTGAATGTACTGCATGATATATGACCTTTTAAAGCAGAATTCTTAATTTATATCCATTGGGGATACCAGAATCTATAAACTCTGTTAAACTTTTGTCAGAGGTCTGTTGACATGTCACACACCATCAGTCTTTTTGTCCAACATGTGACTTGGCAGTGAATGTTCAATATCCATTTGTGCGATCCATGCTTGTTACAAGATCTTGGTGTGAATGTACTACAAAATCCTACAAGATATATGGCCTTTTAAAGCAAAACTTCTTGATTTATATCTGTTGGGGATGCCGGAATCTCTAAACCATGGTAACCTTTTATCATAGGTCTGTTGACATGTCAGATGATATCAGTCACTCTGTCCAACAAATGACAATACTTACCAATAAATCTTCAATATCCAGCTGTATGGTCCTTGTCAGCCCTTAAGTCTCAGTGGTACAGTACTTAGCAGTAAATGTTCAATATTGAGCTGTATGTGCCATGTTTGTCTCTAGGACTCAGTGTGACAATACTTACCAGCAAATGTTCAGTAATGAGATGTATGGTTCATTGTTTGTTACCAGATCTTGGTGTGAATGTACTATAAGATATATGACCTTTTAAAGCACAAACCTCTTGATTTATATCCATTGGGGATTCCAGACTCTCTAAAACATGTTGAACTTTTGTCAGAGGTTTGTTGACATGTCACAGGCTATCAGTCTATCTGTCCAACATATGACAATACTTACCAAAAAATCTTCAATATAAAGCTTTATGGCCCATGCTTATCTTTAGGTCTCAGTATGACTGTACTTAGCAGTAAATGTTCAATATTGAGCCGTCTGGTCCATGGCCTGGTTGTCAATTAAATGTCCAATCTCTGATGTCTGTTGTTTCCCTAGAGAATTATTTTAAGGACACTTTCATTTATTAAATAGAAGAAGACCTACCAATATTTCAACTTGAAAGCTAAGCTTGTTATACATCCATGACTTATGCAGAGATTTATATGGATTTGATTTTTTTGTATGTCTATCTGTCTGTCCATTGTCTGTCTGTCTGTCCATCCTTCCATCTGTCTGAGTTTTAGATAATATATTGTGCTACAAATTAACAAATATTTGATAAAGACCTAACAAGATGAATTTGGATGCCTTTTAAATTTTTACATTCAATGAGTATGGAGAAGTCTGATTGGATTGTTATTGTTTGGACTGTATACTGTATGGAGAAGTTTGATTGGATTGTTTTTGTTTGGACTGTATACTGTATGGAGAAGTCTGATTGGATTGTTGTTGTTTGGACTGTATACTGTATGGAGAAGTCTGATTGGATTGTTATTGTTTGGACTGTATACTGTATGAGAAGAATCCTTTGCAAGGAAAAAATATTCACAAATTTCACAGTGACTCTTGTTCTGCAAATATATCTTCTCAGAGAAAATTTTTCAATTTCCTTGGTACACTTTCCCTACAGTTGGAACTGTGAAAAAATTCTTACCACGAAATAGTCTGTAGAAGATCATACCATATTCACGATAGTTTCCTACTGCTAATGTTTCTTCTTATACAGTAGGATCATTGCTTCAAATGAATTTTTTTGATAATCTAGCTGAGCATGTCTATAATAAATTATCTTTGCTTAAGATAAAAACTTAAAGGAGGTGTGAAATTTCAGAACTCATTGGTTGACAGTGGCTATTGTTCCTTTAACCAGTGGCCATTGTTTCAAGTTACAATCTGCTAAATACAAGTTGTAACATGTTCAAACTTTATATTGGCCTACTGGAGCTTGATACTTATTTTTAAAAAAAAACGACCCTTAAACAACAAGGTCACATTAACCTAAACAGCATCATGATGAACTTTACATTGACCTTAACAAAGATCACATTAACCTTAACAAGACAGTGGCAGTAGCTTTTAACATGATCATATTGACCTTAACAAGATCACATTGACCTTAACAATATCACAATAACATTTACCAAGATGACATTGACCTTATGAAGATCATGTTGACCTTTAACATGAAGACAATGACCTTTTAACAACACCCTCAGTGTAATTGAAAATTTAAGCAGTAAGAGAGCCTTCTTTAAAGTATGTAAAGCTGGTTGACCTGGACTTTCATCTAACTAGGGAGTAAACTCATTTTAGATTAGTGCTTATTTCTCATGTGAATATTTAAGTTTAATAGACCCCTTGATCAAAATTGACATCTCAGTTCTAAATTGAATTATTTTACAACAAATAACCTACTTGAACTGATAAATTTTTAATGTCCTTTTTTTCAGTTTTCAAAAATCATATAAAGTTCAGTCCTCAAGAGAATTTCTGAAGAGAAGTTTCACAAATGACAAATGCACTGACGTAACTCTGTAAAATTATGTAATTTCATCACCTGTAAAAAAATTACTGATGTGAAAATTTGTAAAATATTCATACGTATCTCATATTTCGTTAAATCAATTAGTTGTAATTATTCTAATGAAGATTAATTGTATTCTTTATGTTTGTTGATGCTTCAAGATTAATGTAACATTGAAATAAATTTTATTGAATATGAAATTGAAAATTTTTAATCTCCTGAAATTGGTTTGGTTGATTAGGTGCTTTAATAGCTCATCCCAAAATAATTTCACTTTTGTTTTATGAGTATGATGTTCGCAGTCACATTTTATTTGCCACATCTGAAATCGATCATTTTACTTGATCCTATACAACTAGTGTTAGAATCCAGTTGTACCTTTCACTTGGTCCTAAATAACCAGTGTTGGCATTAGGTTGTTCATTTCGCTTGGCCCTAAACAACCAGTGTTAGAATCAAGTTGTACATTAACTTAGACCTAAACAACCAGTGTGGGCATCAGGTTGTTTATTTCACTTGGTCCTGTACAACTAGTGTTGGCATCAGGTTGTACATTTCGCTTGGTCCTAAACAACCAGTGTTGGCATCACTTTGTTCGTTTCGATAGGTCCTATATAATAGGTATTGATGCACTACTGCTTCTTCAAGTGTTTTCATCTTGTCTGAAGTTTATATTAATTTCATTAAGTCAGAAAAGCTTCACCACTGCATAGCTCAGATTGTAGAGTGCTTATTCCATAGGTGGGAGGTCGTGGGTTCAAACCCCAACCGGGTCTGACCCAAGACTTGAAAGTGGGTAGTTCATGTTTTTTCGCAAAGCACTCAGCATTATAAAATGAAACTCACAGTTCTTTTGGATAGGAACTTAAAATAAATGAGGTTCCGTGTCATGGTAGGCTTGGCACGATAAAGAAACCTGCTGTATAATGCCATCAGCGCAATGCACAGGAAAAATTTCTGCACCTTTGCCTATAGCTAGTGATGTCTTGATAAGTGAAATATTCTTTACTGGGATGTTAAACACCATTACTCAACTCAACTCAACTCAACTCAGAAAAGCTTCAAGACATTATAATTACTTTAATTGTTCACTTACAGTTCTACTAACCTTGCAAAGCTAGGGGAGTCCAATTACTGGATATTCCAGATTCCATATTGACAAGTTAGATGAACATCTCCATTCAAACTGGAGATTATAATATATTTACGTTACCTAACTAGCTGTGGTTATGGTCACTTAAGTATTTTTCAGAACCTTTTTTTTCAATCATTCTAATGAACATGTTCCCTATCTAGGGGTTACCTAGTCATTTGCTAAGAAATCCACCTATGTACATTCCAGATTTCATAACGACAATCTAGATGAACATTCCTAGTCAAACTTGAGATTACATAATTAGCTGTTCTTGTCTATCAATTTTTTTTTCAGAGCCTAACTTCTCAACATGTTTCCCAAGTAACCTTTAGTTTTGAGCTAGTATGAGAAAAAAATGTCCAGTTGGATTAGATCCTAAAGTAATGGAGAAAAATTCCACTGGCTCTGCGTAGCTAAGCAAGAACGGACAAAATCCACCCATCAGAAGCTTGTACTTAATTACTATGAATAAATAAAATAAACTAACCCAGAATTAGAATAAACTAGCAGGATTCCTTATGTGGAATTTTAACACCAAACAGGGTTTAAAATGCAATTAATCAAGAATAACCATTATGATTGGTTGAGATCTAAACAGCTTCACTTCCTGGTTCAAGAAGAAATCAAACCAATCAAATTGTAAACTTCCGGAATGAGGCAAAGTACAACCAATCAAATGTTTCTTCCAGATTGAGACAAAATTTTAACCAATCAAAATTCATTTGTCAGACTTTTGTAAATCCAAAACCTGTCATCTAAAATTGAATTATGAAAAAGTTAAGCATTGAAAATAAGAATATTATCAAGTTGATTTATTTACAAGAGACAAGTTGCAAAGAAAAAAAATGTGATAAAATACATTTTTTTATCAAAAATACAAATTGTTTTTTAACTTATTTATATTATATCTTTTCTTTTTTGTGATTTATTGATATTTTTTGGTCTTTAAATCACACAGCGGGCTGATCAATACTTCTCAAGTGTCAAAGGTCTACTGAAGGACCATCTAGATTTATTTCTTGTTTTTTCTTGAATAATGGTTCAATTCACTTAATTATTTTCACTTGGTTACTTCTCGGTACATCTCTAGTGATTTGATTTTCCGTCCAATGACAAATTATTCAGGATTTACTGCTGACAGATTGTTAAGAGTTAATGTGATTATGAAGGGAGGATTTTCGTGGTGTATGTTAATAAGTCGTGTAAGGGTTTTGTATTAAAACCGTAATGTTTGTATAATCGTTATTTATGGAGGGACGTATAATCTTTTTCCGATGTCTTGTTGGTATTAGCGTCTATTTGTAACTTATAGGTTTCTATCATTTATTATGTTCCTTGAGTTCATTATTTTGCGATTTTTGCCTTTCATTTTTTGGATTGAGGTTCTTTTTGGCCAAATTTAGACTCAAGCAGGTTTTTTCAAAATTGGTAGGATAGACAACCATAAACCACATAATTCTTGAACTGCATGCTATTGCAAACTCATAAAATTATTTTCAGTTTGGTAAATTTTTAGCCCTGGAGCCACTTAGTTTATTATTAGAAATGTATTCTTGATTTGCATAATAAATAAAATTCATATACAGTTAAGCATGTGCTACTTGAACTTAGATGCCAGTCATATAACCACAATAACTCCAAGTCATCTTCTTGTCCTGACCATATTATAAGTTATAACCTATATAAATTCAACTTTAATTGCTCAAACTTGGTAGCTCAAATATCTATGCTTGCTTGCTTTCTTTAAGCCCATGGGTGTAAAATCACTAACTGAAATGTTGGCATTACAATGTACTAAACACAAAATGTAAAAAAAAAGTGGAGTGGAGTAATTATGATTATGATGGGGGGAGGAGGGAGGGGGAGGGGGGCTGAGTGGTCTAAAACATGCACTTACAGATCACTGTCTTTCATCTCCTAGGTTAGAATACCATTCTCTAATTTTAGAAAGTTTGTTATTTCATTTGCCAAAGGTTGGTGGTTTTCTCTAAGCTTTCCACCATCCATTAACTTACCACCTCTATACAAGTACAGTATGAGGTCCCATACCGCAAACACCGATTTCAGGTCTGCCGGACATCTTCTTCCTGTTTCTTGACTTTTTTGTAAAAGTTTTCTCAGAAACTTCTAATTACAGCCACTTGAAATTTAGTATGCTTAAGTTCAGTATGCAGAGATCTCATACTGCAACTACAAATTTCAAGTCTGCCAGACATCTACTTCACATTTTATTAATATTCTAACAAATGTTAAAAGCAGGGGTTTCTAAGTGAGAAGTAGCTCACAGATTTCTAGTTGAAACTGGAAACTGGAGAACCCAGAGAAAGCCACCAACCTTCAGCGAATGAAATGACAAAAATTTCTTTAATTATTGCAGACATGTGTCCATCTTCTCACATCTGTAGATGATGTCTAACAATAGCAGTTTATTTCCATTTTTTATTGTTGTGGGATGTAAAGAATTTCTTAAAGCAGTATATGACAGATAGATAGGGAAAATCATGCTATTAAATATTTCTCTGTTTCCATTTTACTAAATAGATCAGGGGTCAGTTGCTCTAAGCCTGATTAGTTGAATCAAATGATTAGTCAAAATTTAAATTTTGCATATTTTCAGATATATTGTGAACTTAATGTTGAAATGTCTAAAATGAATAAAAATTCTGTCAAACTAAAGTAGGCAAATACAAATTGATTTGATTTGATAATGATATTTTGAATTTGCTATTCACTGATTAAGCTTTGAACATCTGAGTCATGTGACCTGAATCATACTGGATATGCCAAAAATGTCAAGGTCACCAATATTAACCATTTAAGTTATTCTTCTCCAACTTTGTCACCCCTTGCAGAAACAACATTTTTTTTCAATTGATTACCTTTTTATTTAAATGCTGAGGCAGAACCATCCACATACATTGCCCTGAGCACACTGCAAAGATAAAAATTTCCACCACTTCACCCATAGCTGGTGACATCTTGATATTAGTGAAATATAATGCATTATTTAAGTTCCAAAATATTGTAACATGTTATAACAGCAGATAGATATATTAATAGAATCTTACACCGGTAACAGGGTAACCCTGTTACTGGTGTAGGATTCTTTTTCTCACGCATTTGCAACACAAAACATGATTTGTAAACAAAAAATTGCATCAAATGTTTAGTTTTCATGTCACCATCCATGCCTGCTGAAAATGACGTAATCAATTTTTGTTGACGTTCTCACGTAAAATGATTATGATGTCATCAATTAAGCATGTGTAAGTGATTGTGACGTTGAAAATATTGTTGGTTGACTTCGGAACTTTTCTCATGTTATTAAGTCCTCCAAACGATAAATCCAGAGCAGGTATAACTACGCGGGAAATTCAGCGTGTAGCCTGTCTCAACCCTAGGGTGAGACAAGGAAATCCCACATGGGTAAAAACCCGGGATTTCCATGTCGCATGTGTGAGAAAAATGTCTCCCCAGTGATGCATGGAAATGTCCGCAACCATTATCAGAATCAGAGCCAGCACAGTTAAAACTGCAATCAATGTGTGATGCTCCACTTATCGCTGGTGACCTCACAATTAATTTAAGTGAAATAATTTTGACCGAGATGTCAAATCCATTTCACTTGGAACAGGACTGTGTCAGACTATCTGACCCAGATCATTTAGCCTTGTGATAGAACATTTGCTTTTCACCTTTGAGGTCTGGGTTGGATCCTCAACCGAGGCACTCTGTGAAGAAATTTTGCAGGTGTGCATGTACTCCCTCTTGTTACACACTTCTTGGTCAAATGTTTCACAGTTCTAAAAAGCCAATTTGGATAATTTTTATGTTGATATTTGTGTGTCGGATATCACATCTGTTTTTTGTAGTGACTGAATATTAAAACGGGCTATAATCCCTAGTTACAAAATTTACATCAAAATAAAATTTTAGCAACACAATATAAAAATTTTTGTTAATTAACACTAATTTAGACATGAAATTTAACATGTTTGGGTAGTAATTAAATGTATGTACTCTGATAGTTGAAATATTCCCTAATGCAACATAGAACTAGAATTATTCCCTAATGCAATATATATTTTCATTTTCATTTTTTAACGGTAATGCAGTTGTCATATGAAACCCTTTAATACGATTAATTTTTAAAATTGACAACTTCACTCAAGCCTAAATTTTGTCAACACTTCCAATTTTTATGCCAAAGTTGTAATAAATATCATCTGTTATGTTTTATTTAATATTAAAATTTTATATTAAAAATGACATTGGATATATATTTCATATGGCATTTAAATGTTTTATTTAAGTTTTGTGAAGCTGCCGTAACATGCTATTGATAAATATCTCCCCAATGAAACATAACAATGCCTGCTACCATTATCAGAAACCTGACATAGTTATAATAAACGTTTGAGATCAATACATGATGCTCCAATGTATATATATATATATATATCTATTTATACATTGATAAAGACAAATTTTTCTTCGCATCTTTTTCAATTTGATTGAATCAGTTGAAGCCATAACATATTGTTGATTGGATTTTATAATCATAGTTTAGACACCTTTGGGGACCAAATTTAATTAAAGATTCTGATTGGTGTATTTTAGATGATCACAGATTTTTTACCGCTGCAAATAAAGTGACAAGGAAAGGTAAGTCAATTTTATTTTCCTTTGTCTTTGTGTAGTAAACAATCCTATTATTTTATTCAATCATCTGCCGCAGGCTACATTCATTCATTTTTGTGATTTTGTTTTCCTGTTTTTGTTGTTGTAAGTTTAGGGATGACTTATTGTGTTATCAGGTTTAAAAAATTTTCACAAGTTCAAGTACTATTACGGTACACAGTGTGATATTGTTTACAAATATTTTTTTTATATATTTTTTGTTTAAATACAATCTCAAAACTCAAAATGTACAAATATTTCACTACATAATGTTTTACCTGTCATTAACTTGTGGCAACAAACTTGTGAGAACTAACTGGTGGTGTTTAACTGCTGGTAACCACACTTGAAACAAAATGCACTTCAAGATATGGAAGTTTCACTATATCACAAAATTACGATTATTGAGCATATATACTTATATATCAACAATTTATGGAATCTGACAAAAAAAAGACTTATGAGACACTTTTTTAACTATTAAAAATGCAAATTCAGTATTTAAAACAAATACAAAATATATTGCTTCTATAAAACCATTGGCAAATGATTACGTTTTGTATACTGCCAATATTGAGATGATGCATTGGATTCATCATGCAATGCATGTCTTTGTGTTGGTTTTTTTTTACTATTATAGAAACTTCATAGAATGTTACTACAACACAAAAAAGTTTAAAGTTTTAGACTTTGTACGATAATTATAAACGGCATCAAGTTGTCTACAGTATTTCATTGCTCTCCATTTGTGCATGACTTTTTAATGAAACTGAGTACTAGTGTACAGTAAAACCTCGATTCATCACCACCATTTGCTTAGTCAAATTTTGGCGTTATAAAGGGATTTGGCAATAAATCGAGGGAGGTCCATAAAGAAAAACATAAACAAAATGGATTTTGAGACTTCAAAATAGTGTGGCGATAAGCGAGGTGGCAAAGTTATCGAGGGGCATTATAACGAGGTTTTACTGTATATGAACCCAATTTGTTTCAGTCACATGCATTTAATGCCAGGACTAAGACCTGGCTGAGATAGAAATTTTGTTGAAAAGTATTTGAGGGAAAGTACCCATGTGGTTAAAACTGGTTTTATTGCAGGTGTTCATTAAGTATGTTGAATGAAATCAGAAAATGTACATAACATACAGAGTATTAAGCAACTTGATTACACCTGCAGTAGGGTTAATCAGCAAAATTAGGAGTATTTCTTGGACCTTGTCAATTTGTTGTTTTCCATGGAATAAGTCCAAGAGTATTATCACAACAAATTTTTACAGAGTTCCACAAAAAGCCATCAAGAATAATGAGGAGTGCCAGTAATTCCATATCAGTTTTCATTTGATGTGGAAATATATCCATGGATATTATATGGGTCTGTTGTGGAATTTTGTCATGGAAATTAATGTTTTTATGGATTTCACTAGAAATCTGTGGTAATCCTTGCAGTGCATGTGATAATCCTCAACCATATTTGCAAATTTTTTTTTGGAATTCTGCACAAATTCATTCATTGGGATTCTTAACTTATCTATTGATATAGAGTTTGTGCCTGAATCTTCAGTAATGTCATGGAATGGTTTAGAAATTTGTACTAATTTTAGATATAAAGAACTGCTATAGACCTTATAGAACTTATTCTTCAGATATTTTGCAATAATTTTATTTAATAATTTGGGGTAACAACATTTTCCTCAGTAAAATCTCATGTAACTGAAAATGATATTTTATTTTCTTCCTCAGTTAACATGAGTCTCTATTGTTTTCTGAATATGCTCAATAACCCATTGCATTGTTCATTCTAGAAGTGGCCAATGAGCCATTGACCCCATTGTTAATTAAGGCCTTAATGGACTATTTATAACATTACATGAATGCAAATTAATTGATGTTATAGTATTTATAAAGAAAACTTTTTGCAAATGACCCTTCCTTCTTAAAAAAAACAAAACACTGCTGTTGTTTCCATCATTTGAAACAATTGTTTTAGAAATATCTGTAATTAAGTTAGCCTCTTTCAAAATAAAAAATAATGATTGGGAATTGCTTGTACTTAATATTTGTATTTCAGATTATGTATGCATAAAAATCATTGAATTTATTTATTTTTAATTTGGTTTATGATGATTGTAATTAGATATAGAAATCTATTGTCAATTTCACATAAAACATCTTGCCAAATGATGCATTAATTTAACGGGATGACGATTTGTTTAGATTTTACTGTCAACTATAAAATGTGTTATTTTGATTATTTGATTAATTAAGCTTGATTTTGTATAAAAAGACAATAATTCCTTTATAGTCAATTTATTTCTTTTCAGAACAAATCTCTGCAGCGATTCTAGATTTTATATGATAAATTTAACAATAGTTTTATCGTTGAATCTTTTTAAGGTTATATCTCGACATTGCACAGCTGTGTCAACCGTAAAATCTGTGTTGATTTTGTAATATGTTTTTATTATTTAACAATTCCTCCGATTTTAATGAATCATAAAATTTTGTAATTTGTTGCGGTAGCTGAAGCATAAAGTTTAGCAAAATTTGATTAAAATATTAAATCAATTTGATGTGAAGATGTTTTATTTGTTTGTGTGAATTTTATGGATATCCTTGGACAATCAACTGAAGACTTGATTTTTCTAGTTAATTAAATTCAGCATTTGGAATGAAGAAGTTTCCGTTCCATAAAAAATTACAAAAACTTTTAAAAAACAATGGTTTGAATATATACATACACATAATAACAATTAGAATGTATATTAAACTTCATGGTCAAATGTATTATACAATATTTTCTTCTTTGTTTTTTTATATACAATTGACGGATTCCCTGCCACACCCACAATGTTCCAACAAAGGCCCAGCATGCTTGACTTGCACAAAAAAACCAACTTAAACTCGGCCTGAATTGTGCCATTTAATGACGTCACTGACACTAGTCCATCATTAGTTGCTGTGACGCTTCTTTGGTGCTGTAATGGCGGCCAGTGTTTGAACATAAAATGCATGGCGGGCGATACCTCGATTACCTTAGCCCTATTGACCTGTTTGTCAGCACACTTTTCATCAGTTTCTATTGCTTTTACTTTGCCATGTTTCCAACCAAGTTTTCTGTTTTCTATAGTTCATCTCTCTCTCTCTCTCTCTCTCTCTCTATCTCTCTCTCTCTCTCTCTCTTTTCTAAATCCTTTTCTTTCAGGTGTTCATATAAATGGACTTTTTCATGATCACATTTGAAAAAGGTTGCAAAACTAAATTGATTTCAGCTGAAATTCTAACCAATTAACCTGAATCTCCAAATTCCAATGGTTTTTGTTTAGAACAAGGGAATTTACAAAATATTACAGATACTTGTATCTCATGAGCTTTAAACTGGCGAAAATTTTTGAACCACAAGTGAACTAGACTGCTTTTTTTCTCCAATTCTGATGAAAACTGCAATGAAAAAAATGGTCTTCTTTGTTCAAGCTAATTATATTCTTTTTATATGTATTTTGAAACATTTTGTCTCTTTCAATTGCCAAGCATCAAAAAGAGATAAAAATCCATTCTGTGCTGTATTGCTATTTATTTAAACTTTGTAACCATTTTTAGCTCACCTGAGCCAAAGGCTCAAGTGAGCTTTTCTGATCACAATTTGTCCGTTGTCTGTCGTCGTCGTCGTCGTCGTAAACTTTTCACATTTTCATCTTCTTCTCACGAACCACTGGGCAGATTTCAACGAGACTTGGTCAGATGCATGTCTTGGTCGGTGCAATTCAAATTTGTTCGTGGTGTTGCCATGGCTACCATAACTAGGTCAAGGTGACCTAGGGGTGCAAAAATCTTAAAAAATCTTCTTCTCCGAAAGTATTGATTAGAGAAAAAATCTGATGTGATATTTGGCTTCTCTAGGGTCTTTAGCCTATAGTTTTTTCATTTTGTGAAATTCGGACAAAAAATAGGTTACGCGTTTTTGCGTTTAATTTTGAAAAAATCGTAAAATAGCTTCAAATTGTTATAACTTGACTATTTGGCCAGATAATGACATGGGGTTTTCAGTTTTGACATCTTCTTGTTAGTATCTTCAAATTGAGGTCAAGGTCAATTGTGAAGGTCGTGACCTAATTTTTTTTACCTCTGATTATAATTATTATCTCGAAAACTATAAACTTTTTGTATAGGCATGTATATTAGAATGTTGTAGGTATTGATACAACAATCATTTTGGTGTATAGAAAAAGGTCATGGGTTCAAAGGTCAAGGTCACAGATGTAAAACAATACCAAAATGGTTACTTATCTCGAAAACTATAAACTTTTTGTATAGGCATTTATATTAGAATGTTGTAGGTATTGATACAACGATCATTTGATATATAGAAAAAGGTCATGGGTTCAAAGGTCAAGGTCACAGATGCGAAACAATACGGAAATGTTTAATTATCTCGAAAACTATAAACTTTTTGTATAGGCATGTATATTAGAATGCTGTAGGTATTGATACAACGATCATTTTGATGTACAGAAAGAGGTCATGGGTTCAAAGGTCAAGGTCACAGATGCGAATCAATACCGAAATGGTTAATTATCTCGAAAACTATAAACTTTTTGTATAGGCATGTATATTAGAATGTTGTAGGTATTGATACAATGATCATTTTGACGTATAGAAAAAGGTCATGGGTTCAAAGGTCAAGGTCACAGATGCGAAAACAATACTGAAATGGTTAATTATCTTGAAAACTATAAAAGTTTTGTATAGGCATGTATATTAGAATGTTGTAGGTATTGATGCAATGATCATTTTGATGTAAAGAAAAAATTCATTGGGGTTTAGTATTTATGTTTTCTTTAAATCTATCAGCTAGCCATTAGTTATCAGGTGAGCGTATAAGGCCCATGGGCCTCTTGTTGTTATCCCTTACTACAATAGTGGCCTTAATACACTACTTGTCTTGATACAATACTTCTTGATACAATAGTGGTCGGAAGTTGAGACAATTGTTCTCCTTGGATGCTTTTTTTGTTAATGGTTCCTCAATGTTGTCTATAAAAGATTAAAAAATCCAATGATTTTATCAGTTAAGCAGGTCTATTGTAGGGCTATTTGTGCAAGTTAACCTGAATATATGTATATACAAGGATTACACTAAAAATGTTAGATTGAATTGATTTGTAAAATTTGAAGGTTATTATGGGTTTGTAAAATTTGAAGGTTTTTATAGGCTTGTAAAATTTGAAGGTCTTTATTGATTTGTAAAATTTGGTTTATAGGGATTGTAAAAATCTGAAGGTTTTCATCGATTTGAAAATTTTTCAAAAAATATTTTTAGCATGAACGGAAAATTAACTAAATGTTACATTGAATTGAATTAATTTGTAAAATTTGAAGTTTTTATCGGTTTATATATCAGTGTACAACATAAACCTGAATGGAAAATTAACTAAATGCTAGAATCAAATGATTTGTAAAATTTGAAGTTTTTTATTGGCTTATGTATTGCTGTACAACATAAGCCTGAATGGAGAATCAATTGTGATGATATTATTGAATGATATAGATACTCATCAATACATTGTTATATACACAAAACCTATATAAAATCCAATACACAAAACCTATATATATATATATATAAATCCACTTGTCTAGACTGACTAATATATCAAGGATAAACACATTGTATACAAGCGTTTTAGTTGGTTTTTTTCTTCAGAAAATCGTGATTTTATGAGGTTTAAAAACACTGGTCACGGTATCATTGCTGGATTAGTGTACATTGTATGGACTGTATCATGTATCATGTACTAATGGCTTACAGTATATGTTTTTGTATATTTTTGGTGTTAGCATGAACATGAATCGGTGTGCTAACTATTGAGTTTTTTATGGATAAATATTAGTGTTTGGGGGGCCAGATATGCAGGTCTTTACATGCTGACTCTTCATATTTTTATCTTCTTATTACTCTTTTTATGTCTTTCAATCATTTATCATGAAATATGAAATCTATTATTGTAACAATATACCTCACCCCTTTTAAGCTTAAAGAGGATATGTCTGTTTCTGTCTGTCCTTGATTTGACCTTGGCACAAATGTATACCAACATGAAACAACATGTAATTTATCACATTTAGGTGTGTAGGTGAAAGGTCAAGGTAATATTTAAGGTCAAATTTTAGCAGAGATGAGGTCTAGGTTATTTGCCTCTTAAGAGATTGATCTAGAGACATTTCTAGTTGGTATAGTTTTCGAACTTGCTTGAATGTTTTAAATCCCTTTGAAGACCATTTTGTTTATATTGAGGCACTCAGTTTTGAAATAGTGGAGGTAACCAGATTCCCAGAGAAATTAGCCCAATTTGGCAATGGAATAAAAAAGATTCTTACACTAGGATATGCCCCCGTGGGATTTGAACGTAGTTATTGAGAGGTGCTGTGATCTATAGTCATGTGCTTAAGAGCGGAGTTGAGTTGAGTTGAGTAATGGTGTTTAACGTCCCAGTCAAGAATATTTCACTTATATCGAGACATCGCTAGCTGTAGGCAAAAGTGCAAACATTTTGCCTGTGCATTGCACTGATGGCATTATACAGCAGGGTTCCGTGACACGGGACATCGGTTATTTTAAGTTCCAATCCGAAAGAACCATGACTTTCATTTCGCAATGCCGAGTGCTTGGCGAAAGAACAGTCACTATCCACTTTCAAGTCTTGGGTCAGACCTGGCCGGGGTTCGAACCCACCACCTTCCACTTACGGAGCAAGCACTCTACCAATTGAGCTAGGCTACTCTCAAACCTACTGGAGATTTAACCCAAATTGGAAAGGATACGGGTAATGATTCAGTGCTATATAGTATAGAATTATGTACTTGAACACACTCTAAAAATCACCACTAGCACACAAGTTTTAGTATAAGGAGAAAGTGTTATAACAAAAACTGTCATTGGCTTATATATATTGTTCTTACAATGTCATGTACTTTTGAATTTTTCTGTTTTCATGATTATATGAAAACTATATTTATCATATGATAACTTCAGTCTCTGAAATGTTTCATAATTATTTCCTTGTTTTCAGAAGAAAAAAAATCAAATCACAACTTCAGACAAAAGTATTTTCTTTGTAATTGAATAATTGACTATAAAGGATTATAGGGGAAAAAATCCTTTGACTTGAAACAAAAAGAGACATTTTCAGACATCTTTGTAAGTCGCGCATTTCAAACTAAATTATGTCTTAATTCCATTAGGACAACCATGTAGGAAATGTGGGTCGTAGGATTACGGAACAACTTTCAATCCAGACAAAATGATGGAAGATTATATTTATACATGATGTAAGCTAATGCTGCTGTTCTTAAAATATTAAAAATCCGGAAAATTGGAATGGTGATTCCAACGAGATTCTGGCTTTATTTTTTTAATTCTAGAAAGTCAGTGATGCTATTTTTATAACTTGATAACTTGTATGTTCTTTTTCATTCCAAAAACCCAATGACATTATTATTAGTCAAGTTGCAATGAAGTTGAACTCCACTATTTGGTGATGCGGGCAGATAGGCTTGTGGTTGGGTGGGCATGTAGACAGGATAGTTTTCCTGACTTGTTTCCAAATGCCTGCAGATATTGAACTTACATTTGCTATGTGAGTCTACCATCATGAGTTGCAGTTCAAGTTTCAGTTTCATTCTGGTTCACTGACTTTTGATGAGACTTTGCGCTGTGGATTTAGAAAAATTATTTTGTCTGTGAATTAATTCACATCACATAGAATAAGTGGAAGCGTGTGGCCAAGTGGTTAAGGCATTGGACTCATGATTCGATGGTCGTGGGTTCGATCCCTGGACCGGGCGATGTGTTGTATCCTTGAGCAAGACACTTAATTTCACCTTGTTCCAGTTCACTCAGCTGAAAAATAAATGAGTACCAGCAAAATGCTGGGGGTTAACCCTGCGATGGACCGGCGTCCCATTCAGGGGAGAGTCTTGTACTCTCAGTCGCTTAACGCCACGGAAACCGGGATAAGCTCCGGCCTGATGGGCCTAATGGCTTGGCACAGACTTTAACTTTTAACTTTAACATAGAATATAGAATTTCAACTCGACTTGTGCAACCTGGTCCCTGTTTCACAATCATTTCTTAGCTAAGATTTTCCTTAACTTAAATCTTGCAAAATTTCAAATCTTAATAAGTTTGTTTATTTTTAAGATATTCAGGACTTTAAGGTGTCAATTTTAAGATAATTTCTAGATTAAAACATCTGCATTTTAGTTTTTACAAAAATATCTGTAGTTCCACAAAGAGGACACCAAAATTTGCTAATTTTAAGTTAAGGAAAAACTTAGCTAAGGAATGATTATGAAATCGTGGCATGGTGCCTATTGATTTTTTTAAAAATCAAAATGCCAATGATGTTATTTTTTATAATTCTAAAAAAAGCAACGATGTTATTATTTTAAAAATAAATTCTGGGAGAATATAGTGATTGGTGATGTCATATTATTATTATTCTATAACTAAAAAGGAGATGATGATGAACAACCCAATTATTTTCTAAATAAAAGAGGATGGTCTTCTGAGAGCCATGAGAGTCATAACTCAGTATTTCATAATTTTTGACAAATAATTCCATGATTTAACTGATCTATGACTTTATATATAGAAATATAATTTTTATTTTGGCTGCCAAATATTTTTTGATGATTCTAGTTCATGCTGATTTATTTTGATATCTTCCCGTAAAACGAATTGTATTTCTATATGCCTTGTTGAAGCTGACACCGCATTATTAGTTTTGATTATATCAATGATAAGATTTGATTTGATTGGTCGATTAGATTATAGCTGTATCGGAATGCTTCATCACAGCATTCCATTATTGTTTTTTTTTTTTTGTTTGAAACATATTTTTTTTGTCTTTAAGACAGCTGACATTTGTCTTGGTATATCATGCAATACTGGGATTGGTGATAGAGCTTAAATATATTGAAGTATTATTTCTCCAACATTTGTTCCATTATTCTTTATGTCTAGTAAAATATCACATATTTATTGACCCAACATAACCTATATACATCAACTTGACCTTGTTTTTGTCAAGAAGATCATTTTCGAGAATTTTAGATTATGGTAAAACTGCGACCTCAGAAGTGATAAAGCCATTTACTATGACCTAATTATTGACCCTCATTACACAAACTTGACCTTGCTTTTGTTGTGAGGATAGCTGTGGCCTAGTTAAAGTGTTATCAAGGTTTTCTACGATTTGACCTAGTGACCTACTTATTGACCCAACATGGTCCATACACGAACTTGACGTTGCTTTTGTCATGAGGATCACTTTGACCATGCTCCAAGAAATTTGGACTAAAACTGTGGCTACAAGAGTGATCAACAAGATTCTCTATGATTTAACCTAGTGACCTACTTATTGACCCAACATGATCCATACATGAACTTGACCTGTGTTCAATCCTGAAATGTGATTGATGGGATCATATGATGGTCTAGGGCTGGGTAACTCGAAGCTATCTTAGCAGTTACGAACACTTAACGCCTTTGTGTTATATAGGTATTAAGTGATCGTAACTGCTGAGAGAGCTTTGAGTTACCCAGCCCAGGCCTTGAAAAAACAGTTGACATGTTTTGTTTTTTTTTTTAAATGGGTCCCACTTACCAGTAATAACATGACTTGTGCCATTTTATTTAGAAAGTTCAGCATTGAAAAATCAACTCAATTCAATGTTACTGCACTGTGATTTGAGGTAATTTTACTTGTAGATTCCAATGCTATGTAAATGATCATATCGCACTGTGATTTGAGGTCAAATAAGGTCATTATTGTGTGTATACAATATAATCAAATGTAATTATTATAGAGATATTCAAAGACTTATTGTTAGTGGCTCAGATCTCTCAATACAGAGGAAACCTAATGAAAAAATTAGATTGATCATGAATTAATAAACATATAACTAACTATCAATAAATAAATACACTAGATTTATGAAGTGGATCAAGGAATGGCAGTATGATGAACTCCGCACTGGGTTCATTTTTGTATTTAGGAATTATGAAGTGAAAGAATTGTATAAAATAGCGATATATAAAGTCTGTGCTTGGTTCAATTTCGTATTTGGGAATTACAAAGTGTAGAGTTGAGTAATGGTGTTTAACGTCCCAGTCAAGAATATTTCACTTATATCGAGACGTTACAAAGTGTAGATATTGTATGAAATAGTAGTATGAAGACTGCACATGGCTCACATTAGTGTTAAAATTTATGAAATGGAGGAATTGTATGAAATGGCCATATGAAGTCCGCACGTGGTTCTTCAAAGTATTCATGAATTATGAAGTATAAATTTTACTCAAATTTGAAGGAGGCACTCGCAGAAGAAGTAGACAAAGAAGTAGAGGAGGAATATTATAAAATGGCAGTGTGAAGTCAACACAACTTTCGCCTTCGTATTCGGGACTTTGATAGACACAATTAAGGACCAATAATCCAATAAAATCAATAAAATAATTTCCTGCCGTCTGCTTAATTAGATTTCAAGACTTATTTCATTTTCTGTTTACACGATTTTCAGAATCGTTCATCGGAGATAAAAGTATTTAATGCAGAAGAAATCAACGGTTATCGTTTCCGATATTGGCTCGTAATTGATGATATTATTTATAGGTCAACAAACAAACACTCCAAACATGCTAAAGGGTCATTCAAAAGTGATTGTAGTGTGTTAATAGATTACTGTCCTATTTGCATGTAGAGTTTTTGATTAACATAGTTATTTCCGCAAACGAAAGTTGCGAGGTTTGATCTGTTTAGGCGACTACTATCTTCATAGAGTTAATTATATTGTTGTATATCTCATGATTTTACAAAGTAAACAATTGAATTTTGAAATTAACTATTTTCATTGTATTTGTCTTTGATTCAAAGTCATGAGATACAAGATTGTTTTAAGAATTAGTCGATGATTATAAGGGAAAAAATTTAGGTGCCATATGAAAAAGGCCACATTCCTAAGACACTACTTCACTTTACCTGTCACATTCTGCTAGGTGAAGAAAATTGTATAATGGAAAATATCTTTTAAATTTTAGCCATTTCATAATCCATTTAATAAATTATAAATAATATGAAAGAACTCAACACTCAACAGACTGCAAGTGGAGGTTTTATTTGGATTGACTAGTTTCATCGCAGAAGTCCCAGTGTCATCAGGATCCAAAAGGATCCAACAACGGACTCTAATAACACAACAATTTGGCACAACCAGGGTGTTGGTTCACTTTGTTGCACAGTTGGTTTATAATCCATTTAAGTCATAATTTATTCCGTGATAATGTTGCTTTGAGCAACCATTTCAATTATTTGTTTGGCCAAAATGACAACCTGAGACTAGACCATATTTTTCTTTTTTAATTTGATTTGTGCCAGCATACAATACATTTGCTGATGAAAAAGTTTATACATTTTTATTGGCCTGATATTAATAAATCAAATTTGTGAATTACCATAATTTTAAGAGTACAAAAATGTTCCAGATCTCAAATCCTGAGTAATCGCGAAAAATCCAGATAAATCAAATTTATATATTAACAATATGGTAAGACAGTGTACTTTGTTTGTGAAATACATTGATTTTAGCCTTAGTTGTCATTCAAACTTAAATGAATTATGAAACCTGTCAGCTTAAATTCGTTGCTGGTAAGGTGTCGCTGCATTAATGTAATCAGACAAGGAAAATAATCCTCGGGGAATTATACATTCTGTGTAAGATCGGAAACTGTCTATCAGAATTTTGTATGTGTTTTGTCTCACGTTTAACATCATTAGAATCTTGTGAGATTTTTTACATTATTTTTTTCGCATACAATCGGAATGTGTGTTTTGTCTTTGAATTTTTATGGAACTGGTCTCCGACATCATTTAAGATGACTATGTCATAATGGATTTTCTGAGTGTAAATGATTCCGCACAGAACATATAATTTGTCTAGTGGACTAACAGATTCTCTTTTGAGATTTTATGAGATCGGTAAAGAATCAAGTTAAATTGTCATTACCATGACTATTTTATGTGTTTTCAGGTTCAGGCTCAATATACTAGTCTAGCTTAACAATAGTTTATATTGTCTTCATAATTGAATATCTTAACAGACCACTGTGTAGTTCAATTGATAAGAGTGCTAGCTTCGTATGTGGAGGGTCTTGGGTTTGAACCCCAGCTTGGGTCTGACCAAGGCTTGGAAGTAAGTGCCGGTAGTGACCATTCTTTCGCTAAGTACTCGGCATTTAGAAATAAAAGTCATGGGATTCTTCGGAAGACACCTTGAAAACCGATGTCCAGTGTCATGGCAGGCATGGCACGTAAGAGAACCCTCCCTGCACATTGCCCTAACTGCACATACAAAATTTCTGCCATTTCGCCTATTGCTGACAATGTCCTTCTGTCCTTCTCTGGACTCATTGCTATAATTTTTGTTAATTTTAACCAAATTAAATGATGTTTGGACTACTTAGACATTTTGATTTATTAATGAAACGGATTAGGTTTAAAACTGAAAATTTTCTGCAGCTACGGAGTTATTTCCCTTTCCCATAAGGGGGGAGGGGCTCCGTGGCCAAAAGGTCTAAAGCAAATGCTTACAAATCACAGCCCTTCTCGCCAACTAGGTTGAAATCCACCTAGGGCAGATCTTTGTAGGGGAAAGTTTGTCAAAGGTTGTGGTTTTCTCTAGGCACTCTGGTTTCCTCCATCACTCCAGAACTGACCCAATTCATTATAAGTAAAAGATTTGTAACTGATGTCAAAAAATCCACTCACTCTATAAAGATTGCCCAAAATGGCTAAATCTTAGTTATTTTGATGTTAGATAGTTTGGTATTTTCAGTTTCAACAAGACATGACAAGTAATGTCGGATTTGTTATATTTATATACGATTCAATTTCCATATATCAAACCCATTCCTATTTACCATTCTCGTCTTTATACGAGTGTGGGCGTTAATAATTCTACGTAATGTTTCAATGTGGCACATCAAATATGGCATGGACAGTCCAAAGTCATTTGTTTAGAATTTTATTGACTTTTCAAATTTTTTTGATAAATATATTGACATGCAGCATTAACAGATTATATATAAGAGGTATGATTGGTCTATCCGTTTTGGCTAATCTTTATGGTAACTATATATATCATACCGCCATGATTGTGGTGACCTTCTTTGTAGCAGAGACCCTAATAATTGACGGATCGCCGGCCACGCCCACAATGTTCCGACAAAGGCCCTGCATGCTTGAATTACACAAAAAAAAAACGAAAACTCAGCCTGAATTGTGCCATTTAATGAAGTCACTGACACAAGTGCAGCATTAGTTGCCGTGAAACTGCTTTGGAACCGTGATGGCAGCCAGTGTAGGAACATAAAAGGCATGGCCAGTGATACGTCAATTGCAGTGGCTGTTATATAGTAATAGTGACCCTAAAATTGTGGTGATCTCCATGGTAACAGTGACCCTCATAAAAGGGTTAATTCTTGTAGTAGCTGCAATCCTCATAACAACCATTCTCATGGTAACAGCGACCCTCATGTTAAAGGTGGTGACCCTCATGGTAGCAACAACCCTTTCCTTGCAGTGACCCTTAATGGATGGGGGGGGGGGGGGGGGGGAGGGGGGGGTTTAGCAGTAACCCTGATAAAAGAGTATATATTGAGGTTTCTTACTATATTAAATTTATGGAATCTATGTACAGGTGAGCTAGCTATGCTGTTTCTCTGACAGTTTTTGTTAAAAAATCAGCTAAAGAAATGTTGAATGACACCAATAAAGGCAATAATTGACTTAGGCTTACCGTTAAAAACAGTTTGTTAAAACTCAGATTGTTATTTTTATTAAATGAGTCATTAGGAATTTTTGTAAAGACATAATTTGTGAAATTTGATGTTTTTTGGCTAATAAATTATCTCTGAAGATTTTAAAACTGCCGCAAATTAGTTCAGTTATTATTAGTGAGTTTATAATTAGCAATAAAAACCTGTTCAATTAAAGACTCTCAGCGGGATAGTAAAACATCTTACAAAATCATCATTGTCATTTCCTAAAAGACGTGATTCATTAACGATCGCTGATTAGACTTTTCCGAGATACTCAACTTTACATATTCTGTTACCAATAACAACATGTTTTCCGAATAAAACCGATTTCTTTGTACAATCACATGGTGCCAAAATTCAAATTTCTCAATACATAAGGGGCTTTTATATGGCATTCCATATTTCTCTATGATGACTTTGCATCATTTACTATTTAAACATTGCATGCAAGTCGCTCGTAAAACCGTTTCTTTAAGACGTGTATTCATTAAGTTTGAATAGTCTAGCACTTCATGTACAATGTTACTATGAATATGTAGACAGTAGTATTATGCTCAAAGATATAGATTTTAAGTTCAAACAGGCAACATTTCAGAGAATTTTATTTGACCTATCTGCCTATAACGACCAGTTTTATTTCTGGAGGCCGCAGTGGCCTAATGGATAAGACATCGGTATACAAATCCTGGGTCTTTCATCTCTGCGAGTTCCTAGTCCCGCTCAGACCACACGTGGGAAAGTGAATTTCCCTTGCGGTTAGCCTTTATTGGTCCACCTGGTGTCAGTGTAATTTCACTGGGGAAGTGGAACGCTAATGTCTGAACTAGCACCTTAAAGTTGCCCTAAGCGTGTGCAGGTACAAGGCAGACCATAAAACACACTCACACTTCACATTCATACAGAAACTTGTTCATAGATTAATCTTTAGAGATTAATTAAGTAGTTTTTGTTGCGAATAGCTGGAAAATTTCTGATCCAACGTTAAGCAACATTCAACAACAACAACAGTTTTGTTTCTTTTTATATTAACTACAATGTCATATATGTAATTAACACTGCGGTAGCTCAGTTGGTAGAGGGCTTGCTCCGTAAGTGGGAGGTTGTTGGTTCAAACCCCAGCCGGATCTGACCTAAGACTTAAAAGTGTGTAGTGACTGTTCTTTTGCCAAGCACTCAGCATTACGAAATGAAAATCATGGTTCTTTTGAATGAGAGCTTAAAATAAACAAGTCTCTTGTCTTGGTAGACTTGGCACAATAAAAAATCCTGCTGTATAATGCCATCAGCGCAACGCACAGGCAAAATTTCTGCACCTTCGCCTTTAGCTGGCGACATCTCGATATAAGTGAAATATTCTTGACTGGTACGTTAAACACCATTACTCAACTCAACTCATATATGTAATCTTTTCAACTTAACACATGGGAATTCTATGAATCTAAATCATTGAAAATTTATTCTCTTCACTAATTTGGTCGCCTCTTTGGTGGAGTAGTCTATAGTGCTTTCTTACAGATCACAGTGCCTCTCACCACCCTATGTTGGAATCCCATTTGGAGCAAATATTGGTGTGAGAAAATTTGTCAGTTTGCTTGTAGAGGTGGTTTCCTCTGGTCACTCCAGTTTTCTCAACCATCCCAAAATGGACAACCTTCATATAAGTTAAAGAATCTTGACTGGGACATGAAACACATTACTCTACTCTCTCTATTTTTGCTCTTTGCTATTTTTTTTTACTGAATTCCAACTTTTTAAAATTTTCCATCTACTAGTATCTTATTAAGATAAAATATTAGCTCACTCAGCTGATCTTGAAGTACATGTACTGCAAAATGTTTGTCCTGTATCCGTAGGTTCTGAGGACCATTGTATTGGTTATTCCTGTTTTAATCG
This sequence comes from Anadara kagoshimensis, assembly GCA_021292105.1. Taxonomy (NCBI): domain Eukaryota; kingdom Metazoa; phylum Mollusca; class Bivalvia; order Arcoida; family Arcidae; genus Anadara; species Anadara kagoshimensis. Next base: position 52,424,477 of record CM037865.1, read on the forward strand.
TGTTGAAGTACTAATAGTATTGTGATCGTCCCAATGTGGTACTATTCACAATTTTCAAGGTCAAGTCTCTAGTGCGAAAAAAAGTACACCCATAAGTTTTCTACATGTTAAAAAATTCAAATAACCTTATCTACCAGTTTGTCAACCCTCAAGTAAGTACATGCAAACTCGTTTGTGAATGTTAAACAGCAAAAGTTTCTACCCACAATAATTTCTCGATCATTACACAGTATTCCCATGTGCAACAAATTCCCTGTTTAGTATTATAACACTAGCCTCAATCTTTGCCTTTTTAATCGATCTTGCATGAAATACAATTAGTTGGTAAGACAAAAGATATGTTATTTTGTCTTTTAAGCCACAGTTAAATTTAAATTCCCTACACAATTTAATTTTAGTACATAGTTTTATTTGCATTCTAAAGCTGTAAATTTTCTGAATTTGCTTAATGAAATAAAGGAAATTGCTAGTTGATTGACCTAGGTGGCAATATAGGTCACAGATGAATGACCTACAACCTACATGGCAACATCCAGAGTCTCTGAAAAATAACATACATGGCTATAGAATTTTCTAAAAAAGAGGGAACTAAATTTTAAATTCATCTGTCTGTCATTCTGTCTGTCTTTCAATCCATCTAGCCACCTCTTGTCTAGAGTAATTCTTCAAAACTATGAAGCATAATTTTTCTGAAACTTTGTGCAAAGAATCAACATTGTCAGATGGGAGATAAAAGCATGCTTAAGGCTCGCAGTGCTTCTCGTCATCTATGTTCAAATCCGATTCAGGACGGATTTAAATGTAATTGCCGAAGGTTGGTGTTTTTGAAGGCACTCTGGTTTCCTTCACCATACATGAACTCAACATAAATGAAATTAATTAAAAAATCTTGACTGGAGTATAAAACCCTATTACTCATGTCTTGATTTGCTACACCATGTATTTTCAATTTGCAGTTCTGATTTTTTTATCACAACATACTCCTTCTAATACTGAAGATCATTTATTTTTCGCGAGTAGAAAATTTCGCGTAAAGACCATCTTGACCTTATTCACGCATATTTGAATTTGCGTTTGGAATCTTATTGAATACAATATAAGTATGTCAACATAGAAATATCTGTGTGCTGGAAAACTTGCATAATATTTTAATTCGTGAATTGGATAAGTCGCGAATTCACGCCAAAATAAATCTCTCGCTAAATAAAAGTGATCTGCAGTATTTGCTGTACTTCTATTAGCACTGGGAAAGTTGATCAATGTTTACTAATGCTTTGAAACATCTCGATTTATTCCATCACAGGAAAAATAATCTGCCTCTTTAACAAGATTTTCTGGAACATTAGATGCTATTTTGAACCATTACGTGTCGAGAAATTGAACATTAGGGATTCTGATACACCAAACGCAATATTGCACTGCTCATGTTTTTAACATTCACGGAAAATTGATAAATGATGAAACAAATTTGTCGCATGATACCCATTTTTCATGTGTTAAAAATTTAAAAATTAGCTTTGATATATTACAAATTGTGCTCCATTTATATGTATTGTTGGCCGATTTTGCTACATTTAAAGACAATTTGTAATGACGATGCGAAGTGATGGATACTGGTTATCGGATAATTGTGTTATACAAACGGCCCATGTCATCTTTGCTGTATTGATTTTTTATTACGGGAGAATGGCTAGATCAAATTTGCCGAGAGACTCTTAACAATTAATGGTCGGCTTCCATATAACCAAAATAATCAAACGCCATTATGAATTTCAAGTGAGTGTTTTTTTACCCAATTACAAATTGACCATTAGTTTGGTTCATGCTGCCGATGTCTGTCTGTGTTATTGGTGATAGAATCGTGTTTCTGGTTAACTGTGTGTGATAGAGCAGTGTTTTTAAAGAAAGTGGTAATTGGTCTATGTATATATATATATTATATATATATATATATGTCTGCTCTGCTATATACAATATAGAGTTGTCGTGTTATATAACAGTATTGCTTTTTATGAGACACAAAATTGTTTCCCAGATTTCCACTTTAGTTTAGGCATTAACTGTGCTTCTGCCTATAATTATTTGACTAAATTGTTTACCTGCAACATTGAGGCATTTTAATTATCATTCAAAACATTTTATTTCGCATTTAGTATCAAGTAAAAACTCTTATATTAAGTGTCCAGCAGTATAAAGCATTACTTGACCATAGTGACTCACATATCCCCTATTAATTTAAGTAGATAACTAAAAATCTGTTTTTGGGACCTTTAGAGGCCAAGTTGTTTAAAGCACTAGTTATGGTTCACAGCACTTTTCACCACCTTAGGTTTGAATCCCACTCAGGGAGATTCTAGTTCAAAAAGTTGTCAATTCCGATGCCTCCCAAGGGTCTGTGGACTTTCTCAGGTAATCTGAAACTTTCCACCTCAATATCAGTTTAAAAATCTTGACTGGGATGTAAAATGCCATTTTTCCACTCCTCTTAATATAACCATTTATTCATTGTTAGCTTGCAAAATACCCATCATGCATTGTCAGCTTAAAAATATCCATCATGCATTGTCAGCTTAGAAATACCCATCATATATAAATTGTTAGCCAATACCCATCATGCATTGCCAGCTAAAAAAATAGTCATCAAACATTATCAACTTAAAAAATAGCCATCATGCATTGTGAACTTAAAAATACCCATCATGCATTGCCAGCTCAAAAATACCCATCATGCATTGTGAAAAATACCCATCATGCATTGTTAGCTTAAAAAAATACTAATTGTACCATCATGCATTGCCAGCTCATAAATACCCATCATGCATTGTCAATTTAAAACATATTAATCATACACTGCCAACTCAAAATGCCTTCCAAAGATAACCAGCTTAAAAAATATCCATTACGGATTGTCAGCTCAAAAATTACCCATCATACATTGTCGGCTCAAAAAACACCCATTATACATTGTCAGCCATACCCATCATACATTGCCAGCTTAAAAAATATCCATCATGCATTACCAGCTTAAGAAATACCCATCATGCATTGCCAGCTTAAGACATACCCATCATGCATTGTAAAAATACCCATCATGCATTGTAAAAATACCCATCATGCATTGTAAAAATACCCATCAAGCATTGCCAGCTAAAAAATACCCATCATGCATCATTAACTTAAAAAATACCCATACACAGACAGCTTAAAAAAATATACCCATCATGCATTGTCGTCTTAAAAATACCCATCATGCATTGTCGTCTTAAAAATACCCATCATGCATCATCAGCTAAAAAATACTGATCATACATTGCCAGCTTAAAAAATACCCATCATGCATAGTTATTACATTGCTGTATGTTAATTATTGATTTATGGGGATATAATTGGATATTACCCAGACGAGAATGAAAATGTTGATTTAATGGAATATTTGTACAGCACATGGGAATTCTTCACTTATTACAATTATCCAATTTAACCAATCACTGGTAAATATCAGGGTTATATAGCCTTCGAGTGTTAGACAGTAAATTAAAAAACATCATGACCAGAATTCCATGAAATTGAAGTGAAAATTATTATTAAATAAGTGGATAAAACTAACATCAAAGAATCACTTATGATAAACTATCATTTAATCTGACCACAGTAAGAAAACGCTAGATTAATATCTAAATTTAGAAATGTTAGAAGGTTAATTCTCATATGGCTTCTTATCTTCTCTGGAAATCCTTCTTCATTACTGGATGCACCGGATCACTCGCAAAATGGCAGAGGTATAAATGGAATCTTGTTACAGTGTAAGAACTCACCAGTGTACATGCATTTCTATTGGACGTTTTATTTAAGTAATTGAATGCTAATCTTGGCGATTTATCTTGAGAAATAAAATGTTAATGTTTTTCACCTCTGATAATAAAGAGAAATGGTGTTTAAGCATTGAATTTTTGTGATAACTATTTAATTTACTCCATGAACCTTGTTTTAAAATATCTGATTTATTGATTTTAATTGATTTTAGATTTTTTTTTATCTTTGAATTGTTCATTTTGTCACTGCTTGCTACTATCTCAGTTATTGTTTAAACATTAATTGATATTTACAACACAGTAATGTCTTTTTTCAGTATAGTCTTCACAAGATTGTTTAACTTTTTTCACTTATTAGCATTCATACAAAAATGCTTTCAGTACCCTATTCTATAAAATGTTCACAGAATTGTGGGGACCACTGTGGTAGCTCAGTTGGTAGACTGCTAGCTCCGTAAGTGGAAGGTCATGGGTTCGAGCCCCAAACGAGTCTTGCCCAAAACTTGAAAATGGTTACTGATTGTTCTTTTGTCAAGCACTCGGCATTACAAAATGAATGTCACGGGTCTTTTGGATGGGAACTTAACGAGGTCCTGTGTCATGGTAGGCTTGGCACTCTAAAGAACCCTTCTGTATAATGCCATCAGTGCAACGCACAGGCAAAATTTTGTACCTACGCATATAGCTGGTGAATATAAACTATATTGTTTATAACATGGTAAAATAAAACCAGCTATTAATTGTTATCAAATCTATGTCAATTACTTTACCTGCTACTTTTCTCCAAGAATGAGTTTCTCTATAGAAGGCTCAATCTAGATTCTCAGAATTATTTAGATTCCATATTTTTATCATTGATATAAGATATATATCATGGCATTATCATTACTATTTTTTTCAGTTTCTCTGATTTAGATAAACATCTCATGTTATTTGATTAAATACAAGTTTGTAATTCCATACATACATTGAATACCAACATAAGATTGAGTTAGACACCCAGTAGTTTATCCTCCTTAAACTGAATACCAAATCCATGAAGGGTTGGTTGGTTGAATGGTGCTAAACGTTGCATCAGCAATTTTTCAGCTTTCGCGATGAGAACTATTTTATTAATTGCTATGGATTAATCTATGATGAATTTTGTGTATGCATGTGAAGTGCAAGTGTGTTTTATGGTCTGCCTTGTACTAGCACCACTCAGGGCGACTTTAACATGCTAGCTAACATAGTCAGTATGCCACAGACAAGTGTACCACTCCCCCAGTCACATTATACTGATACCAGGTGAACCAGTAAAGGCCAACGGCAAGAAAATTCACTTTCCCACATGTGGTCTGAGCGGGGCTCAAACTCACAGTGGTGAGAGACCCTGGATTTGTAGACTGATGTCTTATCCATTAGGCCACCACAGCCTCTAAACCCATGAAGGGGCTTTGATGGCCAAGTAGTCTGAATCATATGCTTAGGGATCGCAGTGCCTCTTACTGACTAGGTTGAAATCCCATTTGGACAAATCCTAATTTGAGAAAGTTTGTTAATTCACTCGGCGAAGGTCTATTTTTTCTCCAGTGACTCGGCTTCTTTCCACCATCCTTATACTGACAGTAACAACCACCTCAATATAAGTGAAAAAATCTTGACTGGAACTTAAAACAAAATTATTCATTTTCAGACCCATGTCCTTGCACAGTATAAAAAAATGTTTAACCACTTGGCCACCATCACTGGTACATTGATTCACTTGGCAAAGGTCTATTTTTTCTCCAGTGACTTGGCTTCTTTCCACCATCCTTATACTGACAGTAACAACCACCTCAATATAAGTGAAAAAAATCTTGACTGGAACTTAAAACAAAATTATTCATTTTCAGACCCATGTCCTTGCACAGTATAAAAAAATGTTTAACCACTTGGCCACCATCACTGGTACATTAATTCACTCGGCGAAGGTCTATTTTTTCTCCAGTGACTCGGCTTCTTTCCACCATCCTTATACTGACAGTAACAACCACCTCAATATAAGTGAAAAAATCTTGACTGAGAGTAACAACCACCTCAATATAAGTGAAAAAATCTTGACTTAGCCACCAACACTGCTACATTAATTACCTTATTTCTATAGACTGTTACATATGTGCACTTATCAATTATCTAATCTGGACTTTTAATCTGAAAAGCAGGAAGAAAAAATTCTGGTAATTTATCGCAGCGAATGATTTATTGATTGATAAATAAGATTTATAAATATTTTATCTAAGCATGCAGAATGATGCAAAGTTTTTTTTCTATGTCACTCATCAAGATTGGAATCCACTTAAAAGTAGCTATATTTGGATTAATTTGTTAAAGAAACAAAAAACCTAATTTAAAACAAAAATTTAATTTTGAGTTTTATTTGCTTTGATTAATTAGGTTTATTTTCAATACATTGTTTCACAATTATTTTATTTTCAAGAGTCTTCAAGTAATCATAAAGAGTTAATATGTTTTCGTTACATATAACAAAATAAGGGAAAAAAAACCTCAAAGCCAGGCTGTTCGTATTTCGAAATTGGACAATATATTCTTTATTCCTTATTGTTTCTGCCAGCCTGGTGTCTCTTGGGACATATTATTCCGGAAATAACTCATAGAAACGAAATATTCAATATTCTACCAGCAGAAATGACTTGTGAATAATTTGGTGTCGGTTCCAGGATTCTTAATAATATATCTTGCTCCACTGATGTTGTAGTTTCCGCTTTTGTTTTTTATGTCCTATTTACGACGTCATTGCTATAAGGGGTTAATACATTGACATTTTAAATCGGTATTGTTGTGTGTATCCGAAATATTTCTGTGTAAATCTATATGCAGTTGTTATCCGATCATGGTTATAATAACGACAGTTGCCTAAATCGTCAAATCTGAACATGTCATCCGTCGTAAATGACCACAATCATTATATAGGATAGTGTAAATATATATATAAATAATTTACTGCTGATAATATTTACACTGATGTTTTTTGGCGTTATGTTTTAAATACGGATTTCATCACTACAGATTTCGGTGTTACGATTTTGATTACGGACTTGTGTGAATATATTGTATTTTGTGGTTTCCTGAATTAGGTTAATACAATAAGGTAGGTAATTGTTTAATGGTGTTTATATATACTTGGAGGATAAATATATTTAAAAGGTTGCTTGTTATTTGTCCGTGACAGGACATCTTTTTAATTTACAGTAAAAATGTTTATGTATTTATGTCATGACTGTGATCAATGAAATCTGAGTAGTTCCTTTGTGAACTGATATTTTTACGAAAGTGTAGACACATGCATTTGAAAAATCTTTAATTAATTACTTTGAATACCAGGGATTAGTAAATAAATAACAACTACATGTGTTTGAAAAATATTAATTATTAATTACTTTGTGTACTATTAAATAACACCGATATGTTTTTTTTTTCAAAATCCAGGGATTCATCAAGGGCCTATTTAGGGCCGAAATTCAACCCCATTCCCAATGAAAAAACATTGTTTTTTCCCAAATTGGCTGAGAAAATTCCCAATTAGAAAATTGTGTTGTTTTGAACGAAAACGAAAGTAAAAATTTTGTGAAACCCCCAAATCAGCAAAATCAAGTAAAAGATTCTAGATATACCATCTGTTAAGGAAGATGTAGATACCGCTTCTACATCAAAGGCTTCCAATGCCGTAAGTAAACCGACTTCTGACATTATGTGGAAGTTTTACCAAAATGAGCAAAAAGTTGATAGTTTTTCCAAATTTTTAGTTTAGGGCCTTTTCCCAAAAGACCCTGATAAATCCCTGAAATCTGTATAGTGTCACTTGTAGAAGTTAAAAAATCAGTTTTAAGTTCTTACTTGCAAGTATTGTTATCGAATCTTGAGGTTTTCAGGGACAATATTTACTGGTTATAATTTTTTGGTTCAAGACTTGTCAATACTTTTTTTTTCCATTCAAATTTTGTCTTTAAATCTTAACTTCCAAATCTGCATGTCTATTTTATGACACTGGATCATAAAAAAATAGTTTCTAATTTTTTGTCCAGGTGTCTATAGATTGATTTTACCAGTATATAATTGCAAATTATTTTATTTTTTTTTTTTTTTGTGAAAAACCGTTATTTTCATTGGATAAGGAATTGCATCACTTGACGATTTTTCATAAAAATGATGTTTTGGGAAATAGCTGCATATTAAGCTTTTCCGAAGCATTCTGCTTAAAGGGGTATTCATCATGTGACACACTGGCATTTCCATTAGATATGATATTGCATAATTTTTCCTTATCCATTTAAGTGAAGTTATTCTGAGAAATTCCACTGAAACATTTTCCAAATTGTTCTCTACATATGCTTTGGAATATTGATCATATTGTAAGCTTGTGAACCCCATAAACATACTCGTATATTAAATTATTTTCAAATTTCAAGCAGACTGTCTAATAAAATATATTCTATGACTTAATGTTAAAATTGAACTTGACAGGCCACTTTTTTCTCTCTTCTTAATATTCTATTTTGGCTCTCCATAAAGTTTCCCACAGTATGATAGCAAAACAAAGGCAAAGTCAAATACAATTTATATTTACGAAATTGTCACTATGGTATTAAAGTTTTTAAGGGGAGACTACTAAAGTATAGCAAGTCTGGAAGAAAAAAGATAAATCGCTTATTTTGGCTCCATATAGAATAGGATTTCCCACAGTATGATAGCAAACAAAAGCAAAGTCAAATACAATCTATAGTTACGAAGTTGTTACAGGGAGGCAACTAATGTATTGCAACTGAAACCTAATGTCTGACTAAAATGTCACCACTATACTCCAAAGTCTAGAAGGGGGGGCAACTAAAATTTATAGTTGAACGTTGTTTGGTCTGTCGTTGAATTAAGGGAAGTCAAGAATAAGACTAATATACTCCAAGCCTATAGCTAAAAGGGGAGACAACTACAATAGTTCAACCTTGTTGACTGTAACGATTGGGTCAGTGAGTTGAGGGAAGTCTGGAATTAGACTAATATACTCCAAGCCTATAGCTAAAAGGGGAGACAACTACAATAGTTCAACCTTGTTGACTGTAACGATTGGGTCAGTGAGTTGAGGGATGTCTGGAATAAGACTAATATACTCCAAGCCTATAGTAAAAGGGGAGACAACTACAATAGTTCAACCTTGTTGACTGTAACGATTGGGTCAGTGAGTTGAGGGAAGTCTGGAATTAGACTAATATACTCCAAGCCTATAGCTAAAAGGGGAGACAACTACAATAGTTCAACCTTGTTGACTGTAACGATTGGGTCAGTGAGTTGAGGGAAGTCTGGAATAAGACTAATTAATATACTCCAAGCCTATAGCTGAAAGGGGAGACAACTACAATAGTTCAACCTTGTTGACTGTAACGATTGGGTCAGTGAGTTGAGGGAAGTCTGGAATTAGACTAATATACTCCAAGCCTATAGCTAAAAGGGGAGACAACTACAATAGTTCAACCTTGTTGACTGTAACGATTGGGTCAGTGAGTTGAGGGAAGTCTGGAATAAGACTAATATACTCCAAGCCTATAGCTAAAAGGGGAGACAACTACAATAGTTCAACCTTGTTGACTGTAACGATTGAGTCAGTGAGTTGAGGGAAGTCTGGAATAAGACTAATTAATATACTCCAAGCCTATAGCTAAAAGGGGAGACAACTACAATAGTTCAACCTTGTTGACTGTAACGATTGAGTCAGTGAGTTGAGGGAAGTCTGGAATTAGACTAATATACTCCAAGCCTATAGCTAAAAGGGGAGACAACTACAATAGTTCAACCTTGTTGACTGTAACGATTGGGTCAGTGAGTTGAGGGAAGTCTGGAATAAGACTAATATACTCCAAGCCTATAGCTAAAAGGGGAGACAACTACAATAGTTCAACCTTGTTGACTGTAACGATTGGGTCAGTGAGTTGAGGGAAGTCTGGAATAAGACTAATTAATATACTCCAAGCCTATAGCTGAAAGGGGAGACAACTACAATAGTTCAACCTTGTTGACTGTAACGATTGGGTCAGTGAGTTGAGGGAAGTCTGGAATTAGACTAATATACTCCAAGCCTATAGCTAAAAGGGGAGACAACTACAATAGTTCAACCTTGTTGACTGTAACAATTGGGTCAGTGAGTTAAAATTGAGGGAAGTCTGGAATAAGACTAAAATAGTGCCACTATACTCAAGTCTAGAAGGGAGGGGCAACTAAAATTTATAGTTGAACTTTGTTGACTGACACCTTTAGGTCAGCGAGTTGAGGGAGATATATTAAGATAAATGGATAATGCGAAAATATGGGCTTCTATGGTCAGAAGCAAAGGTGACCAAATCTATCTGTAGAACATTATAACAGGGTTTTAATGTAGTATATAATTACTAAAAATTACTTTCCCCCATATAAATGGCCAAATTCTTAAGTATATATTCAGGATTGTAATTCCCATAGGAGCATAGATCATTGGTGTATACATATAGCCGCCATCTGAAATGGTGCAATAGCTGTCCTTTTGACTTATGCAAATATAGACTCATTGATATATAATGCTAGTACTTGGGGGACTAATAAAGTCTAAATGAGGTACTTTCATGTCTTAATTGGTATTGAGTCTAGGAATGTTAAAATATTGTAAATATGTTACTGCAATGAAACCTGCGAGAACCAAACGCTGAGTTAACAGAAAAACCAAACCATGAGTAAACTGAAAACCTGTTTTTACTGAACCACAGTAGAACTTGTGAAACCCAACCCCTTAGTAATTTAAAAACCAAACTCTGAATAAACTGAAAACCTGTCTTAACTGAACTACAGTAGAACTTGTGAAAACCACCCCCCTAGTAAACTGAAAACCAACCCCTAAGTAAACTGAAAACCTGTCTAAACTGAACTACAGTAGAACTTGTGAAAACCACGCCCTAGTGAACTGAAAACCAACCCCTAAGTAAACTGAAAACCTGTCTAAACTGAACTACAGTAGAACTTGTGAAAACCACCCCCCTAGTAAACTGAAAACCCAACCCTAAGTAAACTGAAAACCTGTCTAAACTGAACTACAGTAGAATTTGTGAAAACCAACCCCCTAGTAAACTGAAAACCCAACCCTAAGTAAACTGAAAACCTTTCTAAACTGAACTACAGTAGAACTTGTGAAAACCACCCCCCCTAGTAAACTGAAAACCAACCCCTAAGTAAACTGAAAACCTGTCTAAACTGAACTACAGTAGAACTTGTGAAAACCAACCCCCTAGTAAACTGAAAACCAACCCCTAAGTAAACTGAAAACCTGTCTAAACTGAACTACAGTAGAACTTGTGAAAACCACCCCCCTAGTAAACTGAAAACCAACCCCTAAGTAAACTGAAAACCTGTCTAAACTGAACTACAGTAGAACTTGTGAAACCCCCCCCCCCCCGTAAACTGAAAACCAAACCCTAAGTAAACTGAAAATCTTTCTAAACTGAACTACAGCAGAAACTGTGAACCTGTGGGAGGTTGTGGGTTCAATCCCCAGCTGGGTCTGACCCAAGACTTTAAAGTGGTACTCTTTATTACATAATAAAGTCATGGTTCTTGCGGATGGGAACTTAAAATAAATGAAAGCCCATGTCACATCAGTAATGGCATGATAAAGAACCCTGCTGTATAATGCCATCAGTGTATTATACAGGCACCATTACTCAATTAGCTCTAAAATAACAGTATATAAATTAAACAAAAACACTATAAGGAGACTTATAATTTAACGAACTCTATACAGTCAAACCTGTCTATAAAGGCCACCCAAGGGAACCAGTAAAAGTGACCTTTATGGGCAGGTGACCTTTATATACAGGTTCAAATAACCTGAATAAAGAACTGCTGGCCTTTATAAGCAGGTGACTTTTATATAGAGGTGGCCTTTAAGGCAGGTTTGACTGTACCTTCATGTCAAAATCTATTGCTGCTAATTCATTTCATGTTTATTGGTTATCTTTTTATATTTACAAATATGTACAAACAAACTAGCACATGACATGATAATTAACCCTGTTGTATAATATCATCAGCCCCAGGCAAAATTTCTGAACCTTCGTCTATAGCTGGCGATATCTCAATATCTGTAAAATATTCTTAACTGGGACGTTAAACACATTACTTAACTCAACTGCAATATATATAAATAAATAAACACTATGTGTATGGAGACTTATTATTTAACTGTATCTATTCCTACATGTCAAAATTTAGTACTGCTAATTCATTTCATATTTATTGCTTATCTTTTCATATTTACATACATGTACATATAACAAGTTTATTATAATTGTATATATTCACGTGTTTTATTGATTATCATTTATGCCTTGTTAACTGCTTATTGTTAATATTTGTATGGTTTTGTTGTCCTTCTGTGTCTGATGTTCTTGTTATGCTTATTTATTATAGATAATCCTTCTTTTATACGCTTTCATTTGTCAAAGTTCAATGATAATAAATGAATCATTTCGTATACAAAGGCAGCCATGTGTTACGTTTACATCAATAATAAAAAGATAGTTGTCGGTTAATTTATTGGTAAACAATACTGTCTTTACTGAGAAAAAAAGAACATCCATGTTTTGTTGTCCTTGTTATAAAAAATTATTATCTTTGCAGATGTGGAGATAGTTTGCTGTCCATGTCTGCATTTTCTTTAATCTTTGTGCATCAAACTTTTCCTACATTAAAGTCTCCATATTGCTTTAAATATTTTGTGAGTTATGTCCCCTGTTCTGCTATGGATTATTTTAGGTCCATGATAATCTAAGAAGAAGGGGCTATACTTTGGTCACCTCTCCTTCTGTCTATCAAAAACAAAAATTTCCATAAAAGTTTTTTCAGCAACTACTAAACACAGCCACTTGAGATTTTATATGCCAGTTCAGTATGAGGTCCCATGCTAGAAGTACCGATTTCAAGTTTGCGGGACATCTACTTCCTGTTTACCAACAAGTAACCAATAGCTCAGATTTCGTATTGTTCATTGAGGCCTTGGTGGTAGAGTGGTCCAAAGCATACACATACTTTACACAGTGATTCTCACTGCCTACTAAAATACGAGGGTATGAATCCCGCTCTGGTAGATCCTAGTTTGAGAAACTTCGTTGATTAGCATGCCAAAGGTTGGTGGTTTTCTCTGGGCACTGTGGTTTTCTTCACTATCCAAAAACTGACCCACTCAATAAAAGCAAGAGAATCTTGAGGCATAAAACGCATTTATCCCCTCTTCATCGTTGTTTATGAAACACCTCTTGACTTTAGGCTGTTGTGGGTATTTTGAAAACTGATACACTTTTATCATATGCATGCCCTGCAACTTATACCATGTTTGCTGACATAGCTGTTATGTCTCTCCCCCCCCCTTTCTTTTTTTTTTTTTTACTTTGAACGCTTTGTAATACAATAATGATTTCATTGCAATAAGTACAGGAGTTTTGACGTATGTCTACCGAGAGAGTGACACAATGCATAAGTTTTTAAGGTCTCATGGGGGTAGACCTCTTTTTGATGGCATTGTGCCAAATAGTCAGACGGTTGACATATTCAAACTAAAAGTTACAATTTTTCAACATTATAAATGTTTTATGCCAATCATATTTTGAAAGTTCCCATTTGTTTTATTTATCATTTTTTATATAGAGAATGATGTAACTTTCATTAAACAAGCGATAAAATTCGAAATTTTTTGTTTTTCTTTTACATGATAAAAGTTATAAAAAAATGAAATTTTATTTTTTGTTTCTTTTTTGATAAATATTTGAAAATGTATCCATGAAACAGGCGATAAAAAATTGAAATTTTATTTTTTTTTATTTCTGCGATAAATGTTTGAAAAGTGTAAGTGTTTATCTTCTGCTGTGCATATGACAAATGATGCAATCCTGCAGAGATTAAAATGCCTCCATTTAACACTTCGTAGATAGAAAGATAGCTTTGTTTGGATAGGAAATATGTAAAAGACCATGGAGATGGAGAGATTTTTGTAAATACATGTGGTTTTGATTAAAGATTAATCAGTTATAGATACGTTTTAAAATTGTGATAATATACATCAGCTAAACAGATAGAGATTATAAAAAATGGTTCAGACTTTGGTTTTGCACAAGAACATGGAGGATGATGGAGAGATTTTTGAAAAAACTTGATGTAGTTTTGATTAAAAATTAATCAGTTATAGATAATTTTTAAAATTCTGATAAAAACATACATCAGCTGAGGAGATAGAGACTTTGAAAAATGAGTCAAGAGTTTTGGTTTTGAAGCAAGATGTCTATTTACTATAAGTTGCTCTGATTGCAGAGTTTCAGCCAAGCAGATAGAGATTTTGAAAAATGGTTCAGAGTTTTGGTTTTGTCTATTCACTTTGAGTTGCTGTGATTGCAGAGTTTAAAATGAATCTGATTATTATGATTATTATTACAGTGATTGCAACAATAAGCCCAAGAGATGTTAATTGAATGTACACACAGAGTTACATGTATTTTGTATTATAAATGGGTTTGGCCATTAATTGAGAAAAGCTTAAGAGAAAAACATAGAGGATTTTTTGACTTCAAAATATTGTGGTGATAAGCAAGGTTGTTATGTTAATGCTATTGAGAGCTGGCATTATGAAAAGGTTTTACTGCATATTCATAGCTAAAGAAGTGGACCCAGAATTTTGGAAGGGGGTTCCATTTTTTCCTTGATGCAGTGATTTAGTTTCCCTTAAATTACTTACGGAATAAAGGTGCTTTCCTCGAGGGAAAAATGACTAAATTTTCCCAATTTGAACACTAAAATTCCAAAACAACAGTGATAAGTTAGCACATTTTAAGTCCATACCCACAACATTTCTGATAATGTTACAATATGACATCTTTGCAATGAGGTTCATAGTTACCAGCAGGTCATACTGAAGTTGGCTATATTTCAGAACATCAAATTTTCCTAATTTTAAAGGCAGGAGAGTTTTCAAAACCTGTAACAAAACCACGCAGACAAGATTGTTCCATGGGGCATGCTTTCCAGAAATGTTTTGAAATAGCGTAATATCCTCTAATTTCCTGCAATTTGAGCAAGTGATATACACATGCATAATATCATGAACAGACATAAAGGGGGCATTTCCAACCCCCGGAAACCCCCTTTGGGTCAACCACTGTATCTACTGGTATATGTTAGACATCTTATCTACAATTTATGTTTTATTAGTTATTTTCATGCAAAATATCATTACAATCGTCATGGAAAATCCTGTAAACTATCTTAAAAGGTTGTGGGAAATTTTGCCATGTATTTTCCTTTCTTATATTGAATCAATTACACATTATTACTTCATTCAAAGCGGTATAAAGGAAAAGTGCTGTAATATATAGATATTGAATGAAATAAAATGATTATATTAGAAAATATTCTAAAATAGGAATATCATTATACAAAGCTTCTCTATAACCCCTGTAGGCATAAAATGAATGACTTGATCCAAAGTGTGTGGAAACTGACAACATCTGTCTGGAAACATGTTGGGGTTTAGAATTTGTTTATAGAAAATATTCCCCAATGAGACAGTAAGGAATATAGTATCAGCAATTAGTTTATCTTTTCACAGCTTTCATAAGTCTAGCCAAATAAAAATGATAAGCATTTTCACAAATTAAGGACCAGGATAACAGTTCCTGTAATGCATTCTGGGTAATTCATTTTTATCAATGTCCAATTTCATTTGTCACATGACGTGGCATGGAAATCACATGATTCATAAATGGAGGTTTGAATTCAATATTGATTAAAGCTTAAGCATTTGTAAACAATGATGCTGAGCTATAGTTTAAATTTTGTGGAAAAAAAACCCATATAACAACTTTAAATTTAACTTTGAAAAATGGAAAGCTGAAACAAATAATTTGATTTAACCCCTTAACCCCCGCTATTTTTTGTGGCTTTTTACAAAACCAGTACCTGATTTTCAACGCAATTTTTCGAGCATTTAGACTAAAAGTTGTAAATACCAACCCATATATATTTAGTATCCCTATATACTATACTTCACTTATAGGTGCATAAAATCTAAATATCAGTTACCATGACAACGTAACCATCGATTTTACCAAGAAAATGAGTAATAGTTTGCACATTTTTGCATTTGTTTCAATAAATCGCTCATATCCTAATTTTGACACATTAGAAAAATATTTATTTGAGTCCATATTAAATTTAAATATTACGCAAGGATGCTATATAAAAATTATATCCAAATTTTCATGTTTTCCCCAAAAATAAAGCAGCAAATTTTGCGTATTTTCAACCAAATACTGAAAACAAACACTATATATATATGTGCTAAATTTATATTTGAACAACCAAATAGATCGCAGTTTCGACTCCATTTTTTAAAATTATCGATGGAGAT
Organism: Anadara kagoshimensis; assembly: GCA_021292105.1. Taxonomy (NCBI): domain Eukaryota; kingdom Metazoa; phylum Mollusca; class Bivalvia; order Arcoida; family Arcidae; genus Anadara; species Anadara kagoshimensis. The sequence goes on from CM037865.1 coordinate 52,440,737, forward strand.
ACATGTAATAGAAGGTAAAACCATAAATATATTTTTACCTTATTATACTAAATAAGAATAAAAAATATTTTCGACAAATATCGGTTACCATGGCAACAGAAACCGGATACCCTTAAAAACCACAAAAAGCGGGAATTTCTGTTAAAAACTTAAAACATTTCGCCTATTTATATATACCAGCAAATGAAAAATATGAATTTTGATAAATAAAATCAGTTTCAATCATCTAATAACAATTTATACGACGTGTAGTCTTCAAATTGTTAAAATATGACAAATTTCACTTAAAATAGGCATGCTTAATTCTCAACAAAAACATCCATATTCTGTTAGTTTCAATGTTGATCTAGAATGTACATGTAGGGTTCTGACTTTCCACAATTTAAAACGGAATGGTCAGCAATATTATTTGTAAACACTTATATGATGATTTTCACTTTATTTAAATTTTGTCATAAATTTAATCAAATATCCGTTACCATGGCAACGGAAACTTCGAAAATCCGAGAAGTAGTATAAATTTGCTATCCTCACATTTTTAGATGGTAGAATATAGGTTCTGTCGAATTTGATTAGTATTAATGATATTTATAATAAGAGGGAACTGGTTTTTAGGTTGGTTGGTTGGTTGGTGGGTGGGTGGTTGGTTGGTTGATTGGTATTTTACCACCAAGTCAAGTATATTTCATTTATATCGGATAAAGATGAAGCGGCAGAATTGTTTATCATCGCAGTGCACACAGTGCAATCTGCTAGGTTCCTTACCATGACATGATCATCGTTTCACCCCCCCCCCCTCCGAAAACCTGTAGTTTGTATGCCAAGTTCTTGAGTAAAATAAAGTCACTCTTTTATTCCCATGTCGTGGTCAGACCCAGTCGGTGTTCGGACCCAAACTCCCCATATACAACACTAGTACTCTACCGACTAAGCTACAGTATATGTGAAAAATTGAGTGTAAAACGTGTACTTTTGTAATATTCAAACATAAAATGCGCACATAAAAATAACAGAAATATGAAAGATTTAATGAACACAGAATACATGAAACACTTTGCTACAGCTGGTTTTGTCCGATTTCTTAATTGGGAAAAAGTTTAGATCGCTATTTGAAAATTCTATTGGAATGTCATTCTACTAGTAATTAAAATTACCGAATGCTTGACGAAATAACGGTTATGTAGCAGCCTATTTTCAGACTAATGAGTTGAGTTGAGTAATGGTGTTTAACATCCGAGTCAAGAATTTTTCACTTATATCGAGACCTCGCCAGCTATAGACAAAGGTACAGAAATTTTGCCTGTGCGTTGCGCTGAAGGCATTGTACAGCAGGGTTCTTTAGCGTGTCAAGCCCACCGTGACACGGGACCTCGTTTATTTTAAGTTCCCATCCAAAAGAACCGTAATGGCGAGTGCTTGGCCAAAAAAAACAGTCACTACCATCTTTCAAGTCTTGGGTCAGACCCCACGAACCCACGACCTCTCACTTACGGAGCAAGCACTCTACCAACTGAGCTACCACAGTGGTTAAATTTTAGACTAGGTCGGGTAATAGAGAATAAGTGAACACTATATACCATTTGTATTTGACGACAAATTGAAGGTGCATTAGGAGCACAAGTGACACAATGATCTTTCAAAAGAGAATCATCTATCGCGCCTGACTTATACAGCACATTGCAAGTCGTCACCAAGGTTTGAATTGCAACTGAGACAGATCCTAGTTTGCCAGGTCGCTGGCCATAAATCGGCTGTTTGTGACAACACTTTTTTCTCAGTAGCCCTGATAATATAAGAATCAAGACTGAAATATATGTCGAAAAATACCCGTTACAGTTTCAAAGGGAACTTTGGAAATATTTGAAAAGTAGTTGATTTCATCGGGACTGGAGATCACTGGAAAAAACACAGGACAGATCCAATACTGACAATGTTTTTTGTATGATTGTCAATATTAATTGATAGTTAATAAGAGTGGACGGCCGATACCATCAAGCCATAGTACAAGGCACCACCATCTAGCCTTACAAATTCTATCAAGCTATAAAACTTAATGACTACAGGGAATGTTCATTCTTCTAACGCACCACCAGGGAATAGAACTATAGAACACTTTATCAACAAACAACCGTGGTCTTTAAAATTCAGGCATTTCAGGTGTTAATCCTTGTGTTCCTCAGTACACGACAGTAGACAGTATTCAGTCAGCTGAACAATATTTCATGTATATTGTCATCAATATAAGACAGAAACACCACTGAGAAACTTATTTGCATTGCATACGTTCAAAATATAGGTGATCTTTGTAACAGATTGTCAATACACACTTCTATACTACTGGTTGGAAATCATTGTTTTACTCATTTGTGTCATATTGTCTCACTTATATCGATGCATCACCTGCTATATATCTCTACTTTCAAAGCATTTATGGATTTTTTTCCTTAGTCTGGAATAAGACTTCATTATTTGTGTCCCAATCTAAAGGATAGAGCTATTTCGAAAATTCTTTTACTTACCGTAGCAGCATGAGAGAGAGAGAGAGAGAAGAGAGAGAGAGAGAGATATTATATCAAAGTGGTTATTTCTTTCTGGTATGGTGGAGAAAACCGAAGCCCTGGAAACCACTTTGTGAACTGACGAACTTTCTTATGCAGTTCTGTGTGAGTGCAGTTCTATTCAAGGTACTGGGACTTCCACATGAAGTGGAAGGAACAATTTAATAAGCTTCAATCTTCCAAGAAGGATTTTAAAAAATACATATTACAATACTGGATATATTGTGGAATTTTAAAAGCATATTTTTTTTACTATATTGACAGTAAAAAGCGTACCATCATCATCATGAATAAGTGTAATACAATGCAATATTTGCAAAAAAATCAAAACAAATCTGATGCATACGGTCTGTGTAACTGAATTTCTTTAGAAACCAATCATTTTTTTGTATTTTTTTATATTTTGAATAATTGAATATTATCTTTATTATTTTTATTTCTCCGTCAGCTTTAGTAGGAGTTATTGATCAGTAACTTATTTTTTTTGAACTGAATCGTTTGTAGAATTGTACCTCACAGATATTGTTTTTTGAACTGTAAATATTGCACTTTACGTATATTTCTCGACTTCTGTTTATAAAAAAGTGTGCCGAGACCAGCAATCATTTCGCAGTCTATATTTATCTAGAATATTTACATTATACTTACACTCATGATGAATACAAAAATATATAAATATAAATTTAAAATATAGCTGATACAAATATAAAATAAAACCCGATGCAAGCCCGCGCCGTGCCCCTATATTTTTAGATACACTGTACGGACGTAGTAGAAGACAGTTCTTAGACGCGACAAAGTTTGTGCGCAGGACGTGTAGAGTACATAAATCTATGTCCAGAGTTCAATGATAAAAGTTTTTAAAAAAAGATATGTAGCATATTTTAACACAAATCTTCCAAACTCACTCAATATTTCTGTATATGCTTACAGATGCACAATGAACCACAAAAACTAGCAATGACCCATGACGTTTACTTCTTTGCTGTTTACACAGACCTGCCTGTCGATGCAAAACGTGATGAATAATGAACTGACAAGATCTTTTTTAGTCAACCATGTATAATGAATATAAATTCTTAGATGCATCAACTTTAATATCCAATATTTGATTGTGAAAATAAAAAAGTTTTCGAAATTGAAAAATTGATTTTGAAAAGACCCCGTAAACATCGATACAAAAAAATCGATCGAGTTGCACCTTGTAGATGTTTAGATGTAAAAATTGGTTGAAAATTTTACATCGAATGCACCTGTTGAAGATTTCGAATCGTTAAATTGATATCATGTCTAGAATATAAGTATTTTATATGTGTAAAAACCGGAGAAAAAAGCTTTCTAACGGCATAGATTTTGTGAATTATATAGTGACTGTTGTAGAATTTTAAATGCTTCAAACTCGACAGTGTGTAAAAATAAAAAAGAATACACGTTTTTCCCGGATGAAGTAAAAACGTCAAAGTGAAACGTTATGAACACAAAAAGTTGTAATTGTTCAGTGTGATAAATTTTATACTATTTATGTCTTTATAACTGATTTCTTTACATAAAACAAACAACCTTTTCCTGCTTTTCATAAAACTCTGATTTTTAACGAAATTAATAAACTATTTCAAAAGTTTGAACGAGTTACCATTTCTCTAGAAAAAAACGGAGGAAAAACAACTCAAAATTTTAATCACGTAAAAAATGAAACCGTTCCACAAATTTCAAATAAAAAATTCGAACTGAAATATTCTTTCTATCAAAAACCTGAAGAACATTATTTGTAGATAATGTTCTGTAGTTTCCTATGATACCAAGTTCATGTCGATCCGTCAATATTTACGATTTTTACATCAAAATATGTACAACAACTGCCTGAAAATCCGGTTGGCGCTCTATGGCGCTTACGGGGGTTAAGGGGTTAAAGAGGTTTTTGTCATATAATTATTCAAGATTAAAAGAAAAAGAACTATTTAATATAAAAATAATTGTACTTTGAATTATTTCAGAACTGAATATCTAATTTTGTCTGAAGATTTGTGTCACATTTAAAATTTTTTTTTTCATTGCTTTTCAATAATATTCAAATACAATTATACCTTTCACTCAGAGCTGAGAGTTATGTCACATTTAAACAAATGAAAAGCTGTTTAAAGTGATTGAATGCATCTGATTAATATTAAAACTAGAAAATTGTGATTTAAGGCAACAGTTGAGTCAAATTGATTACTTTGAAATTCTGAAAAAAATAGCCATCATTGTCAAACGGTGATAACTCCAAACTAGTACTATGCCAGAAATAAGCCAATTCTTTTTGCCCTCTCACTGATTATGATTGACACAATTTCTCCTTCCTCATTTAACATTTAAGTAAAATATCAATAATTTTTCAGGAAAACTGGGAAGAGACTAGAGTACATTTTTAGTCCAAACAGTTTTCTTTGTTTTATTCAAATTTGATAATTCAAACAACAGCCTCAAAATCAAAGTGAAGTGTGCAGAATGTCATGGTTTCCTAAACTCCATGGTTTTAGTTTTTGTAGATGTGAAGTGGAATGATGAAATTTAACTCCCCAGTTGAGTTCTTTCACTTAAATTGAAGCTGTCAGTTCAGAGATTGTAAAAGGAACTGGGGTACCCTTAAAAGACCACTGGTCCTGGGCAAACAAACTGACAAAACTATTCACACTTGACTTATCTGTCCTGCCAGGGATTCTATGCAATTCATAAGGGTGTGCTTAAAGTTTTTGTGAAGAGTTTTTTTTCATATGATTTGGTAGCTATATCCAAATGGACTACCATCAATCAGGGCTTTTCTGGGGTTTTCCCTTATAGCCACAGACGTTTCTACAGCTTATTAGACTCATCCTTGCTACTGATCAACAGATAAACTTGTCCTCGCTGTTGTTCAACTATGTTAAGTTTTGTCTGTACCCATGCTTTCTTGACCACTGTGGTAGCTCAGTTGGTAGAGTGTGCTCCGTAAGTGGGAGGTCGTGGGTTCGAACCCCGGCCGGGTCTGACCCAAGACTTGAAAGTGGGTAGTGACTGTTCTTTCGCCAAGCACTCGGCATTACGAAATGAAAGTCACTGTTCTTTCGGATGGGAACTTAAAATAAACGAGGTCCCGTGTCACGGTGGGCTTGGCACGCTAAAGAACCCTGCTGTATAATGCCATAAGCGCAACGCACAGGCAAAATTTCTGCAATTTCGCCTATAGCTGGCGACGTCTTGATATAAGTGAAATATTCTTGACTGGGACGTTAAACACCATTACTCACTCACCCATGCTTTCTTACATATCACGATCAATGTTTCCCTGCCAAGTTCAACAGCTAAAGACTCAGCCTTGCTATGTTCAACTCCGTTAAGTTTGACTGTACCTGAGGTTTATGACATATCATGATCAATGTGGTGATTGGATCCCTACCAGAAATTAAAAAGTTCCAATGTTAATTTAATAAATTTTACAAATTTTACAATTGAAGTTGGAGTAACACTGTTAAGGCTTAGTTAATTTAACATCTAATCGAGAAATGATTGAAACGGCGCTGCCTTAATAGCATCAGAAAGGAGCTTTTTATCAGAAAAATGAACTTTAGTTAGCTTTATTAAAAACACATTTTTGTCAACTACATTGAATTCACTAGATTTCGTGATAGTCATTACTATATTGCATGTAACATCTCATACTACAACTAATTTGATCTTGCAGCACGATATTTGAATTAGTCTTTATATAATTTGTGGTTCTACCCTGACCCGGTGTAATTCAGTTTTATTGTCATCAATCAAAACCAATTTTAAAGAAAAATTGCAAAATAAAAAAAATGGTGCCTGCTTGATATATGTTGTCATGATAGATTACATTTGATTGGACTAAAATATATGTGATTTTGTAATAAGACCCTATATAAATTGTTGTTATTGATTGAGTTGCAGGTCATGATAGATTACATTTGATTGGACAAAAATTTATGTGATTTTGTAATAAGACCCAATATAAATTGTTGTTATTGATTGAGATGCAGGTCATGATAGATTACATTTGATTGGACAAAAATTTATGTGATTTTGTAATAAGAGCCAATAGAAATTGATGTTATTGATTGATTCTTTTGCAGAAGTTGCAGGTCATGATAGATTACATTTGATTGGACAAAAATTCATGTGTTTTTGTAATAAGAGCCAATAGAAATTAATGTTATTGATTGATTCTTGTGCAGAAGTTGCAGGTCATGATAGATTACATTTGATTGGACAAAAATTTATGTTCTTTTGTAATAAGAGCCAATAGAAATTGTTATTGATTGACTCTTGTGCAGAAGTTGCAGGATATCAATCTTATTTCAAATTGAATAACTATAGACTAGCATTATATATGATGGACAAAAAATTCCATTTTTATGCAACAAGAACAATTAAAAATAGATTTACCGATCCATTCTTCAGGGCAAATTTGAATATCAATATTTTTGTGTAAATTAAATAACCATGGAAACTAGTAAGCCAAAAAGACATAAATTGTGATTTATTAGATTTTGTCATAGCTAGAGCTGAAAATAGCTTACCACTTTACTGTAAAAGTACAAGTTCATCAGTTATGTTTTAATAGGAACCAAAGTGCTCGTACTGTTTTAGATCAGTATGACAATTGCAGTTAGAATAATCAACTAAGATGTGATGGATGGAGGAGTTTTAGAATGGGTGTTCTATTAAAGTGCCCACATTTTTACATTTTTTCGAGTATTGTAATTGCAGTCAAGGTTTTTTGGGTGAGAGGAGAGGGGTGAATGAGGATTTAGTCAACTGTTTAGTAATTATCAGGTCATTCAGTTGGGATTAATTGTAATTACATAAACAAAATGTTTTAGGCATGATTTTATGAAAATATGGACTTTTACATCTGTTCTAGGACAAAAAGAACAGAGGAATCCACAAAAAACCCCAAAATACCACTTTATGGGATCCTGTGTTGTTGCCGTCTTTCCTCTTCAAAACTGCCTGTGGACTTGGTCGCTAGGTGGTCTATTATTATAGTGTTATATAAAGGATCACACCACCTAGATTGAAATCCAGAATTTCAAAATTATATTTTATAATGGAAAGTTTGGGACCTTTTGTCTTTTTTTTTTTTTTTTTTTTTTTGTCCCACATAAACTTTTGAACGTCCAATATCAACTTCAAAAGGTCGATGTACTATTACGTAATTATAGAGAAAAGGCAGTATTACCCTTGTAAAAAGTGGCAGGTCCATTGGACTTTTGCAGTTAAAATATCAAGAGTCCTAATATTAAATCAGAAAGTCCTGGACCTCGGCCCTGGGGAAATTTGAACCCCGCGAATCCAACTCTGCAGTGATTTTGTTACATTTATTTAAAAACTACCTTCTACCTTTAAGTTTTGGAAAATTGAAGTTCTGAGATCTAGCAAACTGCAACATGGTATGCTGCAGTAGCTAGTATTTTTATTTTATTGCAAAGACACTATACTGTACTACTTATGATATTTTGTGGGTAAGGACAGCTAGATTTAATATTTTTCAGTGCATCAGTGTAGTTTGGGGGAATTTTTTTTTGACAAATTGGGGAATTTTAGTCATTTTCCCTATGGGAAACTACCTTTATTCAGTAGTAATTTTAAACAAACAAAATCACTGATCGGGCAGATCCTAGCTTTAGAAAGCTTGGCTGTAAAAGCTTGCCAAAGGTCAGTGACTTTCTGTGAGCATTTCATTTTCTTCTTGACTACCAGTGGGTTGTAAAAAACAATTACACCATTCTCTTTAATCTTAAATCATAATTTGATCAAGCTGATTTTCTCTTTTACATATTACAGCTTTAATGTCACATTGTCAGCTAACCATTAATAAGTAGTGTTAGTAGTTTAATTTAGTTCAGTTAGTTGTTTTCCTGGAGTTCAGTTCATTTAAGTTGTTTTCCTGGAGTATGTTTTCTTGGAGTTCAGTTTGTTGAGTTAGGATGAGTTAGTTCAGTTAAGTTGTTTTCCTTGAGTTCAGTTCAGTTAATTTGTTTTACCAGAGTTCCATTAAGTTGTTTTTTTTATTTATTTTTTAGCTCAGCTCGTCCAAGTACTCAGCATATAGAAATGAAAGTCAAGGGGTCTTTGGAAAAGACCTTAAAAAGTGATGTCCCATGTCTCCGCAGGCGTGGCATGTTGATGAACCCTTCCTGCACATTGCCCTGAGTGCACTGAAAAGGTCAAGGTGATGTCTGGATGTAACTTAAGTGAAATATTCTTTACTGGGATGTAAAACCCAGATCAATCAATCAATCAGTCAGTTAAGGTGTTGTTTAGTTCAGTTCAGTTGTTTTCCTGGAAATCTAACCCCACTGTACCAATACCCAACAAGTCATTGATTAACAAGTTTCATAAAGACCTTTAATACTCTTATTAAGTCCCAGATCAGCACTTACAACACAGCACCTACTGTTATTTGTTGTTTTAATTAACACTGCTACTTGTGTATTTATTTATTTACAATGTATTTGTTTGCCCTCCGTAATTTATGATATGTGTATTTTGCATGTTGCTATTCAAATGAGTAAATTGAATTATCCGTTGAACCGTTAAAACAACATGTAAGTAGGAATATTTTTGCCGATATATGGTTTCTGTCTGTGAATTAAAATCATTGGAAAGACTTCCTTTTATAAAGAACTCCATTTGTATCCTTCACAAAAATTTAATTTGACTTTTTCAGTAAAGATTTTTTTGGAGAGTACAACAAATAAAAATCTTTCTGAAAACCAAACCTTACTGAAATTATTTGGTCTTGATTGCATTTCTTTGTTTCATTTGGATTCACCTCAGTGCATCACATGATCAATACCTATTCATGTAAGTGCATGCAGGGTGATATGGAAAATATTGTGTGTCTATGTGTACAGTCAAACTTGTCTATAAAAGCCACCCAAGGGAACCAGTAAAAGTGGCCTTTATGGGCAAGTGGCCTTTATATACAGGTTCAAGTAATATGAATAAAGAACAATTGGGATACAATTTTACTGGCCTTTATAAGCAGGTGACCCTTATATAGAGGTGTCCTTTAAGGCAGGTTGGAATGTATACAGGAAAACTTAAACGTATGTGATTCCATATCCAATGGAAATAATTTTTCCACACAAACATTCTGGAAATCAAAATGGGCAGTTTGAGTTATCAGTTATATTTCACATATAAAGGTATAGGCAAACAATATTGACCTGTCTGTGTGACCTTTCATTAAGAATATTCATTTAGGAGGATCGCCCCAATACATGGGTAGCGTTAGGATTCACGGTTTATACATATACACATTACCCATGATTAGTGTTCACATATAGATGGAATGAAATATACACGTATGATCCCTATAACATAAATTTACTTACCCATATTTACAATATGGTTGTATCTCTCTTCAATGAAACATACCGAAGCAATTGTATTGCAATTCCCGTTGAAAGACAATAGGGGTCATGACCCTTGATGTGTATCAATTTTCCCGCAATATAATGTCATGTCCCGCACAGGGGGTCACGTGATCATGCAAGATACGCCGATCTCGCATGGCTAAAAACCCTATATCACATGAGCAGATATGGAAAAAAATAGCGCCAAGGTACAAAATACGTATTTATTAAAAAAGAATTGTAAATATAAGAAATGACATTTCTGCTCATGGTATTTCAAGGGGTAATGTTTACATTACAAATGCATTGCCTTATATGAATCTCTTTGGAACCATTGCGTTAATTTTTCGATGACAGCAGTGTGTCGCGCGCTCTGTGTAAAGCGATACGTCAGTTAATATCTTCAGCCAATCCGCTTTCGATGTACAGCGGAGGAATACATACCACCAAGGGACTACTTATTCATTCATAATTTCCTGCGGGTTCATTCATAAATCTATCCGGCGACTGCAGGGACGCTCTTTACGAGCGGTAACAAACGTAGAAATTTGTCATACTGCACCAATTTTAAAAATGATTTGAAAATAAAAAATAATAAAAACCAATATTTGTTGTCTTTTTATCAAAATAATTTTTTAATGATTAATGTCCATTTCCCATGGCCTATAAAGATACGAAGTGAAAAAATTAGTGAGTCCAAGGACACCACATTTAAATTATGAACAACTGTTTGTTATTCGACTAAATAATTATATTCATAGTAATATCTTACCAAACAGATTATTGTTTAGTGAAAAAAGGAGAAATCGAATTTAATTTTCAAAAGTGTTTTACGGAACTATATTTTACGATCGCCAAGCAACGAGACAAATAAACATGGCTGTTCTCTTTATATGGTTCTACAATAAGAGTTATCTCGCTTTATGTGTTCCAACCACATTAATACACCGACTTTCGGAAAAATTAAAAATACCTATTTGTGGGTAAAAATAATGTAAACATAAGGATTGAATGTCACTTTGAATGCTGTCATCGAGGTATGACTGCATCAGCTCACGTTCAAAGTTAACATGAATCGCTTCGCGATTCACTTACTTTGAACGTGAGCTGATGCAGTCATACCTCGATGACAGCATTCAAAGTGACATTCAATCCTTAAATGAAAAATATTGTGGTGCATGCTTTGCTTTATCGAATTTGGCCCACACCACGCTATCTTTCATAACCCCTTGAATTACCATGATCAGAATGTCATTTCTTAAATAATGCATATTTTAATCAAGGTCAAGCAGACAGGTCAATGTTGTTTGCCTTTACTTGACCATTGTCAGTTTGACATTCAATGCCACTATTTTTTAGTTACATTAGATTACTATTTCATGATAATGGGAGTTTGGATGTTTTGATCTGGAAGTTTAAATTGCAGTTTGTGTAGTTTGTGTTGTCAGTTATTTCATATAAACAAGGTTCCTGACCACAGCCATTTTGACATTCAATGTTATTATTTTTTCAGCAATGTTAAGATTCTTTATAATGGGAGTTTCGATGTTTTGATCTAGACGTCAAAACCACCATTTAAGTTATCAGTTATATTTCACATAAATTAAGATTCTTGACCATTGCCAGTCGTGACATTCAGTGTTATCATTTTTTCAGTGATCTTAGATTACTATTTCATGATAATGGATGTTTTGATTTTTTTGATCTGGACGTCAAAATCAAAGTTTAAATTATATCAGTTATATTTCACAAAAATAATGTTCCTAACCATTGCCATTTTGACATTCAATGTTATTATTTTTTCAGTGATCTTAGATTCTTGATAATTTGAGTTCCGATGTTTTGATCTGGAAGTCAAAACCACCATTCAAATTATCAGATAAATTAAGGTTCTTGACCATTTCCAGTCTTGACATTCAATGTAATTATTTTTTCAGTGATGTTAGATTCTTGATAATGTGAGTTTCGATGTTTTGATCTAGAAGCCAAAATCGTCATTTAAATTATCAGTTATATTTCACATAAACAAGGTTCTTGACCATTGCCAGTCTTGACATTTAATGTCATTATTTTTTCAGTGACGATAAGATTACTATCTGACGCTAATGGTTGTTTTGATGTCTGTAAGTATAAAATGGTTACGGTTTACCATTACACATCTAATGGTCATGTTTCATATGTTTTTTGACATCTCCTCAAATCATAATGTGATATCGTATGTAAAACAGTTTTTATCGAAAACATCAACCCTCAAATTACAATGGCTTGATAATGTACATTACAACTCGTCATGACAACTATCTAATTCAACGACTGAAAACAACATTCCTGTACCACTCATTATTGTCAACAATCAATTTATCAACTTCGCCGGTAAAATGAGTTGTGTCCAAACTATAAATTAGGACTATAATTTGGTTTTTCGCAACATATAAAAAAGCCATCTGAGTTTTTGATGACAGTCTAATGATACAAATAGCTTCTCCTGTCATTAGCTCCGTCGCGGAATTACGAGGGTGATTGAGTGGTATCGTTACTATTCTCCTCTCATTCAAATTACAAAATTGTTGCCGGGATAAATCTAAATCAAATTAAAATTCCCCGCTCGGCATTACTACAATAGACTAAATACTACTTGAGTTCCGCGGACCCGACACTTTTAGTAATCTGATAATTGAGACTTATATCCCGTGATAACAAAATTGTGTTTTTTCGATGATGATGTGACATTCTTAGACTGCCAAAGTACCTTCATCGCAATAACAAAGCCGTAGAAAATTACACAAAGTATGAAAACTTGTGCTTGAAACTCTTAACGTATTGATGATAGCGGATTAATGGTGGTTATACTTGGATGGTGGTAAAATCTACATTTGATGACTTGGTATTAAGTTCCACTTAAAGAGTTTTCCGACACCTACCAACCCTGTGAAATATCGACAAATTCATAATCTGATCACCGAATACCGTTTATGAGTTTGGAATAGAGCTGTTATAATGGGCGCATTCGTCATGGAAACCGTTTAAGTTATAATTTAGTGTCTTAATCATCTCCTTAGCTAACACCATCTTTGAAGCATTCGTATAAATTAATGTCTTTAAGAATAAATGTTGTTGAACCACTCATTCAACGAAAACAAATAACCCCTGAAAGACAATAAAATTTATTTTAAAGGATTTTCTTGATGATAAAACTTGATTTGACTTTTTTAACAGCTCGAAGAACTCTTTTAAATTCTGTAATTAAGTAAATCTTTAATTCAAACTTTGTGCGCTTTAATTACTTTTGAAGCCATTTGATCTTAATTGAAATTTCAAAATGAGTTATTATTAGCTTGAACAATTTAATGCAGATTCTGTTGTCTTGAGAGAAGTTGGAATTGAAAACTGGTAAAGCTTCATAAGAATGAATTTGATAATGTACAGTAAGACCTTATTATAATGCCACTCAATAACTTTACCACCTCGCATATTGCCATTCTTTTCTGAAGTCCCAAAGCCCTTTCTTCATGTGTTTCTTTATAAGACTTCCTAATATACTATAAACATATTTATTTTTCACGGTGTTCTTTTTTTCACTTATTTCGCTGTCAGTTGTTTTGTGCAAAAATTAATACCAAGCAAAAATTATATCGTGCTTATTGTGTTGAAGCGCATATTTTAAAAACGGGAAAATTTAACTACACAGATATGTCTAAATTTCTTATACTGCAAAAATAAATACATGCGAAATTAAATACATTTACAGTATAACCAGACCATTTTATAATGCCAAAGTTTTCCTGAACAAAAGGTTGGCAAAAAATAGAGATTTTACTGTATATAAAATGGCAAAAAAATAAACCTCTGTTTCATCTATATTAAAATATTGAATGTTTGATGAACCAAAACCACAGCTTATAATGTAAACAAAATACCTTATAATGTCTTTTTTGATTGGAGATGTTCATCTATTTGGTAACTGAAATCTTTAATGTGATTGTCAAAGGTCATTGGTTTTGTCTGGTCACTCAAGTTTCCTCTGTCATCCCAGAACTGACCACCTTGATATTAGTGAAAAATTATATGAAAAGTTCTTGTCTATGGACAAAAAAACACATTTCTCCACTTCACTGATTTATTAGATATATTTGTTTATTTAGTCAATGAGTTGAGTTGTGTAATGGTGTTTAATGTCCAAGTCAAGAATATTTCACTTATATCGAGACATTGCCAGTTATAAGTGAAGGTGCTGAAATCTTGCATGCATGTTGTGCTGATGGCTTTTTACAGCATGCAGGGTTCTTTATCATGCCATGCCTGCTGTAACACAGGTAAGTTCCCATCTGAAGGAACTGTGATTTTTATTTCATAATGTTGAAGGCTTGGCGAAAGAACAGTTGACCACTTTCAAGTCTTGGGTGGGATTCAATCAGGGTTCAAACACATGACCTCCCACTTACAGAGCCAGCACTCTATCAACTGAGCTGCTGGAGTGGTATCTTTGGTCAATGATGAATCTTCAATAATCACAATACATTAACATAGAATCTGTTGGAAAAATTAAATTACTGTTCTTTAGTTCTATTCATGGTATACAGTAAAAACACATGCAGTCAGCAAAATTTAGATGTTAAATTAGTTTAGTCAATGTAGAAACATTTGGGCCGACTTTGATTTGTCTAAGATGTGTTAATCGTGTTAAGGGAGTTAACACGAATTCAAATCAAGTAGGGTAAGTCACGGGTAGGTGTTTCTCATGTTAACCCGATTAATAGTAACCCTTAGGCTAGTTTAGTCCAGTTTAACTCGAGAACAGCATGGCAACCACAGAAGGGAACTTACAGAATTGTTGAGTAAAAATTTGATTAATATTGCTTTAATAACAATTATATTCACAACCATGTACTTGAACGAGCACAAAAATGATGGTACTGAAATTATCAGTATCTATAGCCTATTGATACGTATTTTTTTCAGTATAGTAGAAGTATAACGGTTATTTACTGGTGTTCTTTTCTACGATGGCTCCAATACCATTTCAAAAGTGCCATGATGAAGCCTGAAATGGTGCTTTAAATTATCAGCTGAATATGTTCAACTAAATGTTTTACTCTTGAAACGAATTATCTAGGGGAAATGTTGCTAACGGCCAAAAAATACCGATGTCTTCAACTAAATAGAGATCGTGATCCGAACGTCATCATCAAATATAAATTTTACCATCTTGACCTCCATGTTAAATTTAACACAACTAACTCGTTTTCTGTTCAATTTAGATCGAGTTTTGTGCATGCTCATTGCATTACCCGAGTTATACCTGAGAAACACGATTTGGACAAATCGAGGTGGGCCATGAATTTAAAAAATCTATAACATTAAGCAAAATGGAAAAATTACAATGGACACATAAAAAAGAAGTAATAGTAGTGGATCAGTAAGGCAGAAAATACTACAGTGGCAAAAGAAATAGAAAACATAATGTATAAAAAGAGCTCCCAACCGGTCAATAACCTCAATTAGTCTAGACATTTAATCAAAAACATGGAACAAATCAAAACAGAATTGGAACAATAACCATGATAGCAAAATTAATTTTAAAAAATATTGTTCATATTAAATTTCTTGCATTTCAAAGAAAACATCAATATAATTTAGTTTGATGGAAATTAAATACTTGCTTGTATCAGAAGTGTATTGAAGATAAGGCATTGATATATGAAAACCGAACTCTATGTATACTGCTCAAATGTTTAACGTAACGCAACATTAAGTTTTAATTCCAAAACAGTTAATCGGTGAAAGATCAATTCAATAGATGCCACGGTTTATTTGTTTTTTAGTTGGCAGTATATTGTGAACACGAATGAAACTGAATCTTACAGTTATATCAGAAATAATAAATTCTGCGGTAATTAAATTATCTTTCGGTCAATATTATACAACCAGCTCGATTTTTAAGCTATATCATTGTAAAATTGTTATGGAATATGTATTATTGCATGCTTGCAGGCACATTGCAATATTTATGCAATCGTAAAATTACTTTCAGGAGATTAAAATGGCATTGGATATGACAGCTGACTGCACAATAATATGTTAACCATCTCTTGGTAATAGTAAAAATTTATATACACGTGCACTCTTGGTATAAACAATGTAAATGATCACACGTCTGTGAACAATATTATTTTGATGGCGGCTTTATATCGTCACTGGTTTTGACATTTTAATGAACTTTATTTTGTTGTTTTGTCCATGTTGAAATGTTTTAGCATTTTAAGTGTCGGCCTTATTAGGCAAGGTTGTATATACATGCAATTCATATCAATAAAGTTGTTATGGGTTCAACTCCAAGTGGTAGCATGTGATGAGATTATTTTTCTTCGCTTTAGGCCTTAGACTTTGCTGGTTGGCTGGGTAACCTTGGGATGGATTGCGGGCTTTGCAATAATTAGTCTGAAACATTGTAGGCCATTGTACAAGCATATACCGGTACTTTGAAAGTTGCCATATGCATTTGTGTATTATTTAAAATGTCTGTGCATCAGTACCAGTACACTGTGTAATGGTATTTGTAGCAAACATATATTATTAAACCTAATAAAAAGATATCTTTGAATTTAATTCAATACAGTAAAACCTGGATTCAAAACCACCATTTGTTTAATCAGATTTTGATATCATGATAGGGTTGGTCAGAATTTAAGGAAAATTTATAGAAAATAAACTTTGGTCCTTCAAAATAATGTAGTGATAAGACATTATGGAGGCAACATTATGGAGGGGCATTATAATTATTGTTTACTGTATTTGGACTATGTAGTGGAACCTTTAATACCTGAACTATAGCAAAATAAACTGAAAATCTTGACTAGAAGGAACTGCAGCAGAGTTAACTGAAAATCTGTCTAAATTGAACTGATTTTTAAGGAAACACCATTAACATTGTTTGATAAATTGCCTTGTGTAATCTGATTACCGATTACCTGTGTAAATTAAAAAAAAAAATCTTTATTCTAATTGATGTTAAGGTTAAGCAGGTTCAACTTTAACTGTACAGTAAACATAAAGAAAATAAGTCTGGATTACTGATTACTGGCAGTAATTCTTTTTTTTAGTTTTTAGCTCACCTGGCCTAAAGGCCATGTGAGCTTTTGCCATCACTCGGCGTCCGTCGTCCGTCAGTCAGTCCGTCCGTCAGTCCGTCTGTAAACTTTTCACATTTTGGCTATCTCCTCTGAAACTCCTGAACCAATTTTAACCAAACTTTACAGGAATGATGTATGGAAGGTCCTTTACTTAGATTGCCAAATTTGTTTGATCCGCCAAAAAACATGGCTGCCACAGCAGAAGATAGTTTAACATTGGACCCTATGGGAAAAATGCATTTTTGACTATTTCCTCAGAAATGACTGAAGCAAATTTAACCAAACTTTACAGGAATGCTGTAAGGAAGGTTCTTTACTTAGATTGCCAAAATTTTTCTGATCCGTCAAAAACATGGCCGCCAGCGCAGAAGATAGTTTAACATTGGACCCTATGGGAAAAGCATATATTTGCTATCTTCTTTGAAACCGCTGAGCTAATTTGAACCAAACTTTACAGAAATAATGTATGCAAGGTCATTTACTAAGATTGCCCAAACTTTTCTGATCCGCCAAAAGAAATGGCCGCCAGGGCCAAACAAAGTTTAACATTGGGCCCTATGGGAAAACACACATTTTGGCTATCTCCTCTGAAACAACTGAAGCGAATTCAATTAAACTTTACAGGAATAATGTATGGAAGGTGTTTTGCAAAGATTGCCGAAATTTTTCTGATCCTCCTAAAAATATGGCTGCCAGCGGGGAACATAGTTTAACATTGGACCCTATGGGAAAAACACATTTTGGCTGTCTCCTCTGAAACTATTGAAGCAAACTTAACCAAACTTTAGAGGAATGATGTATTAGAGGTCCTTTACATAGATTGCCAAAATTTTTCTGATTGGCCAAAAAACATGGCTGCCAGAGCAAAAGGTAGTTTAACATTGGACCCTATGGGAAAAACGCATTTTTGACTATGTCCTCAGAAATGACTGAAGCAAATTAAACCAAACTTTACAGAAATGATTTATAGAAGGTCTTTTACTTAGATTGCCAAAATTTTTCTGATCCACCAAAAAACATGGCCGCCAGCACAGAAGATAGTTTAACATTGGACCCTATGGGAAAAACGCATTTTTGACTATGTCCTCAGAAATGACTGAAGCAAATTGAACCAAACTTTACAGGAATGATGTATAGAAGGTCCTTTACTTAGATTGCCAAAATTTTTCTGATCCGCCGAAAAACATGGCAGCCAGGGCAGAAGATAGTTTAACATTGGACCCTATGGGAAAAACGCATTTTTGACTATGTCCTCAGAAATGACTGAAGCAAATTGAACCAAACTTTACAGGAATGATGTATAGAAGGTCCTTTACATAGATTGCCAAAATTTTTCTGATCCGCCAAAAAACATGACTGCCAGCAGAGAACATAGTTTCACATTGGACCCTATGGGAAAAGCATATATATGCTATCTCCTCTGAAGCTAGTGAAGCAAATTGAACCAAACTTTACAGGAATGATGTATAGAAGGTCTTTTACATAGATTGCCAAAATTTTTCTGATCTGCCAAAAAACATGGCTGTCAGCGCAAAAGATAGTTTAACATTGGACTTTATGGGAAAAATGCATTTTTGACTATGTCCTCAAAAATGACTGAAGCAAATTGTACCAAACTTCACAGGAATGGTGTATAGAATGTCCTTTACATAGATTGCCAAAATTTTCCTGATCTGCCATAAAACTTGGCTGCCAGTGGAGAACATTGTTTCACATTGGACCCTATGGGAAAAAGCATATATTTGCTATTTCCTTTGAAGCTACTAAAGCAAATTGAATCAAACTTTACAGGAATGATGTATGGATGGTTCTTTACTTAGATTGTGGACATTTTTTTGATCAGCCAAAAAAGATGCCAGCACAGAACATAGTTTAACCCTATGGGAATAGCATATATTTGCTATCTCCTCTTAAGCTACTGAAGCAAATTGAACCAAAATTTATGGGAATGATGTATGGAAGGTCCTTTACTTAGATTGACAAATTCAAATTGCCGGTTTTATTTACAATAAAGGCAAAACACTTTCAAAATCTCGGAAGCTGAAATTTCATTGGACAATAAATGTTACAACAATGGCTCATTCACATATGCCCCTAAACGGTGTTTCCTCAGATCTCCCACTCCGCGCCTATATCAAAAATGGGGGAGCAAGTGAGAGATGTGATTTTAATCAGATTGAAAAAACTGTGAATGGTACATATAGTTCTACAGTGATTTCCTTAGCCATTCTGTCTGATATAAACAGTGCATTTTTTCATCACTGGAATACAAATTTGCTTTAAAAGCATTTTAGTCAGGTGAGCGATACAGGCTCAGCCACACTGAGCCTCTGGTTTTTAAAAAGTGTTTCTTCTTGAATTCACTCATTGTGAAAATTTTAAAAATCTTTAGTCAAATTGATGTTGAGTTTAAGCAGGTTTAACTGTACATTAAACATAAAGAAAATAAGTCTAGATTACCAATTATTCTTTTTTTAATTTTTAAAAAAAGTTTTTTTTCCTCAAATTCACTCATTGTGAAAATTTTAAAAATCTTTAGTCAAATTGATGTTGAGTTTAAGCAGGTTTAACTATACATTAAACATAAAGAAAATAAGTCTAGATTACTATTTTTTTTTTTTTAATTTTTAAAAAAAGTTTTTTTTTTCCTCAAATTCACTCATTGTGAAAATTTTAAAAATCTTTAGTCAAATTGATGTTGAGTTTAAGCAGGTTTAACTGTACAATAAAACATAAAGAAAATAAGTCTGGATTACTGATTACCGGTAGTTTTTCCTTTTTTAAGTTTTTTTTTTTTCTTTTATAAGTTTTTCTTCTCCGAATTCCCTCATTGTGATTGATTATCCTGAAAAAGTAATTACCAGTTGTTGAAATGTATAAGGATGTTGAAGTAAACATTACCAGTTTCCTGTATTAAACTTAAAATTAAGCAAACTTTTACCCCAAAAAATCAATATCTTTGAAACTCTCGGGAGATTGCTCTGATAAAACATTGTAAAAATGTTACTGCGGTAACTTCTACAAACTAAAAACTAAAAGAAATTGTAAAATTGTTTTAATTTAAACGGCAACAGACTGGAGTCTGCTGTATTTGCAGTCATAATTACATTACCGATGGCGATATCTTTAGCCATTCATATCGCTAAAGACATTTGACATATTGGATCACAACTTAAAAGACACCGATGCAACAAATTGGTCTACAATTACCCACAATTAGCATCAATCAGTCTGCAAAAAATCATATATTTTATGTTCATATATGGACGTCATGAAACCAAGGTGGCATTGACGTTTTGAGTTTAGGATTTTGTAAAATGAATATTATAATGATGAAGTTTTTGTAATTCTATTTTTTTGTCTATCTTTTAGCGATATTTAAGTATCATCGTCTCATCTTGCGTCTCAATTTCGCATTTTTCATTTCCGAGAAGTCATTTATTTAAGATCCATGTGGAATTAATTCAAATCTCTTTGTCTGTGAGTGCCTGACAGATTGTCTGGTGTAACTGTGAAGCTTCGCATCGTGATTTGCAGTGTGTGAAGTACTAGAAGAAATAGATGTCATTGTCTTTTATGTTAGGGCTTACCGCAAATCCTGCCAAATCCATAATACCTAGGAGACAATATGATCTATTTGTGTAATGAATGCAGGCTTTAGAATTTGGAAGGTTGAATTAATTAAAATGTATTTAGATTAGACTGTAGAAACTGTTTTTTATGACAGAAATTTTTAATTTTGCTAAGTTTGACATTTTTCCTAGTCACTTCATTTGGGTAAGTGTAGGGAGCATCATTGTCCTTTTTGTGCAAGGTAAGCGTAGTTGTTCATATCGAAGTGACGCTTCATATCATGCCGTGCCTACCATGACACGGGACCTCGTTTATTTTAAGTTCCCATTCGAAAGAACTGTGACTTTCATTTTGTAATGCTGAGTGCTTGACGAAAGAACAGTCACTACCCACTTTCAAGTCTTGGGTCACACCCAGTCGGGGTTCAAACCCAAAACCTCCTACTTATGAAGCAAGCACTCTATCAACTGAGCTACTGCAGTGGTGACAAGCTAGAGATGATGAACATTAGAATAATACATGTAATTATTTCCTTCTTTTCTTTGCCATTATCTTAAATTTGTGAGAACAATAAAATGGAATTGATTCAAAAAAAGATGGATATTTATATAATTCTATACCCAATAGATAAAAAAGATCTTCATTAACTCTCTCGCCCCTCAAATAAACCTGCTTAAATCGTAAAACTTCAGTTTGCATTAGCAACACTTGGAGCACTCGTAAACAGACTCTTCTTTATAAACCTGATATGAACTCTGAGTGTAAAATTACTGGTAATGATAACATCGGTAAAGAAAGAGGCGATTTTACGAGCACATCCCTAGTAAAAACGCTGATGAAGTTAATTAAAGATGGTCTTTAATGGATGGAAATCGTGAAACACAACTTGAAAATAAATAGCATAGAAAAGAGTTGACAATCTCGTCACACACTTACGCCATTTGTAAATGTTCTCTTGGGGATTAGGAATGATTGAAAACTAGGATACTCGCATCTCGGAATATTTGATTCCTGCGGAAATTCTGCTGGGTATACTAAAAAGAGAAAATTCAATTACTGAGATGTCATAGTAGCATGATTTGTAGATGTATGTATAAGAATGAAAAGTTGAAAATTTTTTAGGATTTATTAAATGTAGCCTGATTCTTTTTCCTAGAGGTGTTTCATTTTGTGTATTTATGTATAAGAACGAAAAGTTTAAAAGTTGAGAATTTTAAGATATTTTTTTTTCCTAGAGGTGTTTTATTTTGTAGATGTATGTATAAAAACAGAAAAGTTGAAAAATTGAGAATTTTCAGGATTTATTAAATGTAGCCCAAAACCTTTTTCTAGAGGTGTTTCATTTTGTAGATAATTGTATATGGGTAAGAAGTTGAGAATTTTAAGGAATTACTTGTAGCCTCATTTCTCTAGCTAGAAATCTTTCATTTTGTTTCCAAAAGCAAAGTCAAACTTTGTTACGCCAAAACCAAATTATTATGCTTATCAAAAATTAAGAAATTATTTTATTCTCACAAATTTACATATTTCAAAGTGATATTAACTACATAAGAAGTTACTTAGGGTAGTCATTACAAGAGAGACGGTAAATGGTCTAATTTTAGGTCCATTAAAGTTTGTGAGAAAGCTGAAAAGCAACATTTAGTGTCTAATTTTACCCCCCCCCCCCCCCCCCACATCCACAAACAAAGTTTTTTGATGGTACATGTATATAAGAATTTCCCTGTCTATCTAGCTGGCTGGCCACCTGGCCCAATATTATGTCAGCAGCTCTATATCTTTAAATGAATTTTGAGATATTGCATACCATATTAAGGTACATAGGTCAATGTCAAAACGACATGTTGAGTGGAGTGGGGGGGGTGTCAGCTTCACTAGCTGACAGTTCTAGTTTTATTTACATTTTTCTGTAACAACCAGTAACCTTTTAAATCATATTTAATCTAAAGAAATCCTGATACTTTTTTCTACACAATAATAGATATTTCATGTATTCCAGACTGTTAAATTTATCTTTGCAATTCTGAGCAGAATTTATTTCTTTTTTTTTTTCAAAAAAGAAAAAAAAATGGGTATATAGACATATATACTTTATTTTTCTAAAAGTTGTTATTTCGGACACATATATACTTTATTTTTCCAAATGTAGTTTTTCTGGAATGATATCTACTATTTTGTAGATTTATGGATTATATAAAAGGCTTAATTCATCAAAAGACTTTTTGTCAATTTTCATTTCATTTTTCTGCTGTCTATCTCAATATAATAAAGCATTTCCCGATAAATATCGCAAAAGATATATCGACAATTTTCGGAATCCAGACCTACAGAACTGCCCAATAGTTTTATCTATAATGTCATTACTGTTGCTGCAAGTTTAGATCATGTCTGCTGCAAAGTGATTGCTTATTTGATAAAGCAGAAAATGCATCTAGATATTTTTTATATATATTGCTCAGATGACAAACAATACATCAGATTGAAACCAGGCAATAAAATTTGATAATTCTATTGAAATACAGTCCAACTTGCCTTAAAAGGCCAGCTCTATATAGAGGTCACCTTCTTATAAAGGCCAGTAAAATTAAGTCCCAATTGTTCTTTATTCACATTATTTGAACCTGTATATAAAGGCCACCTGCCCATAAAGGTCACCTTTACTGGTTCTCTTGGGTGGCCTTTATAGAGAGGTTTGACTGTACTTACAAAATATGTTGAAATCAGGAGCTAGATGGCAAAGACAGGTTTATCAGTTCCCTTTTATTATACCTGTGTTAACAAGTTTTAAAGAATAAATAAGAATTACCCTGTCCTATTGACTGTCTTGTCTACTGTAAATCACTTTAATTTCGCGGCACTTTTTTTTCGCGACACTTTTTTTTCGCGAATCCATAACAAAACCTATTTCGCGACATGAAATTTTCGCGATTTCCCTAAAGGTAACCCCTCATTAAATTTATTTGCTATATATTATGTCACTTCGATTTAACTTTATCAAAAATCACTTTAATTTCACGACACTTAATTTTCGCGAATTGTTACCGAGTCGCGAATATCGCGAAAATAAAGTGTTCGCGAAAATTAAGTGATTTACAGTATTTATCTGTTGTGTTCCCTCAATAACTTCCACATTTATGGTTGGATTTTTATCAGACTTGGCACAAATGTATATCCTCATTAGATGTGTTTAGACGTGTAGGTCTATCAAAAGTGAAGGTCACAAGTGGCAGTAATCTTTACCTTTTTAGTGCTCTTGGGGCAATATGCAGGAAGCTATGGTTCTTTAAGCACATGTCATGCCTACACTGGACAGATTTGTTATGGTTTAGTTGTGAAGGTGGGTCAAAAGTGAATGTCACATTTGGCAGAAATTTATACCTTTCCTGTGCTCCCAGGGCAATTTGCAGGGAGCCAAGGTTCTTCAGGCACATGTCATGCCTACTGTGACACAGAACATGTATATTTGTCAAGGTTGAGTTGTTTTCATACCCCATCACATGAATTTGTGTATGATGGATATGTAATGTTATCATGTCACCAACAATTATTGTGCAGCTGTTCATGTGTCTAACTGTACTACTTTCATTTTCAGTTTATAAATCACGTTGCCTTTAGTAAAATGAGACATGTACAGTCAAACCTGTCTATAAAGGTCACCCAAGGGAATCAGTAAAAGTGGCCTTTATTGGGAGGTCGCCTTTATATACAGGTTCAAATAATATGAATAAAGAACAATTGGGATACAATTCTATTGGCCTTTAAAAGAAAGTGGTCCTTATATAGAGGTGGCCTTTAAGGCAGATTGGACTGTACATGTATATATCAGTATGTGGAGTGTTCAGTAAATGGAAAACTGGTATAAACCATTGCATAAGGGGTTCGGTAAATGACTTAGAACATTGACATTTACTAGTACAAGGGATTCGTCATGTTTCAGTAATTTGTCACTGCTTTGTTATTTTGATATTTACGTACAAAATAATTTGTTAACCAATACATCATTTTATAATTCTGCATCTAAATTTCATATTTCTGATTTAATATATCTTTTTTTTTATCTTGATATTTGCAATATATAGCATACTAACATGTTTTTGCCGCCCTTCCAGCACTAGAAAAACAGAATTAGGTAAATGTCATTGAACTATCTGCTAATATGTAGAAACTGCATAGAAATTGATTCAACTTGAAAACTATCATCAAAATAGAAATTTTAAAGAAATCCATGGCAATTATAAAGTCGTTTGTTACAATTTGTAACATTTACAGATAGGTTAAACCCTCATATAGCCATGCAGGCAAACATAAGTGATTACTATGACTTGGATTAAAATTGATGTACAGTTAAACCTTGTCTTAATGTCTCCCCATTATGTTGCCACCTCACTTATCATCACAATACAGTCCAACTTGCCTTAAAGGCCACCTCTATATATGGGCGACCTGCTTATAAAGGCCAGTAAAATTGTAACCCAAATGTTCTTTATTCATATTATTTGAACCTGTATATAAAGGTCACCTGCCCATAACGGCCACTATTACTGGTTCCCTTAGCTGGCTTTTATAGAGAGGTATGACTGTAATTTGAAATCCAAAATCCATTTCTACTATATTTTTTTTCTAGATAAGCTTCCCTCAATTTATTGTCAAACCCCTTTAATATGCCAAAATTTGACTGAATAAATGAGTTCATTAAATTAAGGTTTTACAATAGGTACTCTAATTGTGTTTTATGCATGGAAACCTAAAAGAATTGGCAACTGGAAATTGTAAGAAAAATGTTGAAACTTTGTAAAAAACATTACCAAATTCATGTAAAAGAAATAGTAATAAAATAAAAAATGTCATACTAATCCATGTCCAAATCACAATCCAAAAGCAAAGTAAAAACTGATAAGTTAGGTCAAATATGTTAACTTCCATCAGGATATAAATTAAGGTGATCAAATTTGAATATAGTATGTCTACATTGTATTTCAATACTGGCAAAAAGCATATAACAGAATTTGGTTAGGGAAACAATGGTAAATGATCTGTAGTTGGATAAACAGCAAAAATACAATTACACAAGTTTAAAGATTGATTAATTGAATGGGGTTTTACATCTCAGTCAAGAGTATTTCACTTAAATCAAAACATCACCAGGTATAGGTCAAATGGTAGAAATTTTGAACTTTGCAATGGGCCAAGGGCAATATGCAGGGAGGGTTCTTTAACATGCCACAACTACCGTGCCTTAGTGCATTGGGTTTTTAAGGTCTCTTTCGAAGGACACAAATTCAAAGAAATACCAACAGTGTGAACATATTGAAAATAGTCTTAGAATTTGAAAAGTTTTAAATGCAAAACTATTAGTTATTCCTGTATAAATTAAAGTCACCATCATGTAGGTGTTTCAATATCAAAATTGGATATTAAAAAAAAAAATTAAAAAAATTCAGAAGTGAGAATTCAATTCCATTTGATTCTTTCATTTTAATTAAGTTTCTGCATTTCATTTCATTTAATTTCATTTAAACTGTTACAATTTATTGAATTCACAAAATTAACACCTAAAAGAATTGGAATTTTGTTGCAAACATTTTGATGACTTTGTTTGGACAATTCAAATTGTCACATGGGTATTTTCAAAATGGAGATGTCATTGGTATCAAATCATTCAGTTGGAGATATTTTTGTCAATTTGTTGAAATTAAGAAAGCTTAAAAAAGCTTTTAACATCTTGCATTTTATTGTTTAATGGATTTAAAAGGTTACTGTAAATTTTATTGTCAGTTTAAATAGAGTCCATTAATGATTAATAATGATAAACTCTTATCGCAGAAATCGGCAGCTTTACATGATGGGAGATATGCCTTTATCTGTTGTTTTAAGAAATGAGTTTGACAATTTAAGATTTTTGTCACTTTCTCAATTTCCCCAATGGCGGAAATACTTTGTTTTACTGGCATTTTATAATTATTTTCTCTTACTCAACAGTATCGGTATGGTTGTGCACTGATTACAAATAAAATACTTCATTGTTATGTTGACAAACTGCAAACATTTGTATTGTACAAGTCGTTGTTCTTTACTCTGAATCATTTGATCTGTACAATTTTTTTCCAAGAGTCTCTCGATCTTGTCTTTAGCATATAAGTAGCTTATCATTCACATTCTTACATTCTTTCATGTAGCCTTGTTTGAATAGACTCATTACCCCAAAATTGTTAAGCTTTGGGGATAGGTCAATAAGAATATAATTTTACTGTAGTATTGAAGTATTCTATAGAGAAACTTTTTTGAAACTGAACCATAGTTTTGTTTCGATAAGATATTTGGTTTATATAAGTAGTAACAGAATTTTAATGCCCCAGTCGAGATTGTTAACGCCCCCGTCAAGACTGTTAACGCCCCAGTCAAGATTGTTAACATCCTAGTCAAGATTGTTAACGTCCCAGTCAAGATTGTTAATGCCCCAGTCAGTTAATGCCCCAGTCGAGATTGTTAACGCCCCCGTCAAGATTGTTAACGTCCTAGTCAAGATTGTTAACGTCCTAGTCAAGATTGTTAACGCCCCCGTCAAGACTGTTAACGCCCCAGTCAAGATTGTTAACGTCCTAGTCGAGATTGTTAACGCCCCCGTCAAGACTGTTAACGCCCCAGTCAAGATTGTTAACGTCCTAGTCAAGATTGTTAACGTCCCAGTCAAGATTGTTAATGCCCCAGTCAAGATTGTTAATGCCCCAGTCAAGATTGTTAATGCCCCAGTCAAGATTGTTAACGTCCTAGTCGAGATTGTTAACGCCCCCGTCAAGACTGTTAACGCCCCAGTCAAGATTGTTAACGTCCTAGTCAAGATTGTTAACGTCCTAGTCGAGATTGTTAACGCCCCCGTCAAGACTGTTAACGCCCCAGTCAAGATTGTTAACGTCCTAGTCGAGATTGTTAACGCCCCCGTCAAGACTGTTAACGCCCCAGTCAAGATTGTTAACGTCCTAGTCAAGATTGTTAACGTCCCAGTCAAGATTGTTAATGCCCCAGTCAAGATTGTTAATGCCCCAGTCAAGATTGTTAATGCCCCAGTCAAGATTGTTAATGCCCCAGTCAAGATTGTTAACGCCCCAGTCAAGATTGTTAACGCCCCAGTTGAGATTTTTAACGTCCCAGTCGAGATTGTTAATGCCCCAGTCAAGATTGTTAATGCCCCAGTCAAGACTGTTAATGCACCAGTCAAGATTGTTAATGCCCCAGTCAAGATTGTTAACATCCCAGTCAAGATTGTTTCACTTATATTAAGACGGTAAGTATACATGGATGGTAAACAAACCAGATTGTCCAGATAAAATCAGTAATACCTTCATGCAAGCAAACTAACAAACTTTCTCACACTAGGACCTGTCCCAAGTTGGATTCTACCCTAGGCAGTAAGAGGCGATTTGATCGGTAAGTATGCAAGTCGGTTCACTTGGCCACCAAGACCTCTGGTTTTGATGATTTAATGATTAAAATGTAATGTTATAACTTAATAAAATTGTACTGTAAATGTATTTAATTTTGTGTGTATTTATTTCCGCGGGATAGGATATTTAGACATATCTGTATATATATACTAGTATATAATTAAATGTTCGCGTTTTTGAAATATGCTCTATAACATAAAAAGTATAATATAATTTTCGTGCAAAACAAATGACCACAAAATACATGGAAATTAATACACTGCGAAAATAGATGCGTTTACAGTATTTCATCAACTGATTTTCCACTCATACTCAGTTAGGCCCAGTTTTTACTTTCACCGCATTACTTTTAGGAATTTTGAAAATCACTTTTCTGCATGTAGTTTTAGCGTAAAAATTTGAAAAATCACCTGAATTAGTTTCAAACTGAGTAAATTTTATTAAATGACAATACATGTATTTTGTTTTTAGCTCATATTTCAGGTTCTGATTTTAACAGCGGGACTTTTGTTCTGAAAATTTTTCCGCTGCTTTGAATTATAAGTATTGATTGAATGCATCAGAATCTATGAAAAATATTATGAATGCATGTAATAAATTTTACAGCGCAATTAGGCTTACATAAAACATACATTATAAAACATTTGTAACACCAAATTGATGTTCCTGCTCTGAAGTTTTTGCTGGTATAAATTGCCCTGCATGGTTTCTTGATTGTGGTAGGAATAATATAATGGATAATTTTCATTTAAAGATGGACTTATATTCAGAATTGATCAATGACACCAAATACTGCATATATTGATACACAATAAATATTTCTTATTATACACTATGGTATGCTTAGCAATTATGGTGTTTGCCTCTTTAGAAGGCTTGTACTCATTTTTTCAGGATACAAGTATATAGTTATTTTATGTGTGTTATGGAAACAGACAAATCTATTATCCCAAGGTATCTGGAATGACATTGACCGAGACCAATAACAGTTCCACAGATCATTCCTGATACCAAAGTCTGGCTTATGAATCACTGTATCTCATCATCTAGCTTCTAAGCCCATTACATCAGATCCTAGTGTTACAAAAGTTTGTTAGCTCACAGTTGGCAATTTTGGTACTCAGGTTCTCTCTACCCTTGTAAAGAACTGATCATTTTGGTACAAATGAAATAATCTTGATTTGATATGAAACATTATTCCCAAAACAGCAAAAACCTTGAGATGTATATTATACATATTTTGACTTGACAGGCAGGCACAAACAGTTGGAAAGACCTGAGCTGAACTGAAGAAGCTGTCCCAAAATTGTGTCAGATGGCGAGGTCTTGTTATGACCCTTTGTTCCCAAGGGAATCAAGAGGCATAAGTCAAGTCACATATTTTGACAAATACATTCAAACTTGCCTTAAAGGCCACCTCTATATAAGGGTCACCTATTTATAAAGGCCAGTAGAATTGTATCCCAATTGTTCTTTATTCATATTATTTGAACCTGTATTTGAAGGCCACCTGACCATAAAGGCTTCTTTTACTGGTTTCCTTGGCTGGCCGAGGCCGCAGTGGCCTAATGGATAAGACGTCAGTCTTCAAATCCAGGGTCTCTTAACGCTGTGAGTTCGAGTCCTACTCGGACCACATGTGGGGAAAGTGAGTTTTCCATGCTGTTGGCCTTTACTGATTCACCTGGTATCAGTATTATGGACTGGAGGAGTGGTACGCTTGTCTGCAGCCTACTGATTCTGTGAGCTAGCACGTTAAAGTCGCCCTGAGTGCGTGCTAGTGCAAGGCAGACGATACAACACACTCGCACTTCACATACATACACAAAAATGTTCATAGATTAATCCATAGAGATTAATAAAATAGTTCTCATCGCGAATAGCTGAAAAATTGCTGATGCAATGTTGAGCAACATTCAACCAACCAACCAACCAACCTTGGCTGGCCTTTAAAGACAGGTTTAACTCTACATTTTCAAATGCTATATAAATGCAAATTCTACATTAGATTCAGTTGCAAATTTTTTAGTCTATTGGTTTTTTTTTTTTTTTTTTTTTTTTTTTTTTTTTTTTTGATTATTGTCAAAACAATTTTATTGATGCAAGTGCTGTTATAATAAATCTGTTATTCTGAATGTAGACATTACGACAGTCACATACAGATTAGGAAATCAATTTTTAGTTTGAATTTTCCTGTCATTTGATAGATTTAATTGGTGTGTCTTGTCCGTAAAACAATTTATTTTCCCTTAATACGGCTCAGGTTTTCCGAGGTGTTGAAGTAGTTTAGTATGCTAGAGAAGCTTGCTCATTAATATTGTAGCGACATGCAGAGTTACGACTCAGACATATTTTGTTTTAAGATTGTCATTAGTACATTATCTTGACGGCGGATAAACAACAAGACCTGTTGATTCTAAAGCTGAATCCTGACATCTCGGAAAAACCTCAGGAAATTGATGGCTTTCCGATATTTCCAAATACATTCGACATTTATCATTCCAGATACAGCTTTAAAGTGAAATCTTGAAATATTTTAGGAAACAAGGGTGGACATTATCATTCCAGATCCAGTTTAAAGAGAAATCTTGAAATATTTTTAGGAACTAGGGTGGGCTAAGCCTGTCATTTATGGGTTTGACATAAATATTTTAAAATTAGGCTGGTAGGTTTAGCAAAGACATCAAGTTTTAACTGACCTTCAAGCCTTGATATTCGTTAAAAGTGGTAAAGAAAGGATACATATTCTGTAGAATGCGAAAAAGAATCAAAAGCTGTTGAGATCCATAGACCATTTTGATGTAGAAGCAAAACAAAAAAACAAAATACAAATTCAAAAAGCTTTATTTAAATTAAGGCACATACAGTCCAACCTGCCTTAAAAGTCACCTCTATATAAGGGCCACCTGCATATACAGGTTAGTAGAATTGTATCCTAAGTGTTCTTTACTCATATTATTTGAACCTGTATATAAAGATCACCTTCCCATAAAGGCCACCTGCCCATAAAGGCCACTTTTACTGGTTCCCTTGGGTGACATTTATAGAAAGGTTTAACAGTACAATAAACAATTAACATAAGCTCTAATGAGCTATTCACTGACTATTCTTTATGAATAAAGTAAATCCTTAAGATTTGGCCATTATTTTTTAAGTCAAATTTTGGCGTTAAAAAGGCATTTGGTGATAAATCTAGGGAAGCTTATGAAGAAACGCATAAAAGGAATGGATTAGGGATCTTCTAAATAGTGTAGTGGTAGGTAAGGTGGCAAAGTTAAAGAGGAGTATAATTCCAAAGTTTTCTATATTCAAGTGATTACATTTCCATTCTTATTCTTATTAGTCCTGCAAGTAAACAGTTTAACAACAGTACCCGTTCAAAGTTGGAAATTTTATGTACAGTAGTCCTAATTAATATATACTTTTCTTTTATTGTCTTTTCTTATCTGCTCTATCTTGCGCTTGTATATTTTTCTTGTTTTTGGTTGCATTAGCTCTTGCCAAGTACACATTTTTCAGTAACAATTAAACTTCTATGCTCTACTCTATAAAACTGTAGTGATATCTGAGGTGGTAGATTATAGAGAGACATCATGATGAGTTCTCGCTGTATATTGTTAATTATATAGATAAACCAATATCAAAATTGTTAAAAGAGAAAATTCAGTTGCAAACTTCTGTTTTTAGCTGTTTAACTGTAGTAATATCCAAGGTGGTAAAATTATAGGTGGACACCATGTTGAGTTCTCGCTGTATACTAACTGTTAATTATATAGATACATGTATTTATAAGAGCCAATATCAAAATCATTAAAAGAGAAAATTTTGCCTCTCTAGCGCCGTAAAATTAATATCATCTTATTAACTTTAATACCATTGAAAGATGTCTCCGAAGACTTCAACTACCAAAGTCGCGAAAATTAGTTTATATCTATGACCTGGTAAGCAAGCTCAACAAATGAAATTTGCTTCCTTTGGGATAAAAAAGGCTCTTTCATGCATCTATGCAATTATTTCTCTGTGTCCCATTGCGGCTGGTGTTGTGTTGCATATATATACATATACGTGGAATTGTAGTATTCGTAGAATTCAGAGTCGTACCAAATGCTTGCACGATCAATATATGAAAGTCCCCCAGGTTATGTTGGCCGCTATATATAAAAATATGAAATGTTGGCAAAATATCCATTTATTGATAACATTGTTATTTTTTTAACAATTGTCATTTAGTGGTATATATAGTTTTGTTAAATAGTTTTTATACCACACAGATTTTCAGAAGATAAGGTTTTACATATTTAACAGAATTCATGTTAAAATTGACTTGGGCACATATTCCTATACAATTTCTTTCATCAGGTTGAAACTGAATTTTTAATTTTGGTTGTATCTTAACTTTTAAAGTTTTAAATTTCATTTTGAAATATAAATCCTATTCATAGATATGTGAGCTTGTTCTTCGATTCTTTTGTAGTAGTCTGGGTAGCTCAGTTGGTACAGCACTTGGCTTTAGTGCTTGAGGTCTCTGGTTTAATCACCGATCCAAACCTGCATTTTATATCCTTATACATGTATACTGTTACAGTTTGGCAGTGTGGCCCTCAGAAGTGATGGACTGGCAATTGTGGACCATATAAAGTCCATCAGAGGGAATTTAGGTTAGATTTCCCACTTGGGAGGAATGTAGCAGTTTGGATAGCTCAGGTGGCAAAGCACATGCCCATAGTGTGGGAGGTCCAGGGTTTGATCTCTGGTCCTACCCTGCATATTTTCTCATTCCTGTTACAGTTTAAACAAGGGAGGTAACTGCTGATAACAAAAAGAGGGAAAAACAAAAGATGATGTTGATTAATGTTGTATATAGTAATCCAGTCAATTACTTGTTTGTGTTTGTTATTTTAGGAAATTCTTCTGTTTGTTAAGTTATTTTTGGACTTTTCTTCTGGTTGTTTGCATGCCTATTTAAGGTATTACTAAATCCAATTAATAACTATTTTAGGGATTTCAGAATTATTTTAATTCAATTTGTATATATTTTTACATCTGGCATTCGGAATAGATTTTACTTTAGATTCTGAACAAATACTTGAAAGCAATTATGTAATATACTGATGTATATATTGATGAAACAGAACAAGAATAATCTTTTCTCAGTTCATTGTATTATTTAGAGAAATTGTTTCTTTGGCTAGATAATTTGAAGCTATATCTGTGATTACCAGTATAAACCATTACAGTTATGATTTTCAGTTTCTAAGCATCCCACTTGGGCAGATAGTTTGTCAGTTCACTTGATAAATGTTGGTAAATACACTAGTATGTGCCCAAGATGGGTTCGGACACAGGCACAGAGAGGCGCTGCAATCTGTAAGCAGGCTTTAGACCACTCTGCCTTTAAAGGCCCCTGATTTAACTTTTCTCTTGGGCACTCAGGTTACCTCAACCACCCAAAAACTAACAGACTTAAATATAAGTGAAAGAATCTGGATTGGAGCATAAAACACCACTAATCCAATCCAATCAAAAAAAAAAAATGTTAAAAACATGCTTACAAATTTTACAAAAAATATATATTTTATAAAAAATCAATTATTTTACTAACACTAGGATAATGAAAGAAAGTAAAAAGAAATCCTCAATTAAGTATATAATTAAGTGACTTACTTATTTGGACAAGCTTATAGCAGACTTTATGTGTGGTATATTTAGTTGTAATAGATTCTTAGTGTAAATATAATATTGATCATTTATTAGTAATCAGAATCCATCATACATCTTGTAGTGGCCTTTATTAGGTCAGACCTGGTATTATTACAAGCCCGATATTGAGTTACCCTTTCAATGAGATCTTGATATTAAAACTTTGTCGTGTGTGTGTGTAAAGTTACGTGAACCTCAACAACAAAAAAATAAAAATAAAAATCACTATATTAAAATTTTGCTGTGTGTAAAGGTATGTGAAACCTCAACAACAACAAAAAATAATTACAGTCAAACCTGTCTATAAAGGCCACCCAAAGGAACCAGTAAAAGTGGCCTTTGTAGGCAGGTGGCCTTTATACAGGTTCAAATAATATGAATAAAGAACAACTGGGATACAATTCTACTGGCCTTTATAAGCAGGTGGTCCTTATATAGAGGTGGCCTTTAAGGCAGGTTGGACTGTATATTAAAACTTTGTTGTGTGTGTATAGTTATGTGAAACCAGCAAACAAAAGAGAAAAGGTCACTATATTAAAACTTTGTCATGTGTGTAAAGTTATGTGAAACCTCAACAACAACAAAAAATCACTA
Organism: Anadara kagoshimensis; assembly: GCA_021292105.1. NCBI lineage: Eukaryota > Metazoa > Mollusca > Bivalvia > Arcoida > Arcidae > Anadara > Anadara kagoshimensis. The sequence continues at coordinate 52,475,134 of CM037865.1, forward strand.
TATCAAAATTTTGTCATGTGTGTAAAGTTATGTGAAACCAAAAAACAAAAGAGAAAAGGTCACTATATTAAAACTTTGTCATGTGTGTAAAGTTATGTGAAACCAACAAACAAAAGAGAAAAGATCACTATATTAAAACTTTGTTGTGTGTGTAAAGTTATGTGAAACTTCAACAACAACAAACAATCGCTATATTAAAATTTTGCCATGTGTGTAAAGTTATGTGAAACTTCAACAACAACAAAAAATCACTATATTAAAATTTTGTCATGTGTGTAAAGTTATGTGAAACCAACAAACAAAAGAGAAAAGATCACTATATTAAAACTTTGTTGTGTGTGTAAAGTTATGTGAAACTTCAACAACAACAAACAATCGCTATATTAAAACTTTGTCATGTGTGTAAAGTTATGTGAAACTTCAACAACAACAAAAAATCACTGTATCAAAATTTTGTCATGTGTGTGTAAAGTTATGTGAAACCTCAACAACAACAAAAAATCACTATATTAAAATTTTGTCATGTGTGTAAAGTTATGTGAAACCAACAAACAAAAGAGAAAAGATCACTATATTAAAACTTTGTCATGTGTGTAAAGTTATGTGAAACCAACAAACAAAAGAGAAAAGATCACTATATTAAAACTTTGTTGTGTGTGTAAAGTTATGTGAAACCAAAAAACAAAAGAGAAAAGATCACTATATTAAAACTTTGTTGTGTGTGTAAAGTTATGTGAAACTTCAACAACAACAAACAATCGCTATATTAAAATTTTGCCATGTGTGTAAAGTTATGTGAAACTTCAACAACAACAAAAAATCACTATATTAAAATTTTGTCATGTGTGTAAAGTTATGTGAAACCAACAAACAAAAGAGAAAAGATCACTATATTAAAACTTTGTTGTGTGTGTAAAGTTATGTGAAACTTCAACAACAACAAACAATCGCTATATTAAAACTTTGTCATGTGTGTAAAGTTATGTGAAACTTCAACAACAACAAAAAATCACTGTATCAAAATTTTGTCATGTGTGTGTAAAGTTATGTGAAACCTCAACAACAACAAAAAATCACTATATTAAAATTTTGTCATGTGTGTAAAGTTATGTGAAACCAACAAACAAAAGAGAAAAGGTCACTATATTAAAACTTTGTTGTGTGTGTAAAGTTATGTGAAACTTCAACAACAACAAACAATCGCTATATTAAAATTTTGCTGTGTGTGTAAAGTTATGTGAAACCAACAAACAAAAGAGAAAAGATCACTATATTAAAACTTTGTTGTGTGTGTAAAGTTATGTGAAACTTCAACAACAACAAACAATCGCTATATTAAAATTTTGCCATGTGTGTAAAGTTATGTGAAACTTCAACAACAACAAAAAATCACTATATTAAAATTTTGTCATGTGTGTAAAGTTATGTGAAACCAACAAACAAAAGAGAAAAGATCACTATATTAAAACTTTGTTGTGTGTGTAAAGTTATGTGAAACTTCAACAACAACAAACAATCGCTATATTAAAACTTTGTCATGTGTGTAAAGTTATGTGAAACTTCAACAACAACAAAAAATCACTGTATCAAAATTTTGTCATGTGTGTGTAAAGTTATGTGAAACCTCAACAACAACAAAAAATCACTATATTAAAATTTTGTCATGTGTGTAAAGTTATGTGAAACCAACAAACAAAAGAGAAAAGGTCACTATATTAAAACTTTGTTGTGTGTGTAAAGTTATGTGAAACTTCAACAACAACAAACAATCGCTATATTAAAATTTTGCTGTGTGTGTAAAGTTATGTGAAACCAACAAACAAAAGAGAAAAGATCACTATATTAAAACTTTGTTGTGTGTGTAAAGTTATGTGAAACTTCAACAACAACAAACAATCGCTATATTAAAATTTTGCCATGTGTGTAAAGTTATGTGAAACTTCAACAACAACAAAAAATCACTATATTAAAATTTTGTCATGTGTGTAAAGTTATGTGAAACCAACAAACAAAAGAGAAAAGATCACTATATTAAAACTTTGTTGTGTGTGTAAAGTTATGTGAAACTTCAACAACAACAAACAATCGCTATATTAAAACTTTGTCATGTGTGTAAAGTTATGTGAAACTTCAACAACAACAAAAAATCACTGTATCAAAATTTTGTCATGTGTGTGTAAAGTTATGTGAAACCTCAACAACAACAAAAAATCACTATATTAAAATTTTGTCATGTGTGTAAAGTTATGTGAAACCAACAAACAAAAGAGAAAAGGTCACTATATTAAAACTTTGTTGTGTGTGTAAAGTTATGTGAAACTTCAACAACAACAAACAATCGCTATATTAAAATTTTGCTGTGTGTGTAAAGTTATGTGAAACCAACAAACAAAAGAGAAAAGATCACTATATTAAAACTTTGTTGTGTGTGTAAAGTTATGTGAAACTTCAAAAACAACAAACAATCACTATATTAAAATTTTGCTGTGTGTGTAAAGTTACGTGAAACCAACAAACAAAAGAGAAAAGATCACTATATTAAAACTTTGTTGTGTGTGTAAAGTTATGTGAAACTTCAACAACAACAAACAATCACTATATTAAAATTTTGTCATGTGTGTAAAGTTATGTGAAACCAACAAACAAAAGAGAAAAGATCACTATATTAAAACTTTGTTGTGTGTGTAAAGTTATGTGAAACTTCAACAACAACAAACAATCGCTATATTAAAATTTTGCCATGTGTGTAAAGTTATGTGAAACTTCAACAACAAAAAATCACTATATCAAAATTTTGTGGTGTGTGTAAAGTTATGTGAAACCAACAAACAAAAGAGAAAAGATCACTATATTAAAACTTTGTCATGTGTGTAAAGTTATGTGAAACCAACAAACAAAAAAGAAATCACTATATTAAAATTTTGTCATGTGTGTAAAGTTATGTGAAACCAGCAAACAAAAGAGAAAAAAATCACTTTATTAAAACTTTGTTGTGTGTGTAAAGTTATGTGAAACCTCAACAAAAAAAGAAAATCACTATATTAAAATTTTGTGTGTCTGTAAAAATATGTGAAACCTTAACAAAAAAGCAAAAAGAAATAAAAAAAAAGTTACATGAACCTCAACCAAAGAAAAAGAAAAAAACGCTAGGTAAAAATTTTGTCGTGAGTGTAAAGTTGCATGAAACCTCATCAAAAAAACAAACCTGAAAAAATCACTATATTAAAGCTTTTTTGTGTGTGTAAAGTTATGTGAAACCTATATTAAATCTGTGTCATGTGTGTAAGTTACGTGTTACGTGTTGAAATCTCAACAACAACAAAAAATTCCAAAAAAAAATATCAAAATCACTATATTAAAATTTTGTCGTGTGCGTAAGTTATGTAAAATCTAAAAATAAATCACTGAGTTGGTCTTGATTATGGTTAGAATAGAATAAACATAAAAACAAAAAATCTCTGTATTTATCTCGTATATAAAAAATTTAATTTTCTTGTTGGTGTATGGATGAAAAATAGATTAACTATTTGAAAAAAATATAGTGAGAGAATATCATGTATTGTTGATTCAACTCCTAAGGAAAGTTTGATTAAGACCTGCGAGTTTTATTTATATACAAATTGGTTAATAATCTAAGAACCATGTACACGCAGCAGTCACTCGACGGATTCATTGAGAATATTATAGAATGCCTTGTGTGATCTTCATAACACGGCACTGTACGTGGAATGGTATTTTTGCATGACACTTTATTGGATTTTCCGTGGCTCTCGGTGTATAAAGTTGGTATTTTTTCCAGGTTATGTATATACACGTTTATGATATTTTTTTCCTAATGCGGCAGTGGCTAATCACATCAAGAATAGCGTGATAATATAATATATATTTAATGGAATGACGACTGATCTTCATAACAATAGCGAGTTATAGGGATTCTGTAATCAGAAATCGGGGATTGTATCGTTAACTCCTATATGTGATGTGTATTGCTCTGTGATAGGTATATATATTCACAGGATTTTAACTAATTCATTCATTCTTGTTGATCAAAGTAAGTGAAAAAGTATTTTTTATTCATTTATTTGTTTGAAAATATTTTATTGAAAATGTTTTACTTATAATATAAGTATGATAGATGAACTATATAACTCTATTTTTCTTTTCAATTTATTTACCAGTATTATTTCATATATTACAATATATTTTTTATTTAAAAATTGATAATGCATTCTTTTTCATCCATCCAAAAACACATTATTGAAAATCTACACAAAAAAGCAATTCAATCATTTATGAAATTGCAAATTTTCATGACTTATAGATTAGAATCTTAAAAAAATAAATGGCTGGTCATTTTGAATCTAAGTAAAAATGTCATGTTCATGATGCAATGAAATAGATTTTGATACAAATTCCCAAAAAATGTGTTGCTAAGTGAAATTGACAATGAAATAGTTTTTGATACAAATTCCCAAAAATGTGTTGCTAAGTGAAATTGACACGGGAATAGTCATTTTCAATCAATCAGTTAAAATGGTTTTTCTAACCTTACTTTTGCCTACAGCATCGAAGGGTGACCGGCCTTGCTCTTTGATGGCCTTGCTCTTCGCTGGGTTAGAAGTTCTAGATTACACTTGAACCTGCCTTTCATGTTGATTTGAGATGGTATTCCATTTATTTATAATTACAATCTGATAAATATATATTCCTGTATAATAAAACATGTTTTTTCAAGTGTATTTAACACCTCACATACCTTTGAAGTGTGTGTATTGAAGTAACGGCAACAGCAGTAGTAGTAATAGTGGTAGTAGTATCGTAGGTACTCTGTATACACAAACGGTAAAGTGATTAGTAAGGTATCATACTCTATTTATTTATAAATATTGACACTGACAAACTTTCTCTGGTAGAAAAATACTAATTTTACAAAGATTAAGAAAATATTTATGGCTTTTTATATTTAATCTTACTTCTTTGGTGGGATATAATTTATATGAAGCAAATTAATATGAGATGGATTGGATTGGATTGAATTGAATTGAATTGAATTGAATTGAATTGAATTGGATTGGATTGGATTGGATTGGATTGGATTGGATTGGATTGGGTTGGGTTGGGTTTGATTAATGCTAATGCTTTTTATGCCTCAGTGAAGATTCTTTCACTTATATCAAGGTGATCAGTTTTTGGATGGTGGAGGAATCTGGAGTGCCTGGAAAAATTGCCAACCTTGAGGAAGTGAACTGATAAAATTTCTCACATTAAGATCTGCCCAAGTGTGATTTGAGCCTAGGTAGTTAGAGTTGCTGTGACCAATAAGCCAGTGCATTAGACTACATGGTAACCAAGGTCCCTAAATTAATGTGAGAATACTAGGAAGCTGGGGGAACAATCTTGACTGTCCAAACAGATGACCATATGGTTTTGATTCCAAAAATCAGTACAAGTTCATGTGTATTGTTAATAATGGGAACAAAATACTTCTTCTTTATATAAGGGGGTCTCGTCTCTGTGACCAGTGGTATAAAATCCTGGCTTGCAAATCACAGCACCTCTCACTCATTAGGTTCAAATCCAACTTGTGATACATTTTTCTGAGAAAATTTGTCATTTGCTTGCCAAAGTTCAATTATTTTCTCTCAACACTCTGGTTTTCTTCACATTTTTGAAATGACTGACTTGATATAAATGAAAGAATCTTTTCTGTGGTGTACAACACCATTACTAAACTCCACTTGACTCTTTTACTAATCTGAATGGAAAATCTTGGTTAAGATGTCATATTAACTGTCATTGGTCAAGGAACTTTTATTACATAGAATCATTCCTTTGATTGGTCACATGATTTTTATAGTGGGAGCTTTTGTTTTCATTTACACTGATTGTTTTTATAAAACCAATGTTGATATTTTTGTCAAGAGTGTTAAAGTAGATTGGAATAAAGTGTTTTATTCTTAATTATTTCATTCTATCGATATTTCATTCATTTTGGGGTAAGTCAATTTTATTATAAAACTTCCGATTAAATGCTCAGTGTTATCTGCCCTTGGATACATTCAAATCGCTCGCCTATTGAAAGGTTCTTGTTAAAAAAATAGTTACCTTACTCACCTTCCAACTTGGTGTGCATGTGCCAGATCATAGAACTAATGAATAATTTTGTTGAAAATATCTTTTTCATTTGATCCTTAGAAAGACTTTGAATAACATGTTTTCCAAGTTTCTTCACTCCTTGTGTGATAAAATGAAATCTCCCATATAAGGACAATCGACTGATAAAAGAAACATATTGAGCCCTGTTTGATTTAAGATGCTGATGTCTCATAGTTATGTCATTTACCATGAACACTCCTAGAAATGTAATGATTGAATATGGTAAAATCATTAAAATCTGTTTTTATTTGAATTTAAGGAATATAATAGATTGGGTCATATCCCAAGTTGTGTTACCTGACCAGTTCTTTAGACAGCTCCATCAATATGTGGAGCTTATATTGAAACTTGTAGCTCAGTTGCTAGAGTGTTGAACTCAGGAGCCAAAGGTTGTGAGCTTGAATCCTGTAACCTTAAGCAAGTTACTTAAATTTACATTGCTGCTGACTAACTTAGTGTCAGGATAATGCACCAGTGGGATGGCTGTCTCTATGAGCTAGTGAGGTGGCTAGCAACTAAAAGTTGACTTAAGGGTCATTTAGGTAGGAAAATTCAAGTGAAAACCATTTGGTTGAAAAGAGTGAAAAAGGGGTATGATTATGAAATTACCTACACAAGTGTGAAGATTTATAAATAAAAATACAACACGAATTGATAATTTAAGAGTTTATAAAATATTTGTTGCATTTTTTAAAGGAAATTGTGCAAAAATACACGTGTTGTGGAAAACAGCTTACACCTTGTATAACGAATTAATTTTAAAAAATGAAAAGATATTGAGATAGTCAACGTCATAGAGCAGTGCAAAGGGACCAGGATTTGTTAAAGAAATACGAGGTTTTTGAAAACTCGACAATTTACGGTGGAGGTTTTCTATGATTTGTTTTCCTGTTAAAAATGCGTGTACCAGGCGTGATAGTTCATATTTTAAGGCTACCAACGATCCAAGGGAAGATTATAAAAGCTACGTTTGTATATTACTTGATTATTGTTGAGGCATATTTGACTTTATATAGTTCAACATTGTTGAAACCAAACAATATTCACCTAAATTCAAATAGAGCAGTTTTGTGTGACCGTGCACTTTTAGTGACTTGTTGTATTTTGGATTAGAGTGGCCTTAAAATATAAATATCACGCCTGGTACACGCATTTTTAAAAGGAAAATAAATCGTAGATAACCTCAACCGTAAATTGTCGAGTTTTCAAAAACCTCGTATTTCTTTAATAAACTCTGCCCCCTTTGCACTGCTCTATGACGTTGACTATCTTAATATCTTTTCATTTTTTAAAATTAATTCGTTATACAAGGTGTAAACTATTTTTCCCAACACGTGTATTTTTGCACAATTTTCATAAAACCATGCAACAGATATTTTAAAATTTCTTAAATTATCAATTCGTGTTGTATTTTTATTTATAAATCTTCACGCTTGTGTAGGTAATTTCATAATTATACCCCTCTTTCGTGTTTTTCAACCAAATGGTTTTCACTTGAATTTTCCTACTTAGATGACCCTTAAAGCATGCTAGTACAAGGCAGATATCTGCATAATACACACTGTCAGTGATGGTTACATTGGAGTAGCTTAGTGTAATCTGGCTGACCTTGTACCACAGCACAAAGATTAAAATGTTGCGATACAAGCCTAAGGCTTACTAAAGAGAAGTTGTGTAACTTGTTCCTTGGACATCAGCATTGATATGTAGTGTTTTAATGGACTAGATAAAACTTATAGCAAGTTGTCTGATTTGTTTTTGGATATTTCTGGTTTTTGGTAATGGATATTAGTAGGGATTGAATGAAGAAAATGATGTCTCATTGTTGTTTAGCTTGCTTGTATGCAGAACTGAAAAGTATTGCTATATTCTGGTCAAGAATATTGTCATTCATGACCGATGTTAAAGTTTATGGTTCATATTTTTTATGGATTAGATGCAAAGGTCACCCATCATATTCTACCGACTGCTATGCCATACATTAAAGTAGAGGTGGTGGTGACCTAACAGATAAGACGTCGTTCTACAAATCCAGGGTCTCTCTCCGATGTGAGTTCCGAGTCCCGCTCAGACCACATGTAGGAAAGTGAATTTTCCTTGTTGTTAGCCTTTATTGGTTCGCCTGGTGTCAGTATAATGTGACTGGGTGAGTGGTAAGCTTGTCTGTGGCATACTGGCTCAGTGAGCTAGCACCTTAAAGTTGCCCCGAGTGCGCATTGGTACAAGGCAGACCATACAACACACTCGCACTTCACATGCATACACAAACTTGTTCATAGATTAATCCATAGAGATTTATAAATTAGTTCTCGTTGTGAATAGCTGAATAATTGCTGATGCGACGTTAAGCAACATTCAACCAACCAAACATTAAAGAACCAATATAACAGTATAGGAAAGAACGAGTACTTTTGAAAATTGTAAATGTACAAAAAACTTATGTCATGATTTTTTTTTCTAATCACCAAAAAGCAATTTTTATTAAAATTTCTCACTAAAAAGCCATTTTAAATTTTTTTCTTCTTTCTGTTCTTTTCTTGATTGATATGTTTATATTTAATGGTATCATTTCAATTAAAGTGAAAAGCATTTTCGTAGTTTAATTACATAAAAGTATTCAATGTGATTTTACACGGATAAGGAATTCCCGTTTTTACTTGAAACGTTGCTAACTTTAATTAAGTAGATAAGGTCCCATGATGAGAACAAAATTCTCTAATAAAACTTGAGTATTTAGGATTGTTGAAATGTATCGGGGCTGATTAAAAGGCGTGCGCGATGTACTAAGAGCCGTTGATTAAATTGTCTTATAGTGTTCTTGCGACATTATCAAACAAAAACATTACGAATAACAGTAAAACGTGATGGATTAAGAAATGACTTTGTAGAGTTTGAAATGTGCGTTGTTGATTAATGCCGATTGTCATCGGTGAATCCTTCAAGCTGCGATTTGAAATCTCTATCATTCATCAAATCTTTGCCGGCTTTCATTCACAAGATTACACTTTTGTTTCAATAATGAGCTTTCTGATGGAGAATAATTGAGCGCCTAAAATGAAATTAATGTTTGAAATTTTTTATTGATTGTTTTGATACAAAAAATTACCCGCCTTTATTTTACATTATACCGTTCTACTACCGATTACTCTGTAATGAATCAACATTGTACCATATGATACCCCATAAAGTAATCCCCTTTAGATGTGGAATCCAAAATGGAGATATTTGATCTGATATTAATGATGTCATACAATGAAGATTTCCTGTAAAAAGGATGTTATTCTAAAAAATTTTAACCTTAACATTTTCCAATGGTACAGACTAGAAAAACCATTTTTTCCCCTCATGTTTTCCATATGTTACGTGATCTTAAGCCCCATTTATACGGCGAGAATTGCATACCTAAGTATTTTTTACTCATATGTAAATTTACTCACATATGCAAATTGTGTCGTATGAACAAGTTTGCATATACGCAAATTTTACTCATGTAAGTAAATTTGCACCTAGTAGGGACCAAGTGCAAATTTGCTATAGTATGTGAGTATTTTATACTTAGGTATGCAAATATTGCTACAGTGTCGTATGAACGCATAGTAATATTTACTCACATAATTTTAAACCAGGTTATTTATCTATGGGTTAATGTTTGGTGCAGGAGTGAATATGGGTGTTTGTGATCTGCCTTGTACCAGAAAAAATGGTTTAATAGTGTTGTCCACTGATATACAATGTCACAGATTAACATTACATACATCCCATTGTATTGACATCGAGCTAACCAACAGTTGCCAATTGTAAGGGAAACACACTTACCACATAGGGTCACGGTTACAATCGGGGATAGTGGTTAAAGAAGCCAACCACTATTAACCACCACGGCCCTCATTGATTTGTCATAATTATCCAATAAAGATCAAAAGATGTAATTGAAATAGATTTATTTGACAAAAGCACAAAAACTAGTGACAAACTGTCACCAAAATTTGACGTTCTACAAGTTTTCAAAGAGAAAGTGCTTGAGCAACAAAAGCCAACCATAGAATGTAAAGAAAATTTACTTTTACAAATTTGACAATGAATTGTCCATGAAAGCAGATGCCATGTTGTTACTTAGTGTTTTGGGAGAAGAACAAATATTATAAGCATCATCACCTTCAACATCACTGAAATAATTTTCACCATCAAGTTCAATAAAACATTCGACCGATCAATGAAGCTAAACTAATTTGAGTTAGGGGTCCAGCTCAGTTAAATAACAAGTTTTAATGAAATAATTAGCTAAAATGTGTAAACATTTTGGGGCCCAGACTGGGTTTTGGGAGACATGGGCTAATTTAAATATCTGATTTTTGTTATGAAGAACAACACAAGCTCCTTTTACAGAACAAGCAAACACGACATGGACATCAATCCTTTTTTGTAGTCATCACAATGGACATTTCAAGCAACACAACGAAATCCGTGATCCAGTGTCATTCTACACTAGACGGTATATAAATGTGCTCTGCTCTGGTGTAAGATTTTGTTTCTTTTATATACTTTTTAGGCTTGAGAAAACAAGTCTTTAAAGGATATGTCATATAACATTTTTTTTAATGTATTTTATGATTATTCAATAAATTTAAATTCAAAAACTGGTATATGACAGATATGCTGGATCACCAAGTAGAACTGCTACTTTGTCACGATAACAGCCCGGTATAAAATCCGTGCTTAAATAGTAAGGAAACGTTCTTATCTGATAATCAAGTCTTCAGAATGAAAATTATCCAAAATTGGTTGAAAACTTCGAATATACTTATGGTACATAAATTACGTATGAACGCAAAGCAAAATACACTTTTGCTTACATGAGTAAATTTACATATAAGTAAAAATACTTAGGTATGCAATTCTCGCCGTATAAATGGGGCTTTAGACAATATTGTTTAATTTCAATGTTTTTAATACTTTTATTTTAATTTGAATCTCTCTCTCTCTCTGTTTTTGTCACATATTGTGAAGATCTCTCACCCCCTCTCTCTCTCTCTGTGTTTCTCAAATTTTATCAAGATTTCTCTCTCTCTCTCTGTTTTTGTCACATATTGTGAAGATCTCTCGCCCTCTGTTTCTCAAATTTTATCAAGATCTCTCTCTCTCTCTTTCTCTCTTTTTGTCACATATTGTGAAGATCTCTCACCCCCCCTCTCTCTCTCTGTGTTTCTCAAATTTTATCAAGATCTCTCTCTCTCTCTCTGTTTTTGTCACATATTGTGAAGATCTCTCGCCCTCTGTTTCTCAAATTTTATCAAGATCTCTCTCTCTCTCTCTCTCTCTCTCTCTCTCTCTGTTTCTCAAATTTTATCAAGATCTCTCTCTCTCAAATTTTGTCAAGATTACTCTGTCTTTCTCTTTTTAAATTGCATCAAGCTCTTTTGCTACCTAATGAAGCTAATTAAAGCTAATTAAAGCTCTGATTAATGATGGGCTCTCCGGAAAGGCTTTCTATTTGAACCTCGATATAATATTCTGTATAAAAATGAATAAACTGTTTTATATTGAAACATGTAGCACATTTCTAATGAACTAAACGCAGGAAAACATATAATATATCTCTTGTTACTCACTAGTTTAATTATTTATTTATGAAGTATTTTCCCCCAAAGATGGAAATACAACTGCATGTTCATTTGTGAACTTTCTATGGCATTATTAGATTACAGCGCTATCATTAGCGAGAGATGTTAAATCGAGCAAGAGTGATCGAGTAAGCACTAACCCAATTAAACTCCAGTAAGCCATTCGTTAAACGTGTAACTAATACCGTAATTAGTGTAATTCTAGTATTGAATACCACTGCACTTAGTCCTTAGTAGATTTTAAGGAAGTGCGGAAACTTGGATAAATTTTAATTTAATAACAAATTCCAATTTTTAGTTTTAAATATTTGATGGTGTGGTTGTTCGGGTTTTTTGTGTCGCTTTTGAAGCTGACAACTCGTGCACTTAAGTATGAATTTGATTTTAGTACTTTCTAGACTACCTATAATGTGATTTATTGTATGAACTAAGTTATGCCCTCCTGTATCAAAATTTATTACCCTGATAGCCATGTTCGTTTCATTGTCAAATTTGATTACACATGTGGTGGGTGTAGGTTGTAGGTGTTTAGTAACGATTTATTTATCTCCCGTGAAATATTTTCCTAGGATAATATTTTCTTGTGAGATTTGTTCCATGGATAATTTTTACAGGTAATATTATCCATGGATAATATTTAATGGAATAAGCCATGATATCTTATTCCGCCAGATTGATTTTACTTTGAAATTATCTCCTCCTGGATACATTTTCACCCAGATAAAATTATCGATTACAGTTTTACACCCCAGTCAAAGATTCTGTAACTTACATTACCGAGGTCAGATCTTAGATGGCAGATAAAACCGGAATACTCAGAGAAAACCATGACCTTCCACAAGCAAACCGACAAACTTTCTCACACTAGGATCTGCCAGATTAGGATTTGAACATAGACAGTGAGAGGCACTGTAATATGTAAGCATGTGTTATAGATCACTTTGCCATTGAGGCCTCTAGAATTGAGAAGAAAAATGTGTTAAATTAACCATTGTATAAGGGAGATAATGTCTGTTTGCATTGATTTGATATGTTGGTTTTTGAATGCAAGTTCAAGTTCAACTAACCATTACGGTAGCTCAGTTGGTAGACTGTGCTTGCTCTGTAAGTAAAAGGTCATTGGTCTGACCTTGACCATGTCTGACCCAAGACTTAAAAGTGGGTAGTTTTTGTTCTTTCCCCCGGCATTACAAAATGAAAGTTGCGGTTCTTTCGGATGGGAACTTAAAATAAACTAGGTCCCCTGTCATGGTAGGCTTGGCACGATAAAGAACCCTGCTGTATAATGCCATCAGTGCAAGGCACAGGGAAAATTTCTGCACCTTTGCCTATTGCTGGGACATCTTGATACAGTGAAATATTCTTGACTGGGACATTAAACACCATTACTCAACTCAACTTAGACCAGAGTCTGTCATCAAGGCCCCTAGCATTGAGAAGAAAAATGTGTTATATTAACCATTGTATAATGGAGATAATGTTTGTCTCAATTGATTTGATGTTGATTTTGAATTCAAGTTCAAGTCCAACTATTGTAAAAATATTTATTTTTGCAGTGTACTAATTAATTTGATGTTGATTTTGAATTCAAGTTGAAGTCCAACTATTGTAAAAATATTTATTTTTGCAGTGTACTAATTTTGGCTCATTACATGGTCATTTGTTTTGCACAAAAATTAATACACAGCGAATATTAAATTATGCTTATTGTGTTATAGTGCATATGTCAAAAAACGTGAAAATTTAACTAAGCGGATATGTCTTAATTTCCTTTATCGTGAAAATAAATACACCCGAAAATAAATATGTTTACGTTTACAGTACTTTTCCTGTGATTTTAAGTGCACATGCACTTGAGTATTTATTGTATCTCTGTGTCCATTTGACATTTATTTGATTCCTAACTTTCCCTCTGATTGTAAGTATACTTGAGTAATTTATTGTAACAAAACACAAGATATCCAACACTCTTTATGACATATAACATTCCACACTTATGGACCATTTGAGGACAATTTCAACTCCTACATATAAATGCACTATATTAAGAACAGAACTACATGGGTAATTCTTAATAAATACCATGGTAACATACTTAAAATGGTGTACATTTTACTGTAAATCTCAGTATCTTAATTAGAATGTCAACTGGGTCTGACCCAAGACTTGAAAGTGGGTAGTGACTGTTCTTTTGCCAAGCACTCAGCATTACAAAATGAAAGTCGGGGTTCTTTCTGATAGGAACCTAAAATAAACAAGGTCCTGTGTCACAGTGAGCTTGGCACGATAAAGAACCCTGCTGTAAAATGCCATCAGCACAATGCACAGGCAAAATTTCTGCACCTTCGCCTATAATTGGTTATGTCTCGATATACGTGAAATATTCTTGACTTGGATGTTAAACACAATTACTCAACTCGATTCAACACAAATAATACTTCAAAGTACTTTTCCTGTGATTTTAAGTGCAAATGTACTTTAGTACTTATTCCATCTTCTGTGTCCATTTGACAAGTTCTAATTTTCCCTCTGATTTTAAGTGTCCTTGAGTAATTTATTGTAACAAAATACAAGATATCCAATGCTCTTCTATGACACATAACACCCCACACCTATGAACCATTTGAGGACAATGGGGTTCGCCGTACCACGTGATTAATACCTCTTAACGTTTGTGCGGAACATTTTGGAAAACGTCAACGTTACAAATTCCCGGAATAACGTCGTTTTTACGGGAAAGCGTCATATTGTGTGATTCCATGTCCATTGGGAACAAGCGTTTGACAGACACGTTAGAAGGTATCACGTGGTACAGCGGCGAACCCCATTTCAACACTTACATATAAATTATGTGATGTATTTGCACTATATGAACACAACTGCATGGGGAATTCTTAATAAATACCATGGTAACATACTTAAAATGGTGTACATTTTACTTCCAATCTCAGTATCTTACTTAGAATGTCAGATATAACAAACAACCATCTTAAAAATGCAAGTTAATAAACAATGATTAATTCTTGTTTCTGATTATCAGCATAATTATCTGGTTGCTGTTGTGGCATACCATGCATTTATGATAAAATTTAACTAAAAATTCTTATCACTCCATTGGATATTGATTTATACTATTGGAGCAACTAGAACCATTTGATAAATTAAAATACAATGCTTTTCTTAGAGGAAGTTCCAAAAATTAGTACAGTAAAACCTCGATTCATCGCCATCATTTGTTCAGTCAAATTTTGGCGTTATAAAGGGGTTTGGCGATAAATTGGGGGAGGTGGATAAAGAAAAACAAACAAAATGAATTTTGAGACTTCAAAATAGTGTGGCGATAAGCGAGTTGGCAAAGTTATGGAGGGGCATCATAACGAGGTTTTACTGTATTATCCCATTTGATTGGCTTATTGCTCTCGATTTGACAGAGATATATAAGAATCACCATGTCAGTCTATCCAAATAAATTCATGTCCCCTTCATTACTTTCCCATCTATAGGAACTTGGAACTATTGTATACCAATAGATGTTTAGGTAAAAGAAAAGTGTAATATGTATTATTGTAAGATGCTAATTTATAGACTGTGTAACTAACTAATGACTAAAGGATCAAGGAAAAAATAAACAATTTGTTTGTATTTTTTGTGAAAACTGTAAACAAATGGTGTTAAAATAACAGTATATGTATACTATGCCAATCATTACGTGTAGTTTTGATTTGTTTTTCTCTCTCTTTTTTCATAAAAGTTGTAAATAAATACAGCAATAAGCAGTATATTCTGGTATATTATACTGTGCCAACTGTAGCTTGCAGTGTTGGTTTCATTTTTATACATTTGATATTATTTCTCTTTGTATTCTTTCTCTGTTTTTTTTTTAAAAAAATGTAAATGAATACAGCAGTTTTCATTATATATATTCTGCCAATGGTAGCTTGCAGCGGTTTTATACATTTGATTATATTTTCTTTTCTTTTCTTTCTCTGTTTTTTTTTTTTTTTTTTTTTTTTAATGTAAATGAATACAGCAGTTTTCATTATATATATATATTCTGCCAATGGTAGCTTGCAGCGGTTTTATACATTTGATTATATATTTATTTATTTTTTTCTGTATGTTTGTAAAAATTGTAAATAAATACAGCAGCTAGTTAGCATTCAGCATTATGTAAACTTTGCCAACGGAAGTTTGCAGTGTTTTTTCTTACACATTTCATATTTTTCTTTTTCTCCGTCTCTTCTTTTTTTTGAAATTGTAAATAAATATCGCAAAGAGGAGTCAAAGTTATCGATATATTTTTACATTTATTTCGCTGATGGTGGTTTGCAGGTGCTTTAAATTGACTTTACGCAGCCATGCAGTCGGGCATTGATTGCTTTCTTAAATCTTGTTAAGTCTAATACATTGATAGATTGCGTTCACAAGTCAATTTTTTTTCTTTAACACAAGTTACGTTTCTCCAGTTTTGGTATCAGAATATAAATCATGTTTATTTAGTTAAGGTGCTCGATCCGAAGTGTTATTGATTGTAAAACTTATTATACATTTATATTTTATATATTCAAATTAACCTATTTACCCCCTTTATTCCTCTGTGGTATAGTCTGAATAAAAGAATTGGAACACATCCATCATATCTTTAGGGTTAAAAATATGAATTTATTAATACATGTAGTGTTTTTTTTTTTTTTTTTTTTTCTATATTTTAATTTTGTTGTATTTGTTTTATCAATTGTTTCTTAATTTCATCTTAATATTTTCCCTAATACATTCTGTCAAGCAGCTCCTGATTTTCCTTATTTTTTCTGATTTTGAGCTGTTTCTGATTTTTTCCTGAGTTTGATAGATAAACTCATGATAACTCCTGATTTTGAGTCTTTCCGCACAAAAAAAAAAAAAAAAAAAAAAAAAAAAAAAAAAAAACCAACATAGTAATATGTTGGATTAATTTTAGTGTAAAGCAAGTTTTTTTTTTTTTTTTTTTTTATCACTTTTTATACCAAAAATTCCTGATAATCCCCTGATTTTTAACTAAAAACACTCCTGATTTCCTATTTTTTTGAGCCAAAAAGTGCTTGACAGACTGCTAATAACCAACTGTATTATGTAAATGATTGAAATGAGGAGTAAATGCTCGCTCTCTCTCTCTCTCTCATTTTTATGTCTTGTGACTCTTTCTCTATCTCTCTCTATCTCTAATCTTTATGTCTTTTGACTCTCTCTCTCTTTCTCTCTCTCTCTCTCTCTCATTTTTATGTTTATGGACTCTCTCTCTCTCTCTCTCTCTCTCATTTTTATGTTTTGATTTTAACTCTAGCGATAAGGCAAAAACTGTTTCACTTAAATTGA
The DNA here is from genome assembly GCA_021292105.1 of Anadara kagoshimensis. Lineage (NCBI taxonomy): Eukaryota > Metazoa > Mollusca > Bivalvia > Arcoida > Arcidae > Anadara > Anadara kagoshimensis. The sequence goes on from CM037865.1 coordinate 52,492,263, forward strand.
GATGTCACTTGTTGTAGGTAAAGTACCAACTATAAACATGGACACCATATTATTTTTGAATACATGTATTAGTATTTTAAAAAATGCTTACATTGAAATTTACTGGAATAATGTAATTTTTATGGTATAGTATTTCCTTATGTGATATTGTTTCCAATCTACTTTTTCTATTATGAAATAAGAGTTATTGCCACTAAAAAGCAGTTTCTTGTTTCAATGCAGATCATCTGTTAAATTTATTGACATTTTACTACAAAGAACATGTACATAAACTTGCATTAATTTTCAGATGAGCATTAAGGCCCATGGGCCTCAAGTAATCTAACACATATTGATTTTTATAGGTTTATCTCACAAAAAAGAATAATTCTATTTAGATATAACCATTTTATTTATAACTAACACTAACAAAATATAGGGTTATGACTATAACAAATAAATATTTTGTTATTTACAATAAATCATAATTTAGCCATTTTATTTTATTCGTTGTAGTGAAAATCTACACTCGGTCGTGATGACACAATCAGCGTAAATCGTAAGAATCCATTACTTACCAAGTATACATATCACCATACATCATCGTGTTCAATTTACAAACTGTCATGTTTCGAGCTTTCAACCAATTCCGCGGGATTGTTATCCCACAATTCCATTGTTTCACCACTGATTGATCCATCAAAATGACTGAATTTCTATTGCTTCTATATTCATCAGGTCAGACCAATAGTCGTTGATTGAAATGGGTAATTTTTTAAAGCTCATGTTTGGTTACAACTCAACCACGCAAAAAGGAAATGAAAGATAATATGATTATATTGAACAACAGGTTTTGATGAATTAGACAGAAAGTGTATATTATGTCTTATGTTTTATCCGTGGAATTGACAGAATAAGGTAAATGTTGAAATCCTTGACGTCCGACGTCTAATCAGGGTAGACATGTTTGTGTATTGGAGTTTCAATGTTAGAGTTTGATTCACGTTTATTAGACATGAGCAAACACTTTATCTGGTCAGAAATTGGCATCCATTTCACAACTATTTCAGAAGCGTTTGATTTTTTTTTTTTTTGGTCAGAAATTGGTATTCATTTCTCAACTATTTCAGAAGCGTTTGGTTTTTTTTTTTGGTCAGAAATTGGTATTCATTTCTCAACTATTTCAGAAGCGTTTGGTTTTTTTTTTTTGGTCAGAAATTGGTATTCATTTCTTAACTATTTCAGAAGCGTTTGGTTTTTCTCTATAGTGGCTCAATTTATTAAGTGTCTATTCTAGAATTTGCCAGTTGTAGGGTCCATGTAAGTGTTTTGGGGTCCACCTACAACAGATTATGGTCAAACTTACTGTAATCTAAGATTGTAGCTAGGTTAAATTGAAGATTGTGGTCATAAGTAATTGCCTTTATCTGCAACCAGTTGTAATCCAAAATTGTGGGGGTCCATCTAAAACCAGTTCTTAATTTCATCTACAAATCAAAAAATTGAAAACACTTTTCATTTACTAATCACATTTTTGCATTTAGCAAAGGGATTCATTGCACTTAATGATGGAACTTTAATATCCATATTAGACTGTTAAACCCATCAGTTTTACTCATTAAAGTCTGAAATCATTTCACTACAATCAAGTGTAATCCAAGAATGTGGTCAAGATTAATTCAAGTTTTACCTGTTAAAGGTATGAAATTCTGTTAATGTTTGCCCAGAAACTTTGTACCTTCTGAACTGTGTATCTTCTGAAAATTTCAATTTCCTCAAAAACTAAGGCATACACCCTCATGCAAAGTATTTCTTTACATAAATTTGGCAATATATATTTTGGTCTTTTGGGTATCTTTTCAACATCTTAGAAAAAAAATGGGTTTCATATTTTTGGCCCAAACACTACTGATGAGGAAGTGTATTTCAAAACAGCCGTCTAGTGCTGTAAAATTAAAACTGGTATAATTTGTAATATATATACTAATGGTTTCATTATTGCCAAAGACGTCGTTTTTGGTTACACAACTTTTAATATTTCATTTTATTGTAAAACCAGACAGAACCTCAAGCACTTTTCAAAAAAAAAAAAAATAATTTGGATTTTCATTAAGTTCTTGACATTAGCAATATTTATAATATAATCCACCACCTGCTCTCCTGTTTCTGATATTGACACTTGTTGGCTTAGGTGGCCAGACAGGCGGTAGTATTTATCAACACAGATAATTGAAGATTGTGAAATATGATCATCCACTGTATTCTCTGAGGTAACATTTTTGTCCAACACAAATAATTTAGGATTGCGAAATGTGATCACCTATGGCTTTCTGCTGGGCAAAGTTTTTGTCCAACATAAATAATTGAAGATTGTGAAATATGATCACCTGCGGTGTTCTCCGAAGGCAAAGATTTCGTCCATCATGAATTGAAAATAAAAAAATTTCATTACATAATATGAATAAATCCTTTTCTATCTCTACTAATGAAGATTAATGCTTTCCGATGTTGGATGTGATTTCTGTTATTTTATTCTTCTTCGAGGAATTGGATATCTAGAGATTGGGAAGCTTCATCATTCATCGGATCTCATATGAGATTAAGATTGGAATAAGCACCATATATTTCTTTCAGTCTCCTACAATTCTATATTTCAAATATTTTATAAGAAACAGATTCTGAAAAATACTTCATGGACAAAAAGTGGGTAGTTACTGTTCTTTTACCAAGCACTCAGCATTACAAAATGAAAGTCATTGTTCTTTCAGATGGGAACTTAAAATAAACGAGGTCCCATGTCACAGTAGGCATGGCATGATATAGAACCCTACAGTATAATGCCATCACATAATGCACAAGCACAATTTCTGCACCTTTGCCTATTGCTGGTGACATCTTGATATAAGTGAAATATTCTTGACTAGGACATCAAACACCATTACTCAACTCAACTCTCCAAGGTGTCTCACCATTGTGTGTTTGATACCAGTCGGCCACAAGTGAAAGGTTGTAGGCCTTTACTAGTTGGCTCGGTACCAGTATAATTGATTGAGAAGCTTGTGATGTTTATTTTTCAGAAGTGTCACAGCAGTAATTTTAAAATTATTAACATCACAGAATAAATTTTTTCAAAAGTTAGAAATATAAATAAAAACATTCTAAATATAACCTAAAGAAAAAAGTAATTTTCCATTGTCTTTATGACCTTGGTTAACTCAAATTTTCAATAAAAAAGCTTTGCCTTTCATTTGAGACAACCGTTCATTATTCCTGTACTATGTTAGTTCATAAAGCAATGGAAAATTTCTTTATTTGTTATATAAATTACATTTGTAAGGTGGTCTTGATTTTGGTGAATATTTTTTCTCTCCATAATTTCAGAAAGACCCTGTATAGAGGCAAAAATTAATTTAAACAAACTTTTCCCTAAAGTGTTAATTAATATCATATCGATTGTAAATATAAACATTTTATGATGGAATGTATTGTTCATGAAATTATATTAAAGTATTTTCCTTTTACTTAACTCTTTTTTTTAAAAAATGCTACAAAATCACATGGCCTGAACCTTATAAATTCAAATTGCTTTAAAAGAGTCTATAGAGAATTTTGGAATACATTTAATTGAGAACATGACATAACACATATAACCGTAAGACAAACAGTCAAACTAGACCAGATAGACACATATAGGGACTGTTGATACTCCCGACTTTGGACAGTCACTACAGTTAATGTCCTCTGATGTCTGGCGATACCCCCCCCCCCAACTACTTTGAATGGGGTATATAGGAATAACCATGTCTGTCTCTCTGTCTGTCCATCTGTCTCTGTCCACATAAAATTGTGTCCAGGCCATATCTCATAATTGCTTTGGGCAACTTCACATGAATAATCTTCATGGACCAAAGTTGTGCCATGACCTTGAGCAAAGGTCATATTGTAAAGACCAAGGTCACAGGAAAACATTAAACCCTTGTAGATATTGTGTGCAGGTGGTTTTGCTCTCAAGAGACAGTTCTAGTTTTAGTTCTGTTGGAAGGCTTCCCACCATAATTCTTTATTTAAGAAATTTGAATAAGCTTGAATGGAATGCAAATAAATGTTCACATTAGATTTTATCCATTAAGTTTCTTATTTGTAAGCTTAGCAAAGCTTTTCAATGCATTATAATTTAAAAAAATTCCATGATTTTTTATCCTTTTTCCTCAGCTATCATGAATTATTTGTACAAAACAGCTTTGTCTTATGTGATTTTTACCTCGTAAATCTTAATTAGCGCAACTTAGACCTGTCGATTCTCAGTTAAACTCGTAATGCTACTTCAAAAGAAGATGGAAAACATTTTATGACATGACAAAATTCCAGCTTTAAGATGAATTATATATTAGCTTGATTCTGACAGCTACCATGATGCCAGCCATTTTGATTCCGCAGACACATACAATAGAAATACATTTATTAGCTTAATTACGACAACTACCACAATGCCGGCCATTTTTATTTAGTACCATCGTACAAAAGAAACACATTTATTAGTAGAAAATTTTCTAATATTCTTAGAAATAAATTCTCATAAATGTCCAATATGTATAAATATGATGAATTTTGCCTTTAAAAAGTTAAAGAGATCGATTTGGTGATGTAGAATAACGTCGATTTCGTCGTCATATTTCATAACTGTTTATTTGTAATGTGTATTTTGCATTGTCTGTTTTTATGCTTGTCGTAAATCAGGCAATCTTATAATGTATATTTTAGTAAGGGGAGAAAAAATCATTTAATACTACTAGTTCTCTGCTTGTTAAAAAAATATTTATTTGGGGTAAGTGATATTTCAGACAAAATTAGGATGGGAATGTTATTTCAGGCAATATGGGTTAAGACGCAGAATTTTTTTCTTTCATCATTATCCAATATTTAATCCTGATATAAAAACAACAATATGTTTACCTAAGTCTCCAGGAGTCTTGTGGATTAAGAATCATTTTAGATCATTCCATACAAAAATAAATTATGATGGCTTAGAGGTGTATTGTTGTCACATTCTTACTTTAATATCCCTGTTTCTAGAAATGGGAAGGAATTATGGCATGTCTTTGTTCATCAGTCTGTCCGCCCATCTGCAAGAGCTTCTCCAGCCAACTAAACTTCGTATACGTGATAACCAAGATATGACATTGTATGCTTCGAAAGTGGGGGTAACTTGGTGCAAATTTCTCAGAGTTATGCCCCTTTGAAACTACAGTCAAACCTGTCTATAAAGGCCACCCAAGGAAACATGTAAAAGTGGCCGTTATGGACAGGTGGCCTTTATATACAGGTTCAAATAATATGAATAAAGAACAATTGGGATACAATTCGACTGGCCTTTATAAGCAGGTGGCCCTTATATAGAGGTGGCCTTTAAAGCAGGTTGGTCTGTATTTATTTTTTCTAATTAAATCGTTCAGATTTGTGCCCCTTTGAAATTTTAATCATGTACTTCTTACTAAGTTTCTTAGCGTCTTTAAGATTTTAACATGTTTTTTTGTAATCTTTACCAAGAGCTGAATGGTAAAAATGTAGACGGCATAGCTTGCACTGCCTAACAAAGCTCTTGTTATGTAAAACTAATTTCTGTAAAAGGGTAATCAGACTGGTATTCACCCAACCTTTTAGGGCAAGAAGTTGCTTCAGTACAAATCTTCTATTCCGATTGGTCACTATTCCATTGCAAGATTAACCTGATGCTGATGCCGGAATTTATGTTGGCACTTGGCCATTCTAGTGGATATGGGATGATAACATAATTTCATACCATCCTGGGTTCAAACCTGTAAACAATTACCTGTCAAATATGTGCACAAACGATCACAAACCTATGCATATTTTCCTGCATTTTATACTGTAAATTAAAAACCTTTTGTTTAATTTTGACAAAAAGAAAAAAAAAAAACAATAAAAAAATTGTTTTGACAAGTACAAATATAATAAAGCAAGTGAATAAAATTAAAGTGTCACTTTAAATATTAAAATGCACTTTCCTGATTTATCCAGAATGTGACATTATACATCATGTATTTTTAAAAAATCTTTGTAATAAATGAATGTAACTTAACAATTTCATTTATGTAATGATGAATTTTCATGGATTTTTTAAAAAATTATTTGTAATATATGAGTGTTATTGAATCATTTTGTTTATGGAATGATGAATTTTTAATGAAAAAAAAATAATAAAACAAACAAACGATGGAAAATATGAGAAAATTGAGCTTTATTAGTGTATAAAAAATTGTAGGAATTGAGTTCAGCTGTTGTCTGGAATATAAAAATTTGTAGGTGAAAAGGTATGAATTTTCAGGCTATTGAAATAATGTATCCTGTCAACAAATAAAATATAATGTGCACTTTATCTAGCGTAATATATTATAATTTACTACATGTAATTTGTTTATTAAATTTGCTTATTAATGATTCATTATTTGTTTTAGAATAACTCCAGAGAGAGTCATTATAAGTAAAATATTGCTTAGAATAATGCCTGGATAATGTTCAACATTTTATCTATATATATATATTAAAAAAATAGGGCGATGGTCATTAATTCTTTGGATATATGATACAATGCCTAGATATAATGTTCAACATTTTGTATAAAAAAAAATCGGGTGATGGTTATTAATTATTTGGATATATGGTGCAATGCCTAGATATAATGTTCAACATCTTGTATAAAAAAAATCGGGAGATGGTTATTAATTCTGTATTACTTTACTCAGGTCTCCTGTACCACCTGTACACCACTACAGTATCTGAGTCGGTAGAGTGTTCGCTTCATATTTGGGAAGTTATGATTTTGAATTCCAGCCTGGATCTAGCCAAGTTTTGAAAATAGGTAGTGACTGTTTTTTCGCCAAGCACTCGGCATTTTTTTAATGAAAGTTATGGGGTCCTTTGAAAGAGAGCTTAAAAATCGATGCCCTTATGTCATGGCAGGTGTGGATTGTGTTAACATCCCCCCCCCCCTCCCTGCACACTGCCCTGGGCACATTGCAAATGTCAACTTTACCTATACCTGGAGACATCTCAATATGAGTGAAAAATTCTCAACTGGGACAAAAAAAACATTTTATCCATCAGTGAATCTAATTATGGTAACCTAGATTTGACGTATGTGCATTTCATGACTGGAATAAAAAACTGAAAATGAAATATTGTCAGCCTTAAATGATAATTCTATTTTAAAGCATTGTTAAATCCAAAGTGGATTAAATGAAGCTAATCAATTTTTTTTCTTCACACTATGAAATATTGAATAATTCGGTTTATTTTGTCACAAATCATGTCATTATGTAATCCAACTGCCAACAACAAAAAACATACATGCTATAGCTATTAGTGGTTAAAATGTTATCCTTAAAATGTTGATAATGAAAAACTTGATGTTAAAATTTAATGAACAAATTTTATGCAAGGATTGCCCTTATGGGTTTTAAGAGTACCGGTATATCCCTTATATTAAGATGTCACCAGCTTTGGAACACATTTTGTAACTGTGATAATTTATTGCAATTCAGTTAATTTTATTAAACAAAGTTTGTTTGTCTGTTCGTTCAATTGGTTGTCCATCACAATATCATGTTTGCTCAATATCTTTCATGTCTATGAATGAATGTTGATCATCCCTGGCACAAATGTAAACCAACATGAGATGATGTATTGCATACTAAATTCATTTGCAAATCTCAAAGGTCAAGGTTAGGAGGTCAGTGTTGATGGGTCAGGGATACTTGGCTCTCAAGAGATGGTTCTAGTTTTTGTTTTACTTTTGTGTTAATTTGGAAAGCAACAAGACACGGAAATAAATAACCTTAGCAAATATTTTGCTATATATTTCATTTGCATTTGCTTTGCCTCCATCTGACCATCCAAAAATAAAAGTACTATAAACATATTTAATTTTGCGTGTATTTATTTTTCGCAATAAAGGAAATTTAGACATATCCACATAGTTAAATTTTTATGTTTTTGAAATTTGCTATATAAGGCAATAAGCATAATATAATTGTGGCTTGGTATTAATTTTCATACAAAACAAACGACTGCGAAAATAAATATGTTTGCACTTTGCAAATACCTTAAAATGACGATTTTCCCAAAGTTAACCGACACAAAAAATTTAAATAAAATGAAAATATCATGTTAGTCGAGTAGGCATTTTACGAACCTAGAAATGCTCATTCCTATGAAGTTTTTTTGCTGATTTGTTTTCCTCATGGGTCCTTAAACAAAACTAGCTTAGTTGCCCTTCGGGCAAATTTGGGCAACTTGCACAATATACATAAATCTAAAATGGCCGCCAAACGTCAAATTGAAGTACATACTGCGATATAAAATATCTTCCAATAGCTTGTAATATATCCTTTTAGATGTTTTCAGGTATGAGAAACCCATTTCTGGTGTTAATTTTAATATACGGAACACTTTACTTGCATAATAAGCTATAAATCCAAGATGACCGGCGGACGCCATCTTGAAATATTGTTTTTATACAAAGCAAATTTATGATAGGTTGTAATATATCTTTCCAGGGGTATTTAGGCATGGACAACTCAATTCTGGCATTAGTTTTACATTAAATACCATCATGTCTATAATGACCGACCATATGTGTCAAATAACTTTTCAAGCTAGGATAGCCATGGGTACTCTCATTTTGTGTAAAAATTTAAACATTCCTTTTCTCCAGAAGAGATAAAAAATTGTTTACAGGTTTTTTTAAGGCAATCATGTCCTTGTGTTGCACTTATGATTTTGTGCCTTATATTGACATAACATGACATAAAGACGTTCTTGTGGCACTGGATGTCCTTTCGCAATAACATGTAATGAGAATTGATCTTTGAATTTCAATCCGAAATCGGTTATCATTTCATACTCTTCAGGAGGATCTTGACTGTAGGTACCCTTTCACAACATTAACTAAAGGTGAGACAACAGAAAATAGTGTTTGAAACAAAGTCGTAACTATTAGGCTTTGATGTTCTTTATAAAGAGCCTAAAGAAACATTTTTCCTGCTGGTTGGCCATGCAGAAAAACAAAGAATGGTTCAGATGTTATTAAGTTATTTGTGATCTTTGTTTACCAAGAACATCAACTAAATGAGAAAAAGAAGAGTTTGTAATTCGGATGTTGTATCACAATCTCTAAGAGCATGCATACCTAGCAGTTCAAGATATCTCGAACGGAGATCATGTCCCTAAGTGCATGCACGCCTGGTAGTTCAAGACATCTCGAACGAAGACCATGACACTGAGGGCATGCATGCCTGTCAGTTCAAGACATCTCGACTCAAGGCCATGACACTTACAGCATGCATGTCTGGCAGTTCAAGACTAGTCGAACCAAGACCATGACACTGAGAGCATGCATGTCTGGCAGTTCAAGACATCTCGAACCAAGACAATGACACCTACAGTGTGCATGCCTGTCAGTTCAAGACTTCTCGAACCAAGACCATGGCACTTACAGCATGCAAGGCATCTCAAATCATGACCATTGTTTGATGCATAGATGTTCAAAATTCCATCCTTCTATCCTATCACTCCATCTGTATATCACACTGTTTTCATGCTTATACACACAATACACTAGGAAAACAAAAACATCTGTGTCGTCAATCAGCACACAAATGCTATCACGACATGTTTGTATAGCCTGGAGAACATACGATACATAGTTATGCCGGATTCATCATGGCCGAATCCACAATCGTATACATATTGCTGTGTTGTTTCCTCTGTCCTGGTCCTTAGAAGATATGAGATAGTATTTGTCAAATACAATATTTTCTTTGAAGTGTATGGGTACCAATATGACCTATTTTGGGTTGATGCAATGAAATCTGATGTGTTATCGCCATGTAACCAAGGGATGCGATAGAAAAAGTGTGAATCATTGTGATTGTTTGTGAGTTTTGGGTGAACGAACTCCACAAAGCTATTTGACTAGAGCTGACTTCATGCCTTTCCAATGACAACCGTTTTCAACCACTATCAAAAAGGAACAGAACCGATATCAAATACAAGCAGAAGCTAAGCTCAAACTGCCCTGCTGTCGAAACAAAGGTAACCAATGAAACATGTTTCCAAGATCAACAACTTGCTTTTTTTTTGCATCTTGACGGCGTCGCTTTGAAACATATTGCCTTTATCATCTTTATAATCTAATAATGGCATTATAAAACTCATCAGGTTGTCTTGATTGTACTCGTATTCCATCTAATCATACATTACAACTAAATCCACCACATTGACACATAAGAAGCAATTTTACGAGCAATTTCCTTATGACCTGTTTTCATTTAGAGGGAGTTTGAAGAAGCAATAAATTTTGGTCAGATATATCCAAGGAACACAAAGGATTGAACTCTCTGAGTTATGGTCCGTATAACACTCAGAAAATATTTATTCCAATCGATCAGAGAAGCACCAATCTACCCACTAAAATTATCAGGCTAAAGAGCCATGCCTTTGAAGACTCATTTTTTTAATTTGATAGCAGTTTGTTCTCCAAACTGGTTAGCTAAGACATCATTCTAATAACCATCATGGTGCCGACATGCAAGACAGGACACGCATGTGTTTATAGCAGACACTGAGAAAGTTTACCAGCGTATTGTACATGTTCAGCATCAAATAAAATTAGTCGTTGGGCGTGTTAATCAGGATACAACAAGTTTTGTTTAAAGATTGTGTAGGGGTATTATTTTCTGCGGTCCAGTATTATTTGAAACAGCATTGTCAAGATCTAGACGTTGAGGTGTTGCTTAATGGCGACTTAAAAGTAAACCAAATCTAGACTGTGCACTACCTTTTCACGTACACCACATTGATAAACATGGAAGTCTGTAGTCATAGCGTGTGTATCATAGTAGTCATTTGGAGTGGAAATAGTAGATCAAAACTATCATAAAACCAAAAATATGAGTTATAAAGTTTAACTCCAGCCAATCAATTTGTGGTAGGCTGTTGCATTATCAGTGACAGATTTTACTGTAGATTCCCGAAACCATAATACTTCATTATATGACGTAATGTATCAGTGTTCATGTAAAAATCGAATCAATTCATTGTTGACAAACGTATTATTTAGTTTGATAAAAAGTCCGAGTATAATTTGGGTTTCAATCGTGGTAATATATATGTGACTGGATTAACTATGATAGCAATAATGTGGCATTGAAAACTTCTTCGTTGGATACCACTTTAAAAGACACCTTAGCAAAGTGAACTAGCCTTTACGCTAGACTTAGTAAAGCTAAAATCACTAAGATCATGTTTTAATATCTTATTATAAGGAATTGGTTGAGCCTCATTTATGACCTTTAAATCAAAATGTATCAAGATGTATGATTAAGTTACGCAGCATTGAATGTGATATGCTGAGTTACATCTTATAATAAAAACCATGTTACTCCTACCTTTGTTGGTCAAAATTGTTAAATATACTTTAAAATTGCCCCAAATGTTAAAAACAACAACGGAAATGAGTTCCTCATCCTTGAAAACATATAAAACGGTATACTACAAGCTATTGTAGAACCATTCTTACAAAAGATAGATTTTCAATATGGCGTCAGGCAGCCATCTTGGATATATGCAAATTATGCAATTTGCCCAAGGTTGCCTTCAGGGCAACTAACCTAATTTTACTCTAGGGACCCTATAGAATACAAAACAGCAAAAAAACTTCATAGGAAAAAACATTTCTAGGTTCAAGTATTGAGTATAAGGGAGTGTCAACTCGACTATGTCTTTTCTCTCTTTTTTTTAAATTTGATAATAATGAAATAAATAGCAAAACAATCATCTGTAGCAGACTACCAAACTTAATGTATATTGTCAATTTTTTATCAAATTGGTCTATAACACGATATAGTTCAATAACATCTCTCCACGTTTTCCTAAAATAACAACATCCTTTTCAATATATATCTTCATTAGAGCTAAGTAATAAACCTCTCATAGGCTATAAAAATCTATGTTCTTTTTGGAGCTCTCATTGTGGAAATTAACGACAGACCACCATTATGTAGTTGATATCTACAAACCTGATGAATGCTGGGAAGGAGAATGAAATATTACTAATGACAGTTACACAATTAGCTTTTGTCAAAAATAGTTTTTCAAATCCTTGTTATTGTCTGAGTGACTTCTGTGACTATGTGTTTATAGAAAGCAATAATTCAAGTCGCATTGACCCAGACGTTAATTTGCGGTATTCTTGATTTGACAAGTGTTCACGGTAATGGAAACTTGATATTGCTAGGATACCCATGTCCAATGATTATTGTCCCTTTTCTGTCCATTAAGTGGCCATTATGTTAGGTCTTTGGCCTCTTGTATGTAACATTGTTTTGTGAAGATACTGTTCGGAAAGGAAGGTGGACAGATGGATCGATGGATTGGCGTTTAATGTCACTGTCAAAGTTTTCTATAAAAATAAGCATACTATTTACATAAAATTATGCAGTACTTGCAAAACTGCCATGGGCAATGGTTTTTGACAACCAAAGTTTCCAGTTTTCTAGATAGCATATCAGGGATAACATTCCGTAAAACCCATCATGTATAATATTGAGCATGCAAGTCACTTATGTCACATAATGACATAGTGGAGAAAACTGGAGTATCTGGAGAAAACATAAAACCAATCATGTATTATATTGCACATGCAAGTCACTCATGTCACATAATGACATAGTGGAGAAAACTGGAGTATCTGGAGAAAAACATAAAACCCATCATGTATTATATTGTGCATGCAAGTCACTTATGTTGCATAATGACTTTGTGAAGAAAACTGGTGTTCTGGAGAAAAACATAAAATCCATCAGGTATAATATTGAGCATGCAAGTCACTTATGTCACATAATGACATAGTGGAGAAAACTGGAGTATCTGGAGAAAACATAAAACCAATCATGTATTATATTGCACATGCAAGTCACTTATGTTGCATAATGACATAGTGGAGAAAACTGGAGTATCTGGAGAAAAACATAAAACCCATCATGTATTATATTGCACATGCAAGTCACTTATGTCACATAATGACATAGTGGAGAAAACTGGAGTATCTGGAGAAAACATAAAACCAATCATGTATTATATTGCACATGCAAGTCACTCATGTCACATAATGACATAGTGGAGAAAACTGGAGTATCTGGAGAAAAACATAAAACCCATCATGTATTATATTGTGCATGCAAGTCACTCGTGTCACATAATGACATAGTGGAGAAAACTCGAGTATCTGGAGAAAAACATAAAACCTATCAGGTATAATATTGTGCATGCAAGTCACTTATGTTGCATAATGACTTTGTGAAGAAAACTGGAGTATCTGGAGAAAAACATAAAATCCATCAGGTATAATATTGAGCATGCATGTGACATGTCACATAATGATTTTGTGAAGAAAACTGGTGTTCTGGAGAAAAACATAAAATCCATCAGGTATAATATTGTGCATGCAAGTCACTTATGTTGCATAATGACTTTGTGAAGAAAACTGGTGTTCTGGAGAAAAACATAAAATCTATCAGGTATAATATTGTGCATGCAAGTCACTCGTGCCACATAATGACTTTGTGGAGAAAACTGGTATTTCTGGAAAAAACCAATGACAGTAACAAGCAAATTGATAAGCTCCAATTCTTGCAATTGGATCTACACTATTCATACTTGAACCTCAGTCCTAGGCGGTGATAGGCACTGATTTTTGAGCTAGCACTTAATTTAGACCACTCTTAACATAAAAGACATTATGCTCAAGACAATATAGTCATCAAGATTCTAAGTCTTTTTATCCAACTTTCCACTGGATGGTGATGTATTGTTGTGTTCTTTTGCAACTTGTTCACTTTGACCTCCATTGTTTCAATGTTGAAAAATTTTATTTTTGAAATCTGTTATAGTTATCACCAAAACACCATTATCACAAAATGTGAAAATAAACTTTTTTTTTATTTTTCAAATTTAACTAATAATCCACTCTGCAAGTCATTAAATTATAAGTTTTATATTTGTACTTTGTTTGTCGCCATTAGATACTTTCCTAAAATTGCTTGGAACAATAACAATACTTTATCTCTAAATTTAATTGGCCCTGGGCCCATTACCAATATGTAAGGTATGTGTGACACTCCTGGCCATATGCATGTTTTTTAGCTACAAATTGCTTCCTATTAGCTTCAACATCTATTGATACTCCGTAATTGCATTCTCAAGAATACTGGTACATGTACTGTGTATTTGATATCACACTAATCAATATTCCATATTATCAGGCATGTCTGTAATTATTCCAGATTTGATGCCCCTCAATGTCTTGGGAAATTTTATAATTTTCTGTTTGTCTTTGAAGATTCCAGTTTCTGCTTCTCTCTAGGATTATCTGTCTACTGTTTCTATATATGACAGTAAGGCTGAATATCATTGCAATATTATTACGAGATAACCTTTCTTAATTTGTAATCCAATTGAAAACGGCATCAATTGTCAAAGTTTGAAATTCTAATAGACAAAACAAAATTTAGTTCTGATATTGTGAGGTTAGATTAGATAGTTTTAGCTTAGTTAAGATAAAGATCTAGTTCATTATATAAGGGGACCACTGCAGTAGCTCAGTTGGTAGAGTGTTTACTCTATAAGTTGGAGGTTGCAGGTTCAAACCCTGACTGGGTCTGACCCAAGACTTGAAAATGGGTGTTGACTGTTCTTTGGCAAAGCATGCAGCATTACTAAATAAAAGTCACCGTTCTTTCAAATGGGAACTGAAAATAAACGAGGCCCTATGTGACGGCAGGCATGGCATAATAAAGAACCTTGCTGTATAATGCCGTCAGCTCAATGCACAGGCAAAATTCCTGCACCTTTGTCTATAGCTGACAATGTATCAGTATAAGTGAAATATTCTTGACTGGAAGGTTAAACACCATTACTGAACTCAACTCATAGCTACACCAGCACAGTATTGCTGTGATTCTCGCTTCTCTATTTAAAGGAAAATAAAGGCAATTACAATGCATTTATTCAGTATAAAAAAGCATTTCTACATTACAACAAGCAATTCACGTCTTTTTACTGCTATGTTTAAGATTTACTGTATGTCCAGTATTACACAACTGAATGAGAGTGGACAGACAAAATATGTTTGGTTGAATAGACTTTGATGGTATTTTTATATGTAATACACATTTATGTTCCAACGAAAATCAAATAAAAGCAATACTGAAACATCTAACACACAATGTTGTCAATGTTCCTATAGGAATCTGGCAATTCCAATGACCTAACATTCTTATATTGTAGCACATTTAACACAAAATCCCATTACCATCTGACATTTTTATTTATGACTAAATGATTGTCCGGGTTTTTTTTTCAGACAGAAACTATATAGAAAACAAGTAGTTGTTCTTACCATATTTTGACATTTATGTGTGTAAGTGGTGTTTTATATGGAAACAGTCTGGGATTTCCGAGTTCTGTTTTCTATGAACTTATAAGATTCCTTTTTTTTTGTCTTTGATAATTTAATCCTGATGTGTCGGACATAACAAATGTAATTTTATATATTTTTTATGTGATATTTGTGGATTTGTTGCTGTGAAATCATGTTTTTTTTTGTTTTTTGTTTTTTGTTTTTTTTTTTTGTGGAGTCCAATTTTGGTCGAGGTGAGTTGAGTAATGGTTCAAGAATATTTCACTCATATCAAGGCATTGCCAGGTACAGGCAAAAGCACAGAAATTTTGCCTGTGTGTTGCGTCAGTGGCATTATACAGCAGGGTTCAAGTGATCGCTCTGTAAGTGGGAGATCATGGATTTGAACCCTAACTGGGTCTGACCCTAGAATTGAAAGGGGCCAGTGACTGTTCTTTCATCAAGCACTTAGCATTATAAAAATGAAAGTCACGGTTCTTTTGGATGGGAACTTAAAATAAGGTACGTTAAACACCATTACTCATCTCAACTTATAAGAAAATAATTATTAATGGATTAAATAAGACTGTCAGTAAACATATAGATATAGTAATTATATTTGTTTTAAAAAAACAGATTTATGTGTTATCATTTCAATAAGACTCAAAATTCAATTCTGTTATACATGAATAAATGAACAACAGTGGAGACTTGTCATTTCACAAACCCAGACAAATCGGAGGATTGGTTATAATAACTAGATCTCAATATTATCTAATCAAATTATATCGTACTGTGTTTGTTTAATTCACTAAGGACGCTCATTTCCTGCCCATGTCCGCTGTCTCGCAATGCAACACTGAATTTAATCAAAGACGAAAGAAAAGATGTATTCAAATGACTACACGCTTTTGAAAAAAATGTCATCAATTCTTAACAATATATCTATTGTAGTTGCAAAGTTTACAACAATAAGATATTATTTTTGAAATAATTATTAAAAAAAAATATACATGTATTAAAAAATTGGCTTTGTATCAGATTCTCACAGAATGTCAAGTTTTTTCATCTTTTCAGTGAGCATCAGTGCCAAGAGTGGAATTATAAAAAAAATTATATTGGTTAAGATACAGCAATTTAACTGCTTTTTCCTGTAGCACTGGATAACTAATTGCAAGGTCTATCCTTGATATGGCCTTTCCCTTGTAGCACTGGAGTTCCAATGTTCTAGATGTATCCCTTGTCTGACTTTCCACCAGTAACATTGGATAACCAGGGGCGTAGCTAGCTAAAAATGATGTGGATTCACTGACAAATGAAGCGGCGTAGCCGCGAGACGAGTCGCCACAGGCGCCGAGTTGGGGTAGGTGCGGGAGGGGTGTCTGCAATCTGGGTCATTTTCCTGCAAATTTGACTGTGCTTGAAAGACAATCCGAATTTTTAAAATAATGTTATTTTCAAACAAAGAAGAAATGCAATATGTAGACAAAATGGCCAAATTTAATAGATAATGCACCGCTGACCCAGACTTGAAAATCGGTATTGACTGTTCATTTGCCAAGCACTCGGCATTAAGAAATGAAAATTACAGGTCTTTCGGACGAGACCTTTAAACTGAGCCCCAGTGTCACGGTAGGCGTAGCATGATAAAGAACCCTCGCTGCACTATGCCATTAGCGCATAGCGCAGGTCAAAATTTCTGCACCTTCGCCTATAGCTGTCGACGTCTTGATATAAGTGAAATATTCTTGACTGGGGCGTTAAACTTCATTAATCAACCAATCATTAAATGTGATCATAAGATTTGTGAAAAATCTGTAGGAAATCTAAAAAAGTTTTAAAGAGCTGACTACACAGAAAAGACCCTAAGACTTAATTTCATGAAAAATGGCGAAGTTCAAATGTGCAAAATGTTCAAAAACACTTTTGCATCGGTATCAATATTGCACATGCACATTTTCAATATGATCTGTGCAAGATTTGAGGAAATTCTGCTAAAAGTTGTAGGAGCTAATTATAGATTACCGGTGGACGGAAGGTAGGAAGGACAGACGTATCTATGGACAAGTGCAAATCAGAATTCCACCTGGCCAAACTTGTCGTAGACGGGACAAAAAAGAGTAGCACGCTTAGGAATGAGCCTGAAAACCAAAAACCAAATGTGAAAATAGCAAAAGTGGCAATTCACTACGTAAAATATAAGAAGAAAAATGCATGTATATTCACGACTTTTAACATGCAGTAAATGTACTGGTTCAGTGGTATGGTCACAAAGTAATGATTTGTTAAGAGCTTTTAACCTTGCCAAGCCAAATTAGATATTTTTAGTTCTACAGTTGTACGTCGCATTAGCAGCATATGCCATCTCAATCTCAATTTTTCATCTCGCATTTCATATGTTCGTGACTAAGTGGCAGTACAGTTGCTAATGTGCCTGGAGTTTTCACTTTTAAAATATATTTTTATATATTATTAATAAAATCTGTTGTTGGCTAACTAAACTATTGTTTCGACAGCTAACTTCCCAAAAATATTTACATGTTCTACATTTTATTGGTAATGTATTCATGTCTGGAGCTGGTTTGGTTAAATAAGGTTTAATTTTTTTTAAATTTTTAAATGTTTTAGGTTTAAGTCCGCTGATTGTAAATTAAATGGGATGGTTAGGGCCCTACAAAAGTACTTGAACCGCACCACTGGCGTCATAATAAATCAGTCGTCCAGTGCCCGTACAAAGTTGTGATTTTTATTATCAGTGGATTATTTATATGAGTATGTGTGTCCTTTTAACCTTTATACTTTTAGATTGTTTTGTGTTCTTTGCGGTTATGGCTTTTGCAACTACACCTTATTCAGCTGCAACTATATTTCAGTCTTTTTAATTGCAGAATTAAATTGGTCTCTTGCAGTAATTCTAAAATAATTTCTGTTTTGTAATCGCGAGATAAAGACGAACTTAAATTTTTAAAAGTGTCTTTCGGACAGTATATAAACACACGGTATTTAGTGCGACCATAAAAATTTTGATAGGCGTTTACCAATTGATTTCTTGAAATTAAATTACCTGCATTGCTTTATTTTATCTGCAAATAAACAACGAAACTATGAAAATGGACATTACGTTTATTTCTATTACTTTCGCTTACTTGTCTTCGGATTCCCATGCATCTCTTTATTTTTGAAACATAAGTATTTGCTAATTAACACATCGTAACTTATTTTTCTGTGTCATTAGAATCAGAAAGTGTGTACGTATGGGGTGGGGTGGGGTGGGGTGGGTGGGGTGGGATGGTCCGCAAGTGATCAGGCCTTTGGAAGTGAAAATCAAGGTTAGCATCTGAAATTTACCGTGTAGGAAACTTGTATCCTTTTACCCATTCTTTGTTGTTTTGCAAAATCAGTGCCTTAGTGGAATTGTCACATGTTGTGCTTACCGTAGCTATGTCCGGAAATAAAGATGTGACAGTCAGTTAAATACCTGGGTCGCTGTCTTGTGAAGTTTATATACGTCTTTTGTAGATCAGAGATGTTGTAGCTTCTGAGCCTTGCTCATAGTGCCCTCAGCCGCCTGTGTGTCATGCTCAGAAGTTTTAGAATTTTCAAATTTTGCACCAAAAAACTTTTAATGCTGCTTGCGCCATAACCGGATATTACGCAAAGCGCTGCTGTACATAGTAAGAGTTATCGCGCCTTGAACACAAAAACTTGTACAGATATGATGCGAATATTAGTTCCTTACGTTTTCACTTACACGTGACCGGTGTACACACACACCACACAACACACACACACACCACACCACACACACACCACGCATTTATGATTTATAATAATAATAATCTAAATCTTATAATTAAAAAAAAATAAAACAGGAAATTGTGTGGATTCACCTGCGTACTCGCGTATAAGCACTACGCTACCTGATAACCAATTGCAAGGTCTATCCCTGATATGACCTTTCCTTGTAGCATTGGAGTTCCAATGTTCTAGATGTATCCTTGTCTGACTTTCCACCAGTAACATTGGATAACCATTGCAAGGTCTATCCGCCCTGATATGACCTTTCCCTTGTAGCACTGGAGTTCCAATGTTCTAGATGTATCCCTTGTCTGCACTTTCCACTAGTAACATTGGATAACCAATTGCAAGGTCTATCCCTGATATGACCTTTCCCTTGTAGCACTGGAGAGGGCGCGGTGGCCTAATGGATAAGACGTCAGTCTTCAAATCCAGGGTCTCTCACCGCTGTGAGTTCGAGTCCCGCTCGGACCACATGTGGGAAAGTGAATTTTCCTTACCGTTAGCCTTTACTGATTCACCTGGTATCAGTATAAGGGACTAGGGGAGTGGTACGCTTGTCTGCGGCGTACTGACTCTGTGAGCTAGCCCGGTAAAGTCGCCCTGAGTGCGCGCTAGTACAAGGCAGACAAGACCATACAACACACTCGCACTTCACATGCATACACAAAATTGTTCATAGATTAATCCATAGAGATTAATTAAATAGTTCTCGTCGCGAATAGCTGAAAAATTGCTGATGCGACGTTAAGCAACATTCAACCAACCAACCTTGTAGCACTGGTGTTCCAATGTTCTAGATCTATCCCTTGTCTGACTTTCCACTAGTAACATTGGATAACCAATTGCAAGGTCTATCCCTGATATGACCTTTCCCTGTAGCACTGGAGTTCCAATGTTCTAGATGTATCCCTTGTCTGACTTTCCACCAGTAACATTGGATAACCAATTGCAAGGTCTATCCCTGATATGACCTTTCCCTTGTAGCACTGGTGTTCCAATGTTCTAGATCTATCCCTTGTCTGACTTTCCACTAATAACATTGAATAACCAATTGCAAGGTCTATCCTTGATATGACCTATCTCTTGTAGATTTAGCGTTCTAATGTTCTATTGTACTTCTATCCCTGATCTGACTTTGCACCTGTAACACTAAAGAAAAAAGGCTCAAATAATTTCAACTCTCTCTCTCTCTCTTTTTCTCTCTCTCTCTCCCCCTCTCTCTCTCCCCTCTCTCTTTCTCTCTGTATGTGTGTGTGTGTGTTTCTCTCTCTCTTTAACATTGTTATTGTCTCAAAGGAAACAGGGGACTGGGACCATGAGGGGTAGATGATATATCAAAATTTAAGAACTCTCTGTCTCTCTCTCTCTCTCTGTATGTGTGTGTGCGTGTTTGTGTATTTATTTTAAAACATTTATGGTACTATATTAGGTATTTTCATTTTTATTTTATTATTACGAGTCTACAAATTTATTAAAAGTCCAGCAGACAGTGTAATGACATTATTTCAATATAAATTGTAAACTGACATTTTTTTACTTTTTAGATATCTAGACATCACCCTATGAGATTTCACCCAGAGTAGAAATGGGCGTTATATTAATTTGTGAAATATTGCACCTGAATCTGGCCCAATTTTGAAAATTACAAAATAGGAACTTTCATATTTGTAAACCCTTTTATTACTGAGGAGAAAGGGCGTTATTAATTTATGAATAATGCACCTGAATTCTGTAGTCAATTTCGAAAATTACAAAATAGGAAACTTTCACCTTTGTACTGCTGGTTGATATAGACTGTTATTAGGTTTTTATATACACTTTTTTTTAATAAGTTTGGTGCCAGTGTCATTTTTACCAATAACACTTGCAATTTATAAGTATTAAAAAAACGAATGAACCCGTTTGTCTGGAATTATTTGACATTACATGCAATAAAAATCATATGAGAAAGATATATATACCGGTACATGTACATATATATCAAAAACAAACATACTAATCCGTGTCCGAATCACAATCCAAAAGCAAAGTAAATACTTTGGAACTGACAAGTCAGGTTAGACACTTGAACTTCCACCAGGTAAGTGAGACCGAGTGCTCTGGAAGGGTAAGCACCTCCTGTTTAGCTAGCTACACCCGCCACGTGTGTAATCAAAATTGTGTAAAAGGAGCATGGAACTATGGGACGTCAAATATATCCGGTGCAATCCTTGACACAGAGACATCAAACTTATCAACAAAACTGTGATGACAGCCATAAAACTTTTTGAGGGCCTTGATAAGCCTAGGCTTGCAATATATTTGAAATTTTTTATTTAAATTAGTGCCTATATTTAGTCCTGTTTGAGTTTTATCTGTTTTATCTTTGACTATCAATGCTCTTCTGGGTTTCAAAAATATAATTCAAAACCAATTTGATTGGATTTGTTCATCTAGTCAGTAATGATAATCTCAATATGGCACAAAGTGACCGTCGCCACAAGTCACTAGACTTCCCTAGCAGTACAGTTTTTATCTGTATTAAAAACTCAGTAATGATAATATTTATTATGGCACAAAGTGATTTTCGCCTCAAATTACTAGACTAGGTATTAGAAGGGATATTTACAGGTTTAAAAGGTTTCTAACTCCACTGTGGTAAGGAAAAGTGCTCTGGTATTTCTGTTGACCTAGAGTGGAGTGAGTTGTAGTATAATTGATATTAGCTCCAAAATGAGCATTCCATGGCAACAGTTCATGGATGGTAGAGGAAACACAAATGTAATGGGAAAAACACTGACTTTTGACAAGTGATCTGACAAACTTTCTTGTACTTAGTTGTGCTTGTGTGAGATTCATTTCTGGCTAGTCAATGGCATTGTGCTCTGTAAGCCAGTGGTTTGACCCTCGGCCACTAGAACCTGTTGTTCTTTGACCACTGTGGAAGCTCAGTTGATAGTGTTTTGCTCCATAAGTGGAGCGGGTCAGACCCAAAACTTGAAAGTCGGTAGTGATTCTTCTTTCACCAAGCACTTGGCATTAGAAATGAAAGTCATCTTTCTTTGGGATAGGAACTTAAAATAAATGAGGCCCAGTGTCAAAGTAGGTGTGGCACATCCTGCTGTTAAATGCCATCAGTGCAATGCTGGGCAAAATGTTTGCACCTTTGCTTTAGCCAACAAAAAATACTTTTTTCGGGACGTTGAACACTATTCTTTACACTTTTCCTGTTTTCTGGAGAAATTTTTATCATTCAGTTGTTCTCAATAGTTTGACTCACCTTGTACCTTATAGATAATAGAGGTCTTTTTTAACAATTGCAAATTATAATGCCTCAAATAACTCCAAATTCAGGGAATCCGAATTTATTACTCATAAAAAGTTAAAAAAAAATATCTTAAGATTATAAGGAAAATTGGTGAAGAAGGCCTTCAGGGAAACAAATGTATTGAAAGACCTCATCAAAATATGAAAAAATAAAGTCATTATAGTCTCTTTAAGTAGACATAATATGTCAAAAGATGCATAAAAAACAACAAAAATGGGCTTATTTAAAAGGTTGATGCAGTGCGTGGCACAGTTTTAAGAGCCTGTTGGAGAAGCAAATCAAGTACTTTATGAAGGATTGGAATAATGTTTCCTGAACTTGTGGACACCACCATAATTAAAATGATTATGTCCTTTTTTTATGATATTCTCAATATATTTATAAATCACAAAAAAAAAAAAAAAAATAAAAATAAAAAAATTAAGTGCAAGTAAGGGTTCATAAGACAAACTATGGCAGGTTCTTGGATTTGAATATTTAATCACAAAAATAGAGTGAGTGCAATTGAAAATTTACAAGGTAAGAAAAAGCAGGTCGTTATTATATTATGGAATGGAAATCACAGTTGTTTCATGCTGCACGAGGTTGTCACAAAATGAAAATAATTTAGTAAAAAAAAATTAATGGTTTTAAGCCTTCTATTAGCACTTTAACCACACCACTTGGTATTTATATATATTCCAGTACCTGTACAAAGTCGGATTTTTTTAAAAGCAATGGTCTTAGTATGTCTTAATTTGTCTTGTCTTGTCCTGTTTGGTTGTTTTATCATTGGTTTGTATTGATTCATGTCGTTGGTTGTCTTCAGTGTTGCCAAGTTCATGTTTTTCAGTTGCAAATTTCCTCCTTTTATTTTCCTTTTTTCCAAGGAACAAATGGTATATTTTGTGTCTTTCATTTTGATATTCCATTTCTAGATTTCATGATTTTTCATACTTTGATTATTTATTTACATTTACATTATATTTACATCATGCATATATTTAGCACCATGGATTGTAACCCACATGGATGACAAAATTAACATTAGAAATTAAAGAATAAAAATGCAATTCATTATATTTTTACAAATAGACCATTGCTATCAGACTAAGTGTTTGGTTGAAGATAGAATACCACTCTGCATTAGGTGTATTTGTGACAGTTAACTATGCATAAAATTCATAAAAGATTCAATAAACTTGAATAATGTTTGTTTTTTTCCTCTGACTTCAATCTAGCTGTAACAAGAAACTGCACCTCTGTAATTACCATGGAATAAGTATATTGACAAAGTAAAGCATTAACATTGGAGATTTAATATGTTGAAATACTGGGCCAATGACAGGTTCTTTAACACATGTGATGTAACACATCGCCAAGGACATCACTTTCGGTGTAAAGAGGGCTTCTGTGGCTGAGGGGTCTAAACATGTGCTTAGGAATCAAATCCCCTCTCACTTTCTAGGCTTAAATTCCTCTCAGGACAGTTCCTTGTGTGAGGCAGTTTGTCAATTTCTTTGCTCAATGTTAATGGTTTTTACCAAACACTCCGGTTTCTTCCACAATTTTAAAAAATGACCTCTTCTATTACCTTTTCCTTGAGGTGAGTGTAAGCACTTTGTGCTTCTGAGACCCTATTGCTCCATTCCAATCCATTTTCGACCACTGCGGTAGCTCAGTTGGTAGAGTGCTCTCTCTGTATGTGGGAGTTAGTGGGTTCGATCCCCGGCCGGGTCTGACCCAAGACTTGAAAGTGGGTAGTGACTGTTCTTTTGCCAAGCACTTGGCATTATGAAATGAAAGTCACGGTTCTTTCGGATGGGAACTTAAAATAAACGAGGTCCCGTGTCACGGTGGGTTTGGCATGCTAAAGAACCCTGCTGTATAATGCCATCAGCGCAATGCACAGGCAAAATTTCTGCACCTTCGTCTATAGCTGGCGACGTCTTGATATAAGTGAAATATTCTTAACTGGGACGTTAAACACCATTACTCAACTCTCCAATCCATTTTTAGTGGAAACATCACCATTTTCATAAATATAAAACTGCCATAATGCAACATTTTCCTTTCTACAAATTATGGTTACTGCAGATGCACATAGCAATTTTCAGTAAAGGCTATGTTCAAGTGAGTGAAAAATATCAAACATTATTTATAAGATTATTGAATTTTCTATGAATTTTCAGCGTAATTTGCTGTCACAAACATAGCAACTTTGATAGTAGTTCAAATCTCAGTGGGTGTAGTCTTATTTATAAATTTAATTTACATTAAATACATCTAACCATTAAAACTGTAATATTGTTACTGTGATCAAAATGTGTTAAAATTAGAACTAAATTGAAAAAAAAAAACATCCAAGATGCTGTTTGGTAGATAAATGTGCGAGAGCATAGATCCGAGAAATTAAAACGTGGGATTCGGTTATTCACTAGATAGAATAGGAATTCCCAGGTGTATACTGTATAAATGAAATAGTTCTCAATTATTTTACATAATGTCGGCATCAGTGCTTTCATGCATTGATACAAAGTAAATGAATTTATACCATCAATATTTCCACAAGGATTTGAAAATGTAAATTAAAAAAGAAAGAAAATTTCCAACAGGAATTAGAAAAATTTGCAATGTTTAGTTGACGCAGGTGATTCCGTAGATCTATGATTTATCGTTGTTATTTTATTTTATGCGCTATAAAAATGCCAATATTAAAAGACAAGCACTTAACCTTTTATTGAAATGTCTTTCAGAGTCAGTAGCCAATCACATCAGGGATTGATACCCCTGTCAAATTTGCTTAGCTCAATTAATTCTTAAGAGAAAAATAGACAGGAAACCAGTCTAGTGAGTACATTGCTATATTGTGATAAGAATATATATAGTATTAAATGGTGGTAAAATTCGGATTGTTCGGAAAAAGGAAAAAAATTCTGACTGTTTTGGTTAAACCTTGATATAGGTTGGCGATCTGCCATCCTGTCACAAAGGGATGATAGTTTACTTTGAAAATTGATTTTCATTATATCGGCACTCTATGAAGTTGCATGAAGCCTTTCATTGAAGACGAAATTCCATACTGTGTTTCCAAATTAACCAATTATCCGACAAAAATTACCCAGGAATACCGGAATAATTGTAATTATTTGTGTACATAGGATATGGAGTTTGTCTAGTTCATCGGAGGACACCCAGCTGATGATGGTATGTTTGTTAGATTAAACATGTTTTTTGTATGTCAATACTGAAATAGGCAAACAACATTGACCTGTTGGCATGACCTTTCATTTAAATATTTATTATGAACGAGTATAGTTATATATAGGGAGCGCACATGTTTATTTCATGTACATAATGCGAAAAACTAAACATGAACACTTCATGTAGTAACTGAATCCTAACACTACCAATGTCAAGGGTGGATTATCCTATATGAATATTCCTAATGAAAGGTCAAACAGACAGGTCAATGTTTTCATATATTCTTGTTTACTATAAGCCATGTAACATATGACATGCTTTAGGAAACGAGTGAGCGCACCATCGATTATACATATATATATATATATATATATATAGATTGGTTAATTTTGATGTTCACAAAAGAATTTTTAACTACAATGTACATGACAGATTCAATTATTCCTAAATACAAACATGCATGTTTGTTTAATATATTTTATTGTTTTGAATATGAAGTTCATTCTTTTTATCAAGAGTATCAAATTTAAAAGGGTTAGTCATTTTAAATTGTTTTATTCTTTAAAACAAATGATTTTTTTAAAATCAGTAATAGTTTGTGTTAAATCACATCGAGAACAATGTTTAACCAGCATGCTCTACATGCAATCCCATAAAACCTTTGTCTGTGATTCGGTCTCTTTAGACTCTCGCTATTTTTTTAGCTACTAATACTAAAGTTAACTTTCATTTAGACAACATGCAAACTAGAGTTATCTTGACCTTCAAAAAAACTGCATGCAAACTGGAGTTATCTAAACTTTCATAAAAACTGCATGCAAACTGGAGTTATCTAAACTTTCATAAAAACTGCATGCAAACTGGAGTTATTTGTGCAAGACTTGAAAATAGGTATTGACTATTCTTTTGCCAAGCACTCAACATTTAGAAATGAAAGTTATGTGGTCCTTCGGAAGAGGCCTTAAAACTGATGGCCTCTTCCGAAGGACCATATAACTGATGGCCTGTGTTATGACACCTTGAAGAACCATGCCCACACATTTCCCTTCGCTCACTGCAAAAGGTAAAAACTTCTACCACTTCACCTATAGCTGGTGATGTTTCAATATAAGTGAAATATTCTTGACTGGGATGATAAATCCCATTTAATCATCAATCTTCAGACTTTCACTATTTTAATAACTACTAGAGTTTTCTAAACAGCCATTAAGACTGCATGCAAACTGGAGTTTTTTGTATAGATGGGTTATAAACAAGCTTCTGCTATAGCATTGGGTAGAGAGAGTTGATTATTTGTGCCCAAGTCAAAATTCTTTCACTTGTATCAAGTAGGTCAATTCAGGAATGATTGAGGAAACTTGAGTGTCCAGGGAAAACAACAAACCATGGATACAGGATGAGTGAAACCTTTCTGACACTAAGATTTGTCCAAGGTGGTATTTGAGCCTAGTCTGTGAGAGGCACTGTGATCTCTATGCTTGTGCTTTAGACCACTTGGCCACAGAGGCACCCTGCTTCACTTCCCTGGTGGAAGCTAGTTAACATGTTTCAACTAAATTTGCCAGTTTTTCAAGATTTTTTTAACTTTGCTTTTGGGATTATGATTTTAACATGGACGGTATGTTTGTATTTGATCAGTATATATGTAATGAAGTAATTGGTTTTATGTGTTTAAGAACCGAATGAGTTAGTTTGGCTAATTAATAACATAATAGACAGCATGCATGCACACTACTCATAAGTTTAACACACCTCATAGAATTCAAGTGCAGCGTTATACAAATATTTAAATATCAGCTCAGATGCCTTGTCATTCAAACATGCAGCATAGTTGCAGCAGTTGTGATAAATTGGATCTTGACATGCAGACTCGTGCAATAAACTACAAACATTAACTCAGGAATGTTGATCAGTAAATTGTCTTGTTATTCCGAGAAATAATTCTGTGTCTAATATACTTCCATTACAACGCTTCCTGTTGATATACAAAATGTCAAAAACCCAATACATGCAGACTAGTCTTGGTCATTAAGATGCTTGAATTAAGCAACAGGAGATTGGTACTGTCAAACATTTTAATGTAATTCTTAATTCTCCGTCTGCTTCTGCCTGAAACAAAAAATTTAAAAATCTTCTTACTTATTATATTCAGGGAATTATTTTCTTTCAAATCCAATTATCCATTGAAAATGTAGATTTAATAGCCAAAATTAGACGCTTTAAGTGCACTTCCTACAGTTTGTTGACAAATGCTTTTTAAAAAAATTGGTTTTTACATAAAATGACTTTGATGCTCTCTGACTGTTTATTGAAGTCAAATCTAGTCAAAATAATTTCTATGCATTAAAGAGAGTTGACACACGTTGGTTTGACGAACAATTTACTTGGTATTTAAGTTTATCTCCCTGCTATGAAAGATTTTTGTCAAAGATCAATGAACGTGAATTGAAATTGCGCGAAATTATACTGACTCTGGATTAAATCTTTAAAATTATCATTATACAAATGTTTAATTCTAAAGAATTTCATGGTTTAATCTCCACTATTATTACAAATTATAGACATTGTGGTGAATGCATTAAAATTGTAACAAAGTAACGATTGCATCATCGCTTTATATAACCTCCATCAACATATCCGAAAATTTGATATTAAACCATTAAGATAATGGCATCTTAAATTGCACAAATTTATCTAAAACATTTCAACTTGTTAAAGTAATTATTTCTCAAAGGAATAAATTGCCATTAAAAGTCAATCTTTTCTGTTTGAAATTTTCTCATATTTTATTTTAGTGTTTTGTAGTTTACAAGAAAATCGAAAAATGCTAAAAACGATCACATTTTAATTTGAAATTCAATTTCACAAAAAGTTTTATTTTATTTATTTTTTTTTAAATTCTCTCATATTTTATACTTCGGTGTTTTGTAGTTAACAAGAAAATCGAAAAATCCTATAAATGATTACATTTTAATTTGAAGTTCAGTTTCACAAAAATAGATTTATATTTATTTTCTGTTTGAAATGTTCTCATATATTCCTTTTGTGTTTTATAGTGTGCATGAAAATTAAAAAAAATACCAAAAGGGATTACATTTTAATTTGAAATTCAGTTTCACAAAAATAGATTTATATTTTCTGTTTGAAATTTTCTCATATTTTACTTTTGTGTCTTATAGTTGGCAAGAAAATCGAAAAAATACTAAAAGCATATAAACATTTTAATTTGAAATTCAGTTTCACAACAATGGTTTTGTATTTTCTGTTTAAAATTTTCTCATATTTAACTTAAGTGTTTTTTAGTTTCGGGGAAATTGAAAAAAAATGCTTCAGACAATTTCATTTGAATTTGAAATTCAGTTTCACAATAATAGTTTTGAATTTTACTTTGAAATTGATACTGGTGGATCAGTCCTAGACCTTTCATGTAAAAAATCATAATGATAGGTATTTTTCTTCTTCTTCTTCCAATATACAGTATTCCTTCTATCAGAAGATTACATACTGTCATATTTCTTAAAACTTTAAATAAAAACAATTTTCTTCAACATGGAAATTTATTATTCCAATACAAAATGTATGGACACAATAAAAAGTAATCTAGACTAGAAAAGAGAGTGAAATTCAGTGTTCATTGTAGAATTTTTAGAGGGTCTTTTTCAAAAACTTTGCTCTAAAACACTATAGCCTCAATTTTTTTGCATTCGTGTAATGTTAAATATTGCCCCCTATGGTCTTAGCAATGGGATCATTGAAATAAGGCAACAATGGTCCGTCTTCCAGAATGAACACTGTTTTTTAAATCTATAAAGATGATATTTGGACCCCTGTGGCCAAGTGGTCAAAAGAGCAAACTCACAGATTACAGCACTTTTTGCTGCTTGCATACTGACTCTGTAAGCCAGCACGTTAAATTTAATCTGAGTGTGCTAGATACAAGGCAGACTATACAACACACTCGCACTTCACATGCATACACGAAATTGTTCATAGATTAATCCATATATAGACATTAATAAAATAGTTCACGTTGTGAATAGCTGAAAAATTGCTGATGCGACGTTAAGCTACATTCAACCAACCAACCAACTTTTTGCTTAGGTATGAATCCAACCTGTGCCGATTCTAGTGTTAGATTGTTTAATGTCTAGTTTGTGTTTTCTCTGGGTACTATTTCTTCCATCATTCCATAATAGACCACCTTGATATTAAGCGACTGGGGCCTAAAATACTATACTCCACTACTAAAGACATAATAATGGCTTGAATTGCTTTGCCACCTTGCATTTTGAATTTTTTTTTCAATGTTTTTGTTTATTATACTCCCCACAAACTAGTTTGATGGGGGGGGGGGTATAAAGGAATCACCATGTCTGTCCATTTATCCGTCTGTTTATATGTCCCTCCGTCTGTCTGTATGTCCATGTAAAAGGGTGTCT
Source organism: Anadara kagoshimensis (assembly GCA_021292105.1). Taxonomy (NCBI): domain Eukaryota; kingdom Metazoa; phylum Mollusca; class Bivalvia; order Arcoida; family Arcidae; genus Anadara; species Anadara kagoshimensis. The sequence goes on from CM037865.1 coordinate 52,522,450, forward strand.
GGGACTTATCTCGTAATTGCTTTGGATGACTGTCATAAAACTTCACATGAATAATCTTGATGGTGCAAAGGTATGTCATGACCTTGAATGAAGGTCATATTGGAAAGGTCAAGGCCATGGGGAAACAATAAATGTTGGGGCCGGGGGTATTTGGCTCTCAAGAGACAGTTCTAGTTTTTAACTTGCCAAATCTAAGCAAGATAATAGTATAAATCAGAAATGCATAAAAATCAGCATTGTAAATCATAGCCATAAAAAATTTCAAAATACAGACTTGCTTCTTCATAATGTCTCCCATAATTTGTTCATAGAATATATATCTACATTAATGCACGTAATATTACGCTTGTAAAATAGGATCATATACAACCAAACATCCAATTTGTAGCATAAATAGGAAAAACGCTCTTGTGTATTGATTAGGACAGAGAATGATGACACGGTGCCATAGTTTATTTACTTATTATAAAAGGTTACCACAGTGTATTACCAGACATTACTGGATGGCTGATGAAGAACCGCCATTTTTGGTTATTAAACTGTCAGATTTGTTTAGCCTCATATAACATATCTCATATCTGGATGTGTCTTACGACCGATTTTAAGATGTTTAGGGATTGATGGCTTAGCAAGTTTTAGTATTATAAATATTGTGTATTATTGGTTCCGTTGTTTTAGTGAATATAGTAAAAAATTATTATAATCTCCATTGATAACTTTGCCACCTCAATTTTAGCCACACTATTTTGAAGGCCAAAACCAATTTCTTCTTTGTTTTTCTTTATAACTCCTCCTTATTTTTGTTGGTCAAACTCCTTTATGATGCCTGAACAGATGGTGGTGGTGATGAATTGAGGTTGTTTAACTGTACTGTGTTTCAATACTGGTGTTTTAGTAAATGAAAACTTTGTATCAGTACCAGTATTCTAGAACTATGTTTGAATTCAAATAAAACAAATCTTAGTGAAAGAAAGTTTGTTATTTTGCTTGTTAAAGATCAGTGGCTTTCTGTATGTAGTTTTAATCATCCAAAAACAGAGCGTCCTGCTATAAGTGAAAAAAAATCTTGACTGGGGATTTAAACATTCATACTTCACTCCACTTTACTAAAACCACTAGGGTAGCTCTGTTGGTAGAGTGCTTGCTTCATATGTGGTAGGTTGGGGTTTGATCCCTGGCCAGGTCTAATAAAGACATAAGAAAAACTGTAATGACCCATTTTAGATAGATGGATGGATTGTTCTTTGTTGAATTTTCATATTAAATCTTATTCAAATTACAGCCAAAGTACAGCGAATCTGTCTATAAAGGCCATCCAAGGGAACCAGCAACATTGGCTTTTATTGACAGGTGGCCTTTATATACAGGTTCAAATTATATGAATAAAGAACAATTGGGACAAAATTTTACTGGCTTTATATGCAGGTGACCCTTATATAAAGGCAGGTTCAACTGTAAAACCAAAATGATAGTTTTTCTCTAATGAGGTTAATCCAAAAAGATTGAAAAATATGGATTTGAAGATTGCCACCTTTACCACTTGTCTGCTACTGCCACTAAAAAACTATATGAAGTGTATAGAACCACTGTTAATTTGCCTTTACAACTTTGTCAAGTAAAGGTCATTTTAATTGCAAAAGTGTTTTTTATCCTAATAATTAAGTGAATGTTTTAATTCTGATTGACTGTAAATTATGGGACAATGTTTCATTTACTAATAATTTAGATAATTAGGGATTAATGCACTTTTCCATTATTTCTCCTGTCACTTCAAAAGAAATAAACAAAACAAATTTTCACATGAAATAAACGTTTTATGAACATTTAATTGAGATACACTGTCGAAACTCCTACTTTCACTTTAGAATTTGATCTATTTTTTCACCTCATTTATTTATAGACATTATTTTGACATTTACATTTGTCACAGTGTACTGTTTTAACATCAATAGCTGAGTATTTGACAAGGATTATCAATTAAGTTGATATTAGGGCAGTATTATATAAATTCCAATATGTCCTCTGATCGGTTACGCTAACGCTTATTGATCAACCAAACGAAGAATAATCAGCATCCAACATACAAAATGCAAAAGGAAATTGGAACATTACACGATATCTGCCTCAATTTTTAGATACGCCGTCTGTAGAAACAGAGGAATGAATATTTATAGATGTTAGATGATGGCGCTATTGCATGATGGGAATGTTGGAGGTCTTTATGGTCTTGCTCTCGACAATGTTTGTAGTTAGAAACCGAGATTTGCAGAATCATTAAATCGTTAGAGATGTGAAGAGTATGCATGCGTTCGAGACATTATTAGAATGATCACGTAACTTTTTTCTGTTTTATGTACAGTTCTGTTGATTGCTTGTGTCAGCGGCAGTATTAAACCACAAGTCTCTAAGCTGACAAGTTCAGTCTTTTCATGTAGGATATTAGGTTGAAATTCTAACTAGCCTGAATCTCAAAATTTCAGTGTATTGTATAAAACTTGTAATATAGGAGACTAAAATAATATTATATTTCAATTAATTCAAATTCTGTATGATTAAGGTCTAACTATGTATTAAATGCAATTCTCTTGATTCTTGATTTTTTGAAGTCTTTATATAATTCATTTTTCCTTAGCCTTCCAGAGCTCCTGGCCTCATTTCTCTGGTGGAAGTTCACATGTTTAATTTAATTTTTCAATTTGTCAGTTTTCAAAGTTTTACTTGGCTTTCGGGATTGTGATTTGAACATGTACCGGTATGTTGTTGTTTAGCATATGTTAATTCTATAACATAGAACTTTTGAGATAGATTTAAAATTATTAGTTTGAGTGTTTGAATTACAAACTACAAAGACAGTAATCAAAATCTGTTTGAACAGGATCATGACCTTAATTTATTCATTGTTACCAAACTAATGATATTTCAATTATCAGCATACTACTGCACAGGTATAGCTTTACTTTAACCTCTTGACACCATCTTGCTTTTCATTTTTTTCACAGTTGCTGTATAATAACAAGAAATATTTGAGTGTAGAACCTTTCGTTATTTAACATTAATTCAGAAACAAGTCGTGTGTACTTACTTTGGTGGTTGATAAGCCATTTTACAGTCAACCCTGTATATAAAGGCCACCCAATGGTACCAGTAAAAGTGGACTTTATGGGCAGGTGGCCTTTATATACAGGTTCAAATAATATGAATAAAGAACTTTTTGGATACAATTCTACTGGCCTTTATACGCAGGTGGCCTTAATATAGAGGTGTCATTTAAGGCAAGTTGGACTGCATATATTCTAACGAAACAAATTTAGTAATGTACTTATTTCTGCTCTTAAGACTTGACCTTGAAAATTGCAAATACATTGGGAATATTTTTTGTTATACGGTATTCCCCGTTTTCCAGTTTCCTGATAAATTGGTCGTTATTTTAGGCAGTTCATTGTAAGTGGGTGGGTGATTTGTTCTATCGGTGATTTGTTTTTGATTGAGATTTTCCATCGCAGAACACTCTTAGATTTAGATCACCAATATGCCTTTAGATTTTCAAATCCTATGTTCTTTAATTTCTCATTTGGGGAACATTAACACACATTGAGGGGGAGCACTGTAACAATCTTATGGATCTTAATGTTGTAACTGTAATTCGAAAACCAATTCACTCTTTGGAGTTATAATTCCATTTCAAAGAGATTAAGAGATTTAAATCTGCTGTTTTCACATTATTCATTTTTAGTTCAGTCATTTAGTCTTGATATTCTATTCCTTTGATTTGTATGGAAAAAATTGTGATGTTTTTAGGGTTGCACTTGTCTCATTAAGGATTTGTTTTATGTTTTTTATCAATTTAAAAAAAAAATGTAAATAAAGTAGGATATTTTAGTATGTGAGACCTCCAGTAATACTTTAAAATTTAACCACACCACTGGATGTTAAAGTTAGTTAAAGTCTGTCCCGAGCCATTAGGCCCATCAGGCCGGAGCTTATCCCGGTTTCCGTGGTGTTAAGCGACTGAGAGTACAAGACTCCCCCCTGAATGGGACGCCGGTCCATCGCATGGTTAACCCCCAGCATTTTGCTGGTACTCATTTATTTTTCAGCTGAGTGAACTGGAACAACGTGAAAAATTAAGTGTCTTGCTCAAGGACACAACACATCGCCTGGTCCAGGGATCGAACCCACGACCTTCGAATCATGAGTCCAACGCCTTAACCACTAGGCCACGCGCTTCCACACACCACTGGATGTGTTTTTGGTTAAATCCAATACCTGTCCAAGTAAGGAGTGTTATAACTAGTGCTCCTTATAATTGACGGATCACCGGCCACGCCCACAATGTTCTGACAAAGTACCGGCATGCTTGAGCTACACACGAAAAGAATGAACACTCTGCCTGAATTGTGCCATTAAATGACGTCAATGACACTTGTACATCACTAGTTGCCGTGATGCTGCTTTGATACCATTATGGCAACAAATGTCGGAACTTAGAAGGCATGGCCGGCGATATGTCAATTGTTTTTGTCATCTGTTGTCTTGTTTGTTTGATTTTTGTTGTTATTTTTGTTTTCGGTTTCATTTTCTTTGTTGAATTGAGGGGCCTTAATGGCCAAGTGGAGTAAAAGATCACAGTGCCTAGCCATCTAGATATGAATTAAACTCCGGCATTTCCTTGTGTGAGAAAGGTTGTCAGTTCACTTCCTAAAGGTTGATGGCTTTCTCCAGGCACTCCAGTTTTCTCCTCATTCACTGAACTGACTGCCTCAATATAAATAAATAAATTGACCGATCACTGGCCATGCCCATAATGTTCTGACAAAGGCCGCCGTCATGGTACCAAAGCAGCTAATGATGTTCTAGTGCCAGTGACTTCATTAAATGGGGCAATTCAGGCGAGATTTCATTCTTTTTGCCTGTAATTTAAGCATGGCAGGCCTTTGTCAAGACATTGTGGGCATGGTCAGCGATAAGTCAATTTTGCCTGTGGCATAAAAGTGAATTAATCCATTCTCCCCTTTAGTTTTGTTGACTTTTGCCAAGTGCAAATTTTTATCAGCTATGAATTTCTACTTTTATTTTACTTGACAGAGATAAAGTTGTCCTCTCTTAAATCTTTTGTAAAAATATGATTAATCTTTTCCAAGAAAAAGAAAAAATTAAGAAATTTTAAGTTCCAGCATTTATTTGATAATAAAACAGTACCAGTATTTTGTTTATGATCCTGACGATTTTATTGGACAATTAACAAGCAGTATAATGATAATAAATTGCTTTTAACGAATTATGAATCATCGCCATGATATCTTTTACATTTTTACAGTTACCCAGAGAAAACAATTAAAAGACACTTGAGTTGAGTTGATCAATGTTGTTTTACATCTCAGTCAAGAATATTTCACTTATATTGAGACATTACCTGCTAAAGGCCAATTGATATTTTTCATAATGTCAACTGCTCAGGTTTATGTCACCCTGTGAGATAAGGTTTTTTGACATCCCAGGGTGATATTAAATTTACCCAAAAGCCTATTAACCAATCAAATTTTGAGAAATTTACAAGAGGTATAATAAACTAAAAATTATAAGTGCTTGCAGATCAGAGCACCTCTCACTGCCCAGGCGGGATTCCCATTTATGTGTATCCTGTTGTAAGAAAGTTTGCCATTAACACTTGCTGATGCTGAAAATCAGTGGCTTTCTCTGTGTAATCCGGTTGTCGTCGCTATTTCAGAACTGACAAATTTTCTCATACTAGGCTCTACAACACTTATTTACATTTGACATTAAATAATCTTTATATTTTGGGTAACTTGCACAAATCTAATAAAACACTTCCGAATATAAAGGAATACTAAATATGTATATTTTGATGCATAAAAGATAGAAATAAATAATTTAAAAGATGTTCAGTAAGGTTTTATTAAAACCATCATGCACAGAATTCACATTTTATGAGCACATATTTTATGACTCTAAGTAAGTTATGAATTGCATGCTGGTATCTTAATGACTTTCTTTGTGTGTAATTCAGTTTGTTTAACTTTTAAAATAGTAAGGAAAATTTTTTTTTTGTTCAAAGTGATAAATTTTGTTATTACGAAAACGAATGTAATTAACTTTTTACATTAGGACCTGCCTGAGCGAAAGCTCTGGAGGCTGTACGCTTATAGACCACATCTCTTCTCACTTACTAGGTTCAAATCATGCTTGGGACATATCTTAGCATGAGAAATTTTGCCAGTTCACTTGCAGTAGGTCAGTGGTTTTCTCCTGGCTCCCCAGTTTTCCCCACTGTTCATGAACTGACCACCTCAATATAGGTGAAAGAATCTTGACTTGGGCATAACATAAAACACCATTGCACCAACACACCTCCTGAGTGAGATTCCACACAGGCAGTGAGGATAGCTCATGTTTTAGACTTCTAAGTTAATGGAGCTCTTAATTTTTAACATCTTTAATTTAATTTAAATACTTTTCTTAAAAGAAACGTTTTGTGTGATCTGATTTTAAAACTTGTGCATCTGTCGAGAGTTCATTCTGATAGGACAAACACATGGTGTCAATTTTAAATATGTCAATTTCTTCCTAGAGGTAATTGCACCTTTGGTTTTTAAAGAAAAATCATATGTTTCACAAACACAAATATCAGGTTTTGTTTTGCTCCATGTGTTTTTCATTACCTTATACAAAATACAATTGCCAAAATATAATCCTGTTGATGGTAGGAATAGAAAGGTGGTAGTTTAGTACTCTTTATTGTTAATCTGTTATTTTTTCCTAAGAATTTGTTTTGTAATAAAATCTTCTTGATTGTTAAATGTTGTGTAAGGTGTGTACAATGTAAATATGTGAGTAAGTACAGTCTAACCTGCCTTAAAGACCACCTCTATATAAGGTCCACCTGCTTATAAAAGGTCACCTCTATATAAGATCCACCTGCTTATACAGGCCAGTAGAATTAATGTATCCCAATTGTTCTTTATTGATATTATTTGAACATGTATATAAAGGCCACCTGCTTATAAAGGCCAGTAGAAATGTATCCCAATTGTTCTTTATTGATATTATTTGAACATGTATATAAAGGCCATCTGCCCAGAAAGGCCACTTTTACTGGTTTCCTTGGGTGGCTTTTATAGATAGGTTTTACTGTACATCAAACAGAAAATCATGTTGGCTCTACTGTGAGTACAGTGAAAACATCATGTTCATTGGAAATGTTTCCTAATGGTGGTGCCTTATAGATGTCACACAGACCTAGGTGACTGAGTGGTTTAAAGTGTGCACTCACGGATCACAGTGCCTCTGACCAAATATGTTCTTATCACACTTGAGACAGGTTTAAGTGTGAGAAAGTTTATCAGTTCACTTTCTGAGGGTCAGTGGTTTTATATAGACACTCTGGTTTCCTCCACCATCCTTAAACTGACCATTTTAATATAAGTGAAAAAAATCTTGAATTTGGCATAATAGTCCTATTTTGCACTCTCTTGTTATAGACGGCAAAATCTTATCACTATCACATGCAGTTTTTTTTTTTTTTTGCTCAAAAAGAAACTTGATGTTACAAAATAATTTTCACTTTGTTTCAGAAGACACTAGAATACCTGAAGAAAATTAGCAGTTTTTGACGATTAAAATGACAAATTATTCCAAAGTATTTCAAGTCCCATTTATTTGGGTAGTTTCATGTCAGTTCACTCGCTGAATGTTAATGGTTTCCATTACAGCATCCTGGAACTGAATGCCTCACTTTCTGTTTTGCAACTTATTAAAATTAAAAAATATACCGGTAAATAAAATAATTTTGACTGGAGTGTAAAGCACAATGTCTTCATCATCTGTTTCACACTTTTGTGAACTAAAAAGATTTAAAAAATGAAAAAAAAATAGGTTGGCCTGAGATTGATGTGTTCATTAACGATTTGATACTGATCTGGTTATAAATTAGGCCAAGGAAACACGGCATTATATAATCGTGTATTCTTGAGTCTTATCAATTTAAATTGGTATTGATTCTTTTTATAGTTTTGAGTTATTACATAAATTTTTCAGCTTGGAGAAATGCATTATAATCTTCTCACATATGGTGTCAGAACAAAATTGCATTGATGTCTACGAGATTCCCAAATGATCGTTGTCAGCTACATCAACACGAATTGAAATCACCAGGGTAACTTATTTCATCAGGAATAAAATCAAAAACGGTAGAAATGGATTGGATTTATTATCAGATTTAGAAAGCGAATTTCCATCTCAATTCCGTTTGCGAATATTTTATTTTTGATATAATTTATTTGTATTTGCGCTGACCATTATTCAAAGATGCGAAAATAAAAGTACATGAATATATTGAAATGACAATTCTTGTGAAAATTAAGTGATGTGAAAATTTTCCAAATTACAGTACTTAAATGATTTACCAATAATATGAATTAAGCTTCACAACCAGCAGGGTATATGCAGTTGAATTATTAAGATGAATTAAGCTTCACAATCAGTAATAAACGTTCTTCAAAGCTCTGACTCTAGTTTCACAACCATCCCTTAACTAAGATTTTCCTTAACTTACATTTCACAAATTTTCACAATCTCTGTTAGAACTAAAGATTTAATTTTTGACAAAACTAAAATACAAATATTATAAGTTGATCTTCGAACTGACAACTTAAATTTCTGAATATCTCTAATATTAAAAAAATATTGAAATTTCAAATTCTCCAGATATGCGTGAAGGGAAATCTTAGTTAAGGAATGATTGTGAAACTGGAGCCTGTTAGCTTAACCAAATGGAAATGGTTAGTGAAATTTCAAACAGCTAGATGTTATCTTTTCACCACCTTAGCTGACACTTTCTTAAACATGTGATGTCATCTTTGCACTTCCTTCTATAGTGATCTGGGTAGCTAAGCGGTAGAGCACTTGCCTATAGTGCGGAAGGTCCAAAGTACGCTTCCCATTCCGACCCTACATTTTTTTCTCTTTTCTGTTACACTTCTTTTCGAAAAAATCTGTCATTTTAATAAATTCTCTTGTTAAGATATTAATATCATAAAGATAGCTTGTGAAACTGAGGCCAGGCCTATGAACAACTAGGTCTAAAAAGCTAGATATTATCTTTTCGCTAGCTTAGCTGACACATTCTTTAAGCATGTGATGACATCTTTGTACTTCCTTCTTTTGAAAAAGATGGGTCATTTTAATAAATTTTTCTGGCAGGATATTAATATCATAAAGATAGCATACAGAAGGAAATTGATACAGATTCCTATCTGACAAGTAATTAAACCATAAATTACGGAAATAAGACTGAAATTTCCGGTTTTTCTCTCATCTTAAAAGCTAATGAAGGCTTAGGTATAACGTCAGGTCAGTTTTAAGGACACAAAAGGTGTACATTGTAGGTTATTCTAAATATAATTAGCTTATTGTAGCTACCGGTAATGCAAAAATAATTTATAATTCTGCGGTAGCATTAGCTTAAACATTTATTCAGTACAGTCAAACCTGTCTATAAAGGTCACCCAATGGAACCAGAAAAAGTGGCTTTTATGGACAGGTGGCCTTAATATACAGATTCAAATTACATGGATAACGAGCAAAAAGAATAAAAATTTTTACTGGCCTTTAAAAGCGGGTGGTCCTTATATAGAAGTGGCTTTTAAGGCAGGTTAGACTGTACTTATATTCTTTACAAATGAATATTTACAATGGCACCTATATGTATTTTCCATCTAAGAGTTTTTTTTAGCTCAAATAAACTAAATTAGAGGCTGGGATGATTTATTGCTTTGGCTAATGATGTCGTTGTCTATTTGAAAAACCTTAATTTAAACAATTTCTTCTCTGAAAATCTATGATTTGAATTCAACCAAATTTTGTAGGTATCATCCTTAGGGCAAGGTCTTTCAAGTTCATGTTCATGACATATCCATAGTGACAAAAAGTAGGTCACTGGGTCACAGTGAATTGAAAATCTTTAAAATCTCTTAAATCAATGATTGAGGGGAGACGTTATGTGATTATTTTTTTATATTTTTGTATGGTCTTAAATTGGGGTGGGGATGGGAAGGGGTAGGGTGTTGGAAAATTTTCTGTACCGGTACCCTCATCGGTAAATAATTCTGTGGCCTTACTTATTTGTACTCCAAATTCTTTACTCTCATCCTGACATCTGTTGAATTTGGCATAAAGTATAAATATAGGTTAATTTTAGTTGAAAACCACTAAACTACAAGTTACTAAAATTCACTTAGCTGCTTTATTGGTTTCTTTATTTATCAATGATTGATCATAAGAAAATGGTCTATGTCCACCTTTCTTATAAAAAGTTGAATCAGTCCTTGTTCTTTAACTTATTGAATCAGGTACAGGCTAATTTAGGTTGAAAATTGCTAAGAAATACAAATTACTTAAATTTAATTAGCTGATATATTGGTTTCTTTATTTTATCAACCATCGGTCATTAGACAATGGTCTATGTCCGCCTTTATTGAAGTAAGTATTTGGTGTTTAAAATAGCAATATTCCAGAAATATTATAAAGCATTTATAGAGGTGATTCTACAAGTTGATATTAAACACACCAAACATTGTAATTGAATCATAAATCATGGAAAGAGTTCATATTTACAGTTTATTTATGGGCTTAGAGTACGCTTAACCGAACTGTTCTACATGCATTAAATTATTGCTCTGCTGTTATTGCATGATTTTTTAGCTTTATTCAGGATGTGACTGAAAAAGTTGCACTGTATGTGGTTTGAGTGCAATCAAATTTTATGAACTGTCCACCCCCTCCCACAAGAGTTAAAATTATCGCAAGGATGCTATTGCATTTTTTGTGCATGGTTTTCATACTTTATTCAGTGTCCGTTTAAAAAAGTGACAGTATATGGGTAGATGTTTTATTATTGTCCCTTTACAAGGGCTGGGTTGTTATTGCATCTTTTACGGTAATCATGAATTTCCTGCTTTATTCAGGGTCTGACTGGAAAAGTCGCAATTGCTGGCAAAGAGTACATTTAATCAGTAAAAGCTGTCTCTTGCAAATGTTTACACTATTGCTTAGCTGTTACAGCTTCGTTTTCTGCATTGTTTTCTGGCTTTGTTGAGTGTCTGACTGAAAAAAGTCACAGTGAATGTGCTTAGAGTACACATAACAGGATGTTGTGAACTGTCCACCCCCTCCCTCAAGTGTTAAAATCATTGCCAGAATGTTATTGCTTCTTTTTAATCATGGTTTTTTTGCTTTGTTCAGTGTCTATTTAAAAAAAGTGACAGTGTATAGGTGGATTTTTTTATGAACTGTCTCCTACAAGTGCTTGATTGGCATTGAATTTTCCTGCTTTGTTCATGGTCTTAGTCTAAGGTTTTTGGTTCTAGGAATTTGATATAAGTAGTTACAGTTTTCTACAAAATGATACTGAACATATCAACAAGTCATTAAATCATAAATTACAGATTACTATCATAAAATTCAAGTCGGGTTCTTCCTGTTATCCGAGAACCTAATGTACTTCCTCATACTTTTCTTAGAACATATCGTATCATGTCATTAACTATCATGGTCCTGTTGTCCAAATAGGGATACAGACTTTGTTCCAATGCATGCTTTATGTAGGTTCTGGTAAAAGATGAAAGTGACTTCAATACAATTTCAAAGAAAAGCTCTGCTAAGCGAAGCAAAAGACACCTGTCACAATGTGATTATCCTCAAGTCATTGGTAACAGACCTCTAAAGTTTCAAAAGATTTGCTGAAAAACTGTAAATGTAGTTCAATGCACAAGCATATGTATACTAGTATTGTAAAAATCCAAGATGGCTGCCAAGCGGCATACACAGCATCCTCAAGTCATTAGTAAAAGACCTGTAAAGTTTCAAAAGATTTGCTTTAAACTGTGTGATGCACAAGCCAAAACAGACAGACAGACCGACAATCAGTATACTGTAATATGTCTCGTCAATTGACGGGTGTATATATAAAAAAGAATCCAATAAGAATCATTCTTCTGGAAATGGAAAGAGATGCTTTAGGCAATACCTTTCCTGTGTCTTGTGCTAAAATGTCCATCCCTCAGGTTGTACATGTTGGCACTTTCTAAAGCATTGCCTTAAATAAATTTTTGAATCTTTTAACTTCTTATAAAGTTATATGCATGCATGTGTGTGCATCAGATCATGTCAATGTAATTTGCAGGACATTTATTTGTATGCAACTGTTTGGCATTTTGATGACATAGGGGAGAGGAAGTTATTCTTGGTTCATAAATTTTACAGTATGAAAAGGGTCATAATTATTTGATTTTTAGAGCCAGTCTAGGATTATGAATAAAACATTTTCATGGTATGACATTGCATTTTCCCAGCAATAACACTGTATATTATTTGTCTGTATATTCAGATAATATTGTAATACTGTTTGTATATGCTAGGGATATGGTGATTAACGGTTAGATCTACACATCTTATGAACGTTTGGATATTACTTGATTAACAATTTGATTTACACATCTTATGAACGTTTGGATGTTACTTGATTAACAATTTGATTTACACATCTTATGAATGTTTGGATGTTATTTGATGTCATTATTTGAAATGAGACATTACATAATGGGGTTTATCATATTATTTGTGAAATTGATGAAAAAAGAAGATGATATTCTCTTGATATATATACATCCACAGTAATTTGTAAAGAAATGATAGATGATATCTCTTGATATATAGAAACTTTGTAATTTGTAAAGGAAATATTAAGAAAAGTAAAACTACTGTATTATATACTATGTAATAGATGTCTGTGACAAAGCACTGATATTTTGTAAAGATAATATCACAAAAAGCAAAATTACCCCTCTATATGATAGATGTCTGTGACATACCATGATGATGACATGATATGATCAAGAAGTGACAGAATATCCATACAGTCAAACCTGTCTATAAAGACCACCCAAGGGAACCAGTAAAAGTGTCCCTTTATGGGCAGGTGGCGTTTATATACAATTTAAATAATATAAATGAAGAACAATTGGTATACCATTCTACTGGACTTTATAAGCAGGTGATCTTTATATAGAGATGGTCTTTAAGGCAGGTTGGACTGTACAGTCAAACCTGTCTATAAAGGTCACCCAAGGGGACCAGTAAAAGTGGTCTTTATAGGCAGATGACCTTTATATACAGGTTAAAATAATATGAATAAAAAAATTTGGATAAAATTTTACTGGCCTTTATTACCAGGTGGCCCTTATATAGAGGTGTCCTTTAAGGCAGGTTGGACTGTATTTGTAAGTGGAGTGCTGTCAGCATACAGTAGTACTTGAACTGTCAATGGCTAGCAAGTAGAGGATTTGGAAAACTACCAGTTTATGTAATAAATGTCTTTGACATAGCATGAAGATGCAATAATACGGTCAAGAATTAAGTGATAGAATTTCAATATTTGTAAAAGGTGTGCTGTCAGCGTACAGTAGTACTTTTAATAATGTCAATGGCTTCCAAATCCAGGGTTTCGATAGCTATCAGTTTATGTAATAAATGTCTGTGACATAGCATGATGATGCAATAAATATGATCAAGATAAGTGATTGAATTTTCATATTTGTTAAAGGCATGCTGTCTGTGAACAGTAGTATTTGTACTGTCAATGGCTTCTAAATCCAGGCTTTCGATGTTTCGATAACTACCAGTTTATGTAATACATGTCTGTGACAAAGCATGATGAGGCAAAATTATGATTAGCATATAATGTATTTAGGGTAATGCAAAAGAATCTCCATAATTGTAAAAGGTGTTAAGTCACTGTTTGATGGCACATAAACTGTAAATGACTTTCAAAGTTGAGCGAGTGAGTGATTGAATGAATTATTGTTTAAAGCCAATTTAGCATTTTTATAGCTATTTGCAGCAATCTTTCCAAGTTATTCTGATGAATACTTGAAAACTAAGTTAAACTTTCTTCAATTTTTTCATAGTATGTACTGGTAACATCAGGATATAAGTGAATGTCTCGTCCAGGATGTAAAACATAGTTTCCAATTTCTTAACTCCTTACTTGAAGGCAGGTGGTTGGCTGATTGGTTAAATGATCTGTTATATTGCATCAGCAATTTTTCAGCTAGCAAACTAGTAAATACCTTATAACTACAAGGGAACTCCCTTTCTTATGATCAACTGGGGTCAAACTTGAGAAGACAATGATGGAATCAGTTGTTTTCCCTTATTTATTCCTTTTGTGTAATGAAATTACTACATGTCACTGGTTTGCTATGGTTTATGCAGTCCGCATCTTTTAACTGGCATACTGCATACCCATGTTACTACATTATGTGTCATAATGTACCTAAGGAAAACAGAACAAAAACACTGTTCTCTCTCAAAAAAGACAATTTTTTCTGAAAAACAAAAACAAAATACAGTTTTCATAAAAAAAGACTATCTGTTCTCTTTCTGAAAAAAAGACAGTTTGTTCTTTAAAAAAAAAATCCAAAAAAACTAAGACACGGTGTTCTCTCAAAAAAGATTCACTGCTCTCTCAAAAAAGACACATGGTTCCCACAAAAAAGATGAACTGTTCTATCAAAAAAGACAAACTATTCTCTTTCTGTCTCTCTTCTTCCACAGGTTCTGCCGGACCAATAAGCAGACCATTCGTGAGTGGGATGCTGGACTATTAGATTATCCTTAATTAAATAAAAAATGATAAAGTGATCATCCTTAAATGACCATCTGTGTAATCTGATTAATTAGGATTTACACAATCGACGTGGTTACTCGTTAAGAACTAATCAATGATTTATAGTAAATGAGTCTATATACATATAATGTTATCATTGATCTATATATTTGTTATATCCAGTCATTTGTATATACCAGGAACCGTTACGCGGAATTCATCCTCGGAATTCATGTGGCTAATCTCCGGGGATATTAGTCTAATATACAAATTGAGCTTAGTTTTATTTAATATTCTGTATGAATATAAGAAAGATTATTTATTTCCCCAATATATTTAGTCTAGAGTTTCGTTTAGGTATATGGAATAAATATTTCCCGAAGGATCCGAATAAGGCATAAATATATAAGTTTTATGCGGTGTAAGGGGTATAAATTTGTAATTTTTATGAGGGGTGGAAGGTTTCAAAGGCATCTCATCACAAAAAATAATCAAGATCAGTAAATTTATTATTATTTAGTGTTTGATGATAAACATTTCACAAGGGCCAAGATCAGTTAATTTATTATTGTTTAATGTTTGATGATAAACATTTCACAAGGGTTTACTGTATTACTGTAACCAATTGTTTACTTTGTATTAACCTTTTTATTTTTATTTTTCAATTTTTTCAGTTTTGGCTTTGAGTTTTAAGGACTTTAACTTTAGGTTTTTGACTTTTAGTTTCCAGGATATTGAAATTTTAGGATTTTGACCTGAATTTTCAGGGTTTTAACTTTGAGTTTTCAGTTTCAACCTTGAGTTTTCAGAGTTTTGACCATGAATTTTCAGGTTAAGTAATCACACAGGAGTGGATTTGAGAAATGGGTGTTTAACGCCTCAGTCAAGATTCTTTTACTTATGTCAAGGGTGGATCAGTGCTGGAATGGAGTAGGAAAACAGAGTGGTTGCAGAAAAACAAAGATTTTTGGCAAGTGAACTGACCAACTTTCTTACACTCTAGGCTCTGCCCAAGTAGATGGTAGTTAGAGATAATGCCATATATAGACCAATTAGGCACTAAAAATCATGTATCACATTGGAATGAGTGACAAAAAAATGTTAGGGAATAATACTTTGAGTTGAGTTGAGTAATGGCATTTAACCTTGCAGTCAAAAAAGCTATAGATGAAGGTGCAGAAAATTCGCCTTTGTGTTTTGATGTTGGCATTATACAGCAGAGTTCTATATTGTGCCAGGCCTTCCGTGACATGGGACCTCATTTATTTTAAGTTCACATCCAAAAGAACCATGGGTTTTATTTCATAATGCCGAGTGCTTGGGAAAGAACAATCACTACCAGTCTTGGGTCGGACCTGGTATGGGTTCAAACCCATGACTTCCCACTTACAAGCACTTTACCATCTGACCTACCACCTTTGTGAGAGTGCATTTTATATTTGACCATGGCACAGATAGCTTGATTGCTTTAAAAATATAACCAGAAAAAAGATTCTACATCGTAAAAACAAACTTATTAAACATTGTGTTTTGGCTGACAAAAATGTCTTAACATCAAAATGAAATATTACATTCTAAAAAATCAAACTGTCATTTTGACTCTCTAACCTTTGGTGTTACCACAACGAAAATCTGGAACTCCACCCCATTCCATCTGCAGAAGTGCATATTGAATTTGACCATGCCATAGATTGCTTGATTGCCAGAAAAATACTCAGCATTGTAAAAACAAACTTATTGAACCCTGTGTTTTGGCTGACAAAAATGTCTTTAAGTCAAAATTAGATCTATTACATTCCAAGGAATAAGACTTGACATTTTGACTCTCTAACCTTTGGTGCTACCACAACGAAATCTATTTATATTAATAAACATCTGTCTAACCATTGCAGTTCAGACATTTGTAATTCAATTTCAAGAATATTTCAGCAATTATGTTAGCATTGTTTTCCAAAACATATAGCATTCTTAGCCAACTTTAGTACTGTTTATTCTTATTGTGTATACTGAAAACACAAAAAAGTGATAGGAAACATTGAACCTGTTTTTTGATACTTTTATATTTATTTTTTTTTTTTTTTTTGCGAAAAATGTGTGTCACTTTTGTGAAGAATGGCTCGTCAGTAACTATTGAAATGGAAGCTTTTAGGAAAAGACAGTCATGTTATTTAAAAGCTAAGCATGTTCAGTTTTATTGGAGATGTTTATCTTGTTGGTTACTTTTATGAATCTTAAACTACCATACTAGTAGGGAGGGGCATGCTTCCCCCTCCAAGCCTGGCAAAATAATCAGACCTCTATACTTAAAAATGAAATAAGAATCCTTGGTTATTTTAAGAAGTAAACAACATCGCTATGTCATCAAATAATACACCATGGGACAGAGTTCACATTATGAAGAATGTATCAGGTGGTGGCCTAAATGCCAAGAGTCATAAGTTCTGTACATGTACTGAAAGATGGCCAGTGCATCATTTGACCATCATAAACCATGGGTAGATGTTGCAATGGGGTTCGCCGCTGTACCACATGATACCTTCTAACGTGTCTGTGAAACGCTTGTTCCCAATGGACATGGAATCGCACAATATGGCGCTTTCCCGTAAAAATGACGTTATTCCGGGAATTTGTAACGTTACCATTTTCCAAAATGTTCCGCACAAACGTTAAGAGATATTGATCACGTGGTACGGCGGCGAACCCCATTGATTATTTCTATTCTAGTGTGAATTGAATCAAAAACATTAGAAAAATTGTGAACTTTCCTCAGATAGTATGTTTTACTATTTATTTACAAAAAGATTTATTGATACAATTTGGCTGTTGAAATTATACCTCAAGTGATATTAATGATTTTATGAATGAAAATTCCATCAAAACCATTGTTTGTGACAAGAAGCATGAACTTACAAGTTGGGTAAGGGAGTATGTCAGTATAATGGAACAGCCATGGGTATATCTTTTGTTTTGCCACAGTTGGCTCTCTTCATGTTTCTTGTTTGTTTTACCATGGTTGATTGGCTACATGATTCATATAAAGGAAACCTAAGGTCATGTTAGTATTTTGTGTACTAAAGTTGGCTTTATTCATGCTTCATATGAAGAAAACACAGATCATGTTAGATTTTGAAATTATTTCCAGCAGTTCTGTTACATCTAGTTAGACATTTACTTTTTATATAAGTAAACAACATTGACCTGTCCGCCTGACCTTCGATTAAAATATTTATTATGGATGCGTAAATTTAAGTAATATTGATTATGCGTGTATATTTGGTTTCTGTTATGTGAAAACTAATCATGGTCAGTGTGCATATGCATTAACTTTGGATCCTCACACTACCCATATATAGGGTTGACCATCCTTTATGAATATTCCTAATGAAAGGTCAAACGGACAGGTCAGTGTTGTTTGCCTATATGTATACTTTGACCCACTTAGTGGACTCACCATGATGATTATTGATCCTGCTAAAATGTAACTAAAATGACATTATTTTTCTTTATAAACACTTCCAACTTCATTAACTTACATGTGAACTGTGAAAACAACATCAACAACCTTAATGTATGAAGGTGAATTAATAAAAACAAATATATGAAATGCCTTGAGATTTTCAGTTTTATTTTATTCATTTTTGTCACTGATGCTTGTTAATCAATGGTCTGCAGTTAACTTGATGCACTCTCCTTATTCCATCAATCTGTGTTTGATCTGCAGGTAAAGGTCATTTGCAATCTGATGGCAGAGTGTTTATAAACAGGACAAGTTTAAATAATGTATGTTAGAAGCTGATCTCCTATCTCTTCATCACCGTATGTGTATAGTCACGCTATCTCATGCACACTATTTGTTATAACTACCCTAATATTAGAAAAGACTGTATAATTTGCCATCAAATTATGAACAACCTAAACTGTTCAGACCTCAGACTTGAAAATGGATAAGAGACAAACTTGCATTTAGCAATAAAATCTATAGGGTCTTTTTAATGAGAGCCTAAATGCTGAGGTGCCCTATTTCATTTTAAGCACATTGCACAGGTTATTAAACTATTGCAATTAACCTATAGTAGATGATGTTTTGATATAAGTGTAGTCTTCTGAGTAACAGGAAAAAGAAAAAATGCAACAGTCAAACCAGGACCTTCCCAATACTAGCAGGACGCTCTTCCCACTGAGCTACCTGGCCACCTATCAAGTCTTGCCCGCCACATTCCTCTCTTCCTTATTTTTATTCAACCACCTTGAATCAAAATCATCAGGTTTCACCCTGGGATCAACCTGTTGGTCCACTTTCCAGGGTCGAACAAGCCCCCAAATGTAACATGAAAGGGCAAAAATGCAGCAGCCAAATTGGGACTCGAACCTGGGACCTTCCCAATACTAGCGGAACAATTTACCCACTGAGCTATCCGGACACATATCCAGTCCAACCCGCCACATTTGATTTGGATAATAAACTCCAATCAACCAACCTATTTTAGATATTTTTCAATTTTAATGAACTTTACAATAGATAAATGTTTAAGTTTTAAAATTGAGTTAAACTATGTATGGATTTTCATGTAATTAATTAGTGCATAGAACCTAGAGTACTATTTATGTACAAATGTTGATGTGTTCCTTTAATTTTGTTTATGATGTTTTACTTGGTTAAGCAATCTAGCAATCTTAAAGCTGCACTATCTGAAGGTACAAATGCAAATTGATACATTTTAAATATTTAATCCAAATGGATACTAGTATCTGGTTTCTTTGCAAAATTAGATTTTATATGATGAAAACTTACCTGATACTGTGTGTGTCAATATGTTTGTCACAGCAAATTTTACAAAACAACATAGGAAATTTAAATTTAATGAAATTTGGTATTCACTTACATAAGTTAGCTGGTCACAGCTGAAAATCCCTGTAATTTTGATTAAAGTAAAATATTCTTTGTAGAGAAATAAATATTGGCACTATTGGAATTTGACATGATAAAATGAGCCATGATTATTCTGCAAATGATGCCTTTCGTGGCATATTACATCTTTTAGGCATAAGTGTCTTTCATAGAGGGACGGTAATGAATAGAATCTATCATGAGTATCCATGTAGGATAGAGAAATCTAACCTGAGGGTTGAATATTTCAGTCGGAGACGAGGCTTGCCGAGTCTCTGACAGAAATATTCAACCCCAAGGGTGAGAGTTCCCTATCCTACATGGATAAACTCATGATTGATTCTTTTTTCTTCCATTTTGATGACAATTTTTTTTTATCAGTCACATCGACATCAACGCCAACTTTGTTATTTAACGTTTTACATAAAAATAAATATGACCATCGGACAGAATGTACACGATTTTGGTTTATACAAAGGTATAAACTAGAAAACAAAGCCATTTATTCTAATTTCCCAAAATAAACATTTGAAACGCGGTGAAAATATCTAAATTTTGGAGACTCGTGTGTCATTTTCCTAAAAGACGACCTCATGTCTCCATGATATGACGTCATTCAATTGTCCTTTGATTGTGACGTCACTGAAAGCCACACGTGGAGGTGAAGATAAGCATGTAGAGATGAAGAAAGAAATTTCTTTCATCGTTTCTTCATCGAAAATCTCTATCTCAAACATAGGAAGATGGAAGAAATTAATTTCTAGCTTCTGTCCATCTTTACTTTCTGTCCTTCCCTCCATCCAAAAATCTTGTCTGTGCAAATTCTTTAAGACTATGAAGCACTATTTCACGAAACTTTGTGCAAAGCATCAGCATTGATAGGAGATGCTCATATAGTTAATCCGAGTTGTTTTGCTCATTTTTCTGGGAGTTATGGCCCTTTGACTGAAAAAAAAGAACTTGCTGGCAGGGATCCTAATTGTTTATAAAATTAGGGAACCATTGTCATTTCTGCACTAATATTTCATAACATTTGACAATCAAATTTAGTGATGTTCCATTATAACCAGGCTTAAGCAAACAAAAGGTACCAGACTTCATTCAAGTTCATTGCATTTTCCATGATAATTTTCCAATTTTTGCTGTCACAAAAAGAGTGGTACAGGCAGTAAACTTGTTTTTCTATTTATATCTTAACCTGTAACTGAAAAATGAGAAGAATCATAAATATTAAATGCTTCATTGAAAGAACCTTAAGCTTTGCTAAATTTTTGTAATTCTTCAAATTTTCTTCTCAGTTAGAGAAATTGATTTTCTAAAGTGTGGAGATATTTTTCTTCTTTCAACAGTGGATAAACTCGACTTTAGAAACAGCACAATTTGACAATTCAATCCATCATATGAGAAATCTACAAGATTAATTGAATTGATCTGTGCAAGCATGCAGCTACTAAGCCATGTGTACATTTCACAATGAACACAGATGAAAACTGCAGATCTATGTTAGATTCGAAATTGACGTGATCTATGCAAGCATGCACTTACCAACCAATTCTTACATTTCATCATTACCAGTGAGAAATACAATACCAACATAAAATCTTAATAATGCTAAATCTCTAAAATAAATTTTGGCCCATTGATTGCTTCATTTCAGCATTAGCAAGCCTGGGGTAATGGAGTTTTACACCCCAATCACAAATCTTTTTACTTATATCAAGGCTTTCAGTTCAGGGATGGTCGAGGATAATGGAGTGCCCAGAAAAACCCCATTGACCTTTGGTAAGCAAACCAACGAAAGTTTTTCACACCAAGATCTGCCTCTAGACAGGCATGAACCTAGGTGATGAGAGATGCTGGAATTTGTTAGGTCAGTAGTTTTTCTCCAAGGCACTCCAGTTTCCTCTACCATTCTAGAACTGACCACCTCAGTATAAGTGAAATAATATTATCCTCAATCACTCCACTCTATGAATCCACTGCGGTAGCTCAGTTGGTGCTCACTCCGTAAGTGGGAGGTCATGGGTTCGAACCCTTACCTGGTCTGACCCAAGACTTGAAAGTGGGTACCGGTAGTCACTGTTCTTTCATCAAGCAGTCGGCATTACAGAATGGAAATCATGGTTCTTTTGGATAGGAACTTAAAGTATACGAGGCCCCTAGTTACAGTAGGATTTATATGATAAAGAACCCTGCTGCATAATGCCATCAGCACAACAAACAGGCAGAATTTCTGCACCTTCACCTATAGATGAGGACATCTCAATAAAACTAAAATATTCCTGACTTGTCTGTTAAACTCAACTCCACTCCATGATCAGGTTTGACTGTTGATTATGATGTTATTCAATCGTCAGAATTGGCACAGAGTCATCAATATTGCATGTGTAGTAATCACAATAGATGTCTTATTTAGGACATAAATCAGCATTTTTCAAAATATTAACCGAAAACTGAAAACCTCTATTATCAAGTTTGACTGTTGGTTATGATGTTGCCAAGTCGTCAAAATTGGCACACAGTACTAGTCATCAAAATTGCATAATTAGTAGTCATAATACACATTTATGCTGTTTTACCATATAAATCACTGTTTTTAAGTTGTTGTTTGTTTGCTTTTTTTTCTTCAAAACTTGAACTTATTTAACCCAAAACTGAAAAACCTCTACGATTCAGTTAAACTGTTGATTATGATGTTACTTAGTTGTTGAAATTGGCACAGAGTCATTAATATTGCATAAGTAATTAGCAGTCATTAATAATTGTATTATTTGAGGATATAAATTAGTATTTTTTCAAAATTTGGACTTTTTTAACCTAAAACTGAAAACCTCTACAATCAAGTTTGACTGTTGATTATGATGTTGCTCAGTTGTCAAAATTGGCACACAGTAATCATAATACACATTTACATTACTAGTATTTTACAATATAAATCAGTTGTTTGTTTTTTTTCTTCAAAACTTGAACTAAATTAACCCAAAACTGAAAAACCTCTATAATCATATGTGACTGTTGATTATGATGTTACTTAGTTATCAGAATTGGCACAGAGTCATCAATATTGCATGATTAGTAGTCATAATGCACATTTATGTTAATTTTACATTATTTTACGATAAAAATCACTGTTTTTTTAAGTTGTTATTTGTTTGGGGCTTTTTTCCAAAAACTTGAACAAAATTAACCCAAAACTGAAAAACCTCTACGATCATATGTGACTGTTGATTATGATGTTACTTAGTTATCGGAATTGGCACACAGTCATCAATACTGCATAAGTAATTAGCATTCATTAATAATTGTGTTATTTGAGGAAATAGATCAGCATTTTTCCAAAATTTAATTTTTTTAACCCAAAACTCAAAACCTCTACAATCAAGTTTGACTGTTGATTTTGATGCTACCTAGTCAATAGAATTGACGGAGAGATTCAGTTATTTTTTTCATGTCAATCAGCATTTTTTCCCCAAAATTTTGAAATATTTTAACCCAAAACTTAAAAACCTCTACAATCAAGTTTGACTGTTGATTATAATGTTATCCAGCTGTCAAAATTGGCACACAGTTCTAGTCATGAAAATTGCATAATTAGTAGTCATAATACACATTTACGTTATTTTACAATATAAATCACTGTTTTTGAGTTGTTGTTTGTTTGTTTTTTCCCCCAAAAACTTGAACTAATTTAACCCAAAACTGAAAAACCTCTACGATCATATGTGACTGTTGATTATGATGTTACTTAGTTGTGGGAATTGGCACAGAGTCATCAATATTGCATAAGTAATTAGCAGTCATTAATAATTCTGTTATTTGAGGATAAAAATCAGCATTTTTTTCAAAATTTGGACTTTATTAACCCAAAACTGAAAAACCTCTACGACTGTTGATTATGATGTTACTTAGTTGTCGGAATTGGCACAGAGTCATTAATATTGCATAAGTAATTAGCAGTCATTAATAATTCTGTTATTTGAGGATAAAAATCAGCATTTTTTTCAAAATTTGGACTTTATTAACCCAAAACTGAAAAACCTCTACGACTGTTGATTATGATGTTACTTAGTTGTCGGAATTGGCACAGAGTCATTAATATTGCATAAGTAATTAGAAGTCATTAATAATTGTGTTATTTGAGGGTATAAATCAGCATTTTTTCAAAATTTGGACTTTATTAACCCAAAACTAAAAAACCTCTACGACTGTTGATTATGATGTTACTTAGTTGTCAGAATTGGCACAGAGTCATCAATATTGCATAAGTCTTTGTATATAGATGTTGTTTTTAGGATATATTTAGACTGGATTTATCTGTATTTTTAGATGATTAATTAATGTAAAAAACAGACGATTGGTTGTTACAACCGTGATTCGTATCTACTTTACCCACGATTTTATTGTCTGATGGATAAAAATTCTATCACAATCCTCGCTCGGTAATTGTATTATTTATACTATTCATGCCCCAAATTAATATCATTGGAGAAGACGTTACGTACGGTTTTAGTTGATGAGGCTATTTTATCTTGCGACTGGTCATTGTTATTCATCGGAAATCATGGCGTTATATGGGGCCATAAATGTATTTTAGTATTGTTTGAAGATACTTTCTTTTGTGTGATTTCGAAGTTTCCAAGATGACTGTATGCCAATTCCAAGTCATTTTATACAGAGCCTGGTTATTATTATACCCCTGCAAATTAGTTTAAGAGTGGGTATATAGGAATCGGGGGAAAACAATTTAAAGGTTTTGACTGGTGGGGTGGGGTTATTTGGCTCTCAAGAGACAGTTCTAGTTTTAGTCTGGGGACCTTAAATGTGTTTTAGTATTGTATGAAGATACTGATTTTCATTTATGTGTTTTCTAAGTTATGGAAACCATTTTTGGATAGCAAGTGTTTTGAGTTTTTGTCTGTAGGATAGTTTGATTGGTTGATTAAATAGGGTTTTATGTCCAAGTCAAGAATATTTCACCTTGTATCAAGATGTTGCCTGCTATAGGTGAAGTGGCAGAAAATGCAGTGTGCTCAAGGCAATGTGCTTGGAGGGTTCTTTAGCCTACTATGTCTATCATAACAAAGGATGATGTGCATGGAAAGTAAATCTTACAAGGTGCATCAGTTTTTAAGGTCTCTTCCAAAGGACCACAACAGTTTCATTTCTAAATTGTGAATTGCTTGGCAACAGAACAGTCACAACCTATTTTTGAAGTCTCGATCAGACCGTCAAGTTTCAAAACCCCAACTCCACATACAAAGAGAGCACTCTACCATCTGGTCTCGTCTATGAGAGATTATCTAACTGGTCTGAGGGAAGGAGGATTAAGAAAAACTAGACTTCAATATCATCACTTCTTGTTGTTTAACTCGCCTTTAGGAAGGATAGAAGAGCTTAAATATAGTGATTTGTACCTCACTACACTAATAGAAACCTCTGTTAAGTTTAATCTAATGCTGCAGGAATTCAAGTCAATAGCCCAGCAGACTAAGCTGGATAAATGTGAGTAGCTCAGTAGGAGCCTTCCATTTAACTTGTTTTTATGGGGTACTTTGGTGTAAAATTTTTAACTCCTACACTATTCAAATCCATGGATTTCTAAAGTTTTTAAAGGCAATTTGATTTTTGTTTAAAGTAAAAAAAAATAGTTTATATTGGTTGAATCTGGTACTTGCAGATATCTTTGAATTGAATTTAAAAACTAAATAGTGTAATGTGTTTGCTGTTGCTAAAATATGAGAATTTTGTTGGAATTCTTGCTGGAACAATTTTGACATACCGGTAAATGGTTCACATTATGAAAAAAAGTGGTGGCAACTTATGTTATTGTTTGAAAATAAGTAAAGTGGTCTAGAATTCATGAATAATGACATAGTAATAGGTCAGAAGTGCAGGCTTAATAAGTAATGGTATGTTTCACTTTCTCACTGCCATGGTTTGAATCAGCTGATGAGGAGCAGGCAAGTTTGTTTTTTCCAGGTACCAGCTTCCTCTTCCATATAATAACTGTCTGTCTCAGTATAAGTAAAAAAAAGTCTTTACTGGGGTGTAAAAACACCATCCCAATCAATAAAATATAACAGAATTACACACTTATTTAAAGTTTAAACTTAAACCTATGCTCAGATGTCTCTTAAACAAGTTAATATGTAAAAAATATGATTTTTGCAAATTACATTATTTTATCCACAAAAAATAGGCTTGAATGATAATCTGATAATGGTTTGTCTAAAAATAACCATTTAATGACATTTTCTCTAAAAATACAATTCCTCAATCTCTCTTGACCTTGACATTGTCTGAAGATATGATTTCATTGGCTGATTTATCGGAGAAATAGGGTTGAAATATCTACCATTTGACTTGCAATTACCGAAAATCGTATTTATACCAGCTATTTTAATGTACAGTGCGAAACAGGGCTGTTAAAATCTTTACCATCAACTGTTGTCCGGAATATTTAACTGTCATAATCGTAATCAAGATGGGGGAATTTTGATCATATTGATACATTTTTCGTAATTGAACTGTCAGGTTGTTTAAAGATGGAGAATATGATGATGTCTCACGAGACACTACTGGTGGACACCCTCAGCCGATTGTGGTCTGGCTGTTTTCCCAATATTGGGCTAAAATTGAATCATAGAAGGCCAATTTTTTATATCGATATAGACATTTATAGATCAGAAGTTACTTATGGCAAATGGTAGAGAAAATTACATTACTATGGTGATTGGTTACCATGGTTATTCTTGTAGCAAAATGTATAAATAAATGTGAAAAATTCAAGTGTGATGAGATTAAGATTAACTTAAGATTATAAAGTACCATATTTCAAGAATGTACATAATGATTACAAGACATCTGCCGTTTGTATTTAAGAAATAAGGTAATTTACCAATGTCTTTATGTACTGGCAAAGTATAATGGGCTGTCCCAAATTGTCATAAAAAGGCATAAAATACTATATTGAAGCAAAGATATTGCAATTGTTAATATTTAATAGTGTGTAGCAGTCTGGGTAGCTCAGTAAATAGAGAGCTTGGGTCCCGGGTTTGATTTGTTGAACAACCCTCCATTTTCTCCTTCCTGTTACAAGTACATCCTCAGGTTTTAAAATGAACCTCCTATGATTTATAAGTAGCTACTTAGAACAAGGTGATTTTTGGTTACCTACTACCTAAAAGGTCATATGAGCTTATGCTGTGACAATAGGTGTGTCTGCATCAGTGCATCCATCCTTAAAACTTTAATCTTTTTCTCTAAACCTTTTGGACTAATTGGAACCAAATTAGTTCATGTTATTCATATACCAACCTGATTTGTCATCCAAGATGACCATTGTTACTATAATATTACACACATGGTGGATGCAGGAGGTGCTTACCCTTCCGGAGCATCCGGCCTCACTTTCCTGTGTTTAACCTAACTTGTCAGTTTTAAAGTTTTTCACTTTGCTTCTGAATTGTGATTTGGACATTTAGTACTTTTGTTTTTGATTAAAAAACCCCCATAAAAATGCCAGATACAGGTTTATTTATAAACCACTATAGTTCAAATTTGGTATTTAATAAGTAGATACTTAGCCACCCTCCCTTTATTAATTACATTTATACTTTATACTGCAATTCAGATAACTTTGGTATTGCTTAGTTTTTGAGAAAATTGTCATTTTAAGATATTCACATACCTTAAATTTTGCATCATCAGATGATGATCAGTAAAACAAATGCCAATTTCAGTGGAATTAAAGTCCACATCTTTATTTTACCAGTATCTTCAACAGCCAATGATTAATTACCTTGTACAAGACATACTGCTGTTCTGACCATATGGAGATTTAATTGGATATGTTGGTGATTAGATTTTAGCTTGTTCTTAATTTGTATCCATGTCTAAGGTTTTGTAGAAATGTCATGACTAGGTCTAACAATTGACCGAGGAGACCATCACCTCTAATATATCACCTGGGTAATCCAGTCGATTGGCAATATTGAAGATATTAACACATGCATTGGTCAAGTCTAACAATTGACCGCTGAGGCCATCACCTCCAATATATCATCTGGGTAATCCAGCAGAATGGCTGATATTGAAGTTATTAACACATGTATTGGTCAAGTCTAACAATTGACCATTGAAGCCGTTACTTCTAATACATCATCAGAGTGGAATGGAGTAATGGAGTTTAAAATCCCACTGGCCAGTCGAGATTCTTTCACTTATATTGGTGTGGTCAGTTCAGGGATAGTGGGGTGGAGTAATGAAGTTTTATGTCCCAGTCAAGATTATTTCACTTATACTGAGGTGGTCAGAATAGGGATGGTGGAGTGGGGTAATGTGGTCAGAATAGGGATGGTGGAGTGGGGTAATGGTGTTTTACATCCAGTCAAGTTATTTTTCACTTATATTAAGGCAATCAGTCAAAGGATTCTGTGGGAAATTTAAGTGCCAAGCAGGAAAAAACCCAATGACCTATGGCAAGCTAACTGACAAATTCTCACACTAGAACCTGTTCCAAGTGGGATTCCAATTCAGGTATCGAGAGGTACTGTCATCTGTAAGCACATGTTGTAGACCACTTGGCTACTAAATCCCTTTAATCCATCATGAGGGAATTTCAGCATACTTACGGAATGTCAATGTGGATGATATTTTGACACGTTTATCTGAACACATTTCATTGTCTATATAATATAGGCAAACAACTATGACCTGTCTGCTTGACCTTTTATTATAAACATTCATATAGAAGAATCCACCCAGTATATTGGGAGTTAAGATTTACAGTTAATACATTCACAGTCCACAGTATTTATTATGTACATGAAATAAATGTGTTACCTATACATAAGTGTACTTGTCCATAATAAATATTTAAAGTAAAGGTCAAGTGGACAGGTCAATTTTGACTGCCTATACATGTACCAGTAAATTAGATTGAAAGCTTTTTATGTTATTTGTTTGTAGTCATCTTTGACAGAAAACAAATTTTACCAATGTAATTTATAGTTTGTCATAATATTTTTAGTGAATCTATTGAACCTAGAGAATATAAATCGAAATAATAATTGTAAAGATGAATAATCGGCATTTTTACTTCAGCCAGACTTTTGTCACTTAACACATATCATAACATTAATCACAGTGTATTTTGTGGTTGGTTAGCTTAGTAAATCTGTAAAATTTTATTGATAAAATTTTATTGATTTGTTTTTCATAACTTAATTACTAATGTAATAAGATTTATCTTAACATTAGACTAGTTTTTCTGTCTGATTTGGCGAAATACAAGTTTTATCGAACAAGCATGATACAGAATCTTGTATCACCACACTGTGGTGATACAACAAGTGTGGTGATACAACATTGGCCATAAAGTAAACGTGCACATTTTTATTGTAATGTCATTTGGGAATCTCCAATTTGTCAAATGTAAATAATAACGTCATTACTACGAAAGAATTGGACATTTTGCATACTGAATAATTCGCATAGCAAATTATTTTATTGTGTGCAAACTGTCTAATTCTTTTATACTTCCATAACAAAATGAAAAATTAATTTCATTTCTTATAATTCAATTTTTACATATTTTTCAGCATCAATTTCAGCATCAATTTCAACAACAATATAGTCATAGCTAGTAAAAAAAATAACAATGCTATGGCGTAGGAATTCAAATGCGTCTGTACATCATCCATAATGTGATAATGTCACTGAGAGCCAATTCATTCATGGAAACATAACAGAAAAATCTGACCAATCAAAATGCTTTTAACAAATGAGAATTGAATTATGAATCAATTACTTCAATTTTTTATTTCCTTTTCCAACCTTTACTGGGTGTCTACGATCTTGACTGTAGATTTTAAAAACTCAAAATGAAAACCTTTTTCAGATTTCCAGTATTTAGAGAAAATACAAAAAATTAAGATTTCACATTGATCATGGTAAAGACGGTCTTAAATAAAGAGATTTTGGATTTTGTCCTTTTATGTCAAAACATTTATCTGAATTTATTACATCTTAGGTTTGAGATTGGTTTCATTAAACTGGCGCCATACCAGTAATCACATCTTTTATTATCTTTATAAGTCTGTTCAAAGAGAAAGGTGTGACAAGTATGATTATTAATGCCTCGTGTTAAGAGATTTAGCATGGTATATAACAGATTTAAATCTCGGGGTTTCTTGAAAATCTTTGGTGTCTGTACGGTCTTATGGCCATAAATAATATGTAAATGTTGAAAAATGTCAGTATTAACAGGACATTGTCTAAGCGATAAGGCGATATACCATAAATAAATAACACAGGGAAATACTTTTGTTTTAGAAATCTTGATAAATGATCTGTATGTTGTTTTTTTTTTTGATAAAAATTTAGTGTTATGGTAAAGTCTCATTGTAAAATCCCCTCAATTTTGCCTAGCTTTTTGCCACCTATACTCTAAATTCATATCTCTTACATTTGTCTTAAGTTTGTAAGCCATTATCTTTTGCGGTGCCCTTGATGATGCCAAAATTTTTCATTAAAACATAATTATGGAGTCATTACATTAACGTATGATCGTATATCATGATAAAACTTATTCGCAACATTTTTTATACCCCTGCTTAAAAAGTGGTGGGTATAGGGTTGTCCGTCTGTGTGTCCTTCCGTTACACCTTAGGGTACCTATCTCTTATCTGCAACTCCTCCTAAACCCTTCAATGGATTTTCATGAAACTTTCACACAATCTTTCTGATATAATGTAGATGTGCACCTCCTATTTTAAAATTTGATCCGATGGATTTTTTTTTATGTGGGAGGAGCAGGGGGTATTTTTTGTGAGCTTGTGGCTCGCAGTTTTTCTAGTTTTCTTCTTTTTTAGATTTCAAGTTGGTGTTGGGAATTTGAATTTAAATTTTTACCGATCTAAAGTTGTTCCTATAAGAACAAGTTTGACTATAAAAATCTACAGGTCTCTGTACAGGCGTAAGTTTTGTACACAATAGGGTTCTTCTAATTTGACTGTAAAATAACAAATATCCTGGGGCAGTACAATTTGCTATTTCTATGGGTTAGACAATGTCAACAAAAGTTTATACTTAATTAAAAGTGGGAGAAACAGGATATAACCCTTATCAAGGCTCCAAATTGGAATATCGTAAAATCACACAAAATACACAAAATTTTCTTCAAACAAATTTTCAAAATTACAAAACCATAAAATTTTTTATCCCCACCGATAATAATGATTCTACGGTTTGTAATATAAATGTTTTTTGTAGATGCTGTTTACTATAAGGTTGAATGTTGCAGTTTCTATTTCCAGATTATAGACAACTTGTGTGTTTTCATTTTGAATATATTTAGATTGGAATAGTATTTATTTATTTATTTATTTATTTATTTATTTATTATTTATTTATTTATTTATTTATTTATTTATTTATTTTTCAGATGCAGCACTGCTGGTTTCCAGGAGTGGCATTATTTATGGCACATGTAATGTCAGTTAATGTCGCCGTAAATCCAGGTAAGTCTGTATCCATATTCTACCTGACAAAACTAAAAATAATATTCACCTGAGGAATATTTTTAAATATATGGCAATATATGTCAGAACAAGTGTCGGCCTAAGTTGAATCCTGATTCCACAATTTTTCCCCCCAAAACGAATTGGGGGACATTTCTGGCCTTCAATTTGTCTGCCACTTACCTCAAAAACTATTTATCAGATCTTATGAAACTTCAAAGAAACAATCTTTGGGTAGAGTAGATGTGCCATTTGTTATTCATATTTTGAACATGCATCAACATGGTTGAGAAACCATGAGTTTTCCCATTGTCATGTTTTCTCATTGTGGTTCATTTGGGGGACACTTTTGGTGTCTATACAAAGTCAGGGGTACTATAATTTGTGGTCACATTAAAATTCCATGTCATGTTTTGTTTCCTGCTTCATTCAACTTGTTGCATACATGTTTTTTGGCTGTTTTGGCTATGGTCAAGAATGTGTCCTTCAATTAAGATAATCCCATGTGTATAAATTACCAAAAGTGGTTAGGCAAGTCTGTGAGCTTGAAGATTTTTAGTTAGATATTGACTACAAACCGTCTGAATGTCAGTGGTAAGGAAAAAAATGATAAACCACTGTCTACATTGAATATTCCCCAGAGAACAATTTTCCTAAATGGGGAGACTAAAAATTACATTCACATGAGGGATAATTTAAATATAAGGCGATGTCAGAACAAGTGTCAGCCTAACTTGAATCCTGATTCCACAATTATTTTTTCCGAAAAATGAATTGGGGGACATAAAGTGTTAACTACATTTCTTCTACCAACAATTTGTTCATCAATTTTCTTTGAAAACTATTAAACAGCTCTTTTTGAAACTTCACAGGAACAGTCTTTGCGTAGAGTAGATGTGTTATTGGTTATTTATAAATATCTTGATCATGCATCAACATGGTTGGAAAATAAGAGTTTTCCCATTGTGGTTCATTTGAGGGACACTTTTGGTGTCTGTACAAAGTCGGGGTATTTTAATTTGTGGTCTCTTTAAGTTTTTGTGTCATGATTTGTTTCTTATTTTATACATTTTTTTGTTGGCTGTTTTGGCTATGACCAAGAGAATTCAATTTGTTGTGTACACGTTGTTGGCTGTTTTGGCTATGACCAAGAGAGTTCAATTTGTTGTGTACACGTTGTTGGCTGTTTTGGCTATGACCAAGAGAGTTCAATTTGTTGTGTACACTTTGTTGGCTGTTAATTTGGCTATGACCAAGAGAGTCCAATTCAATTAAGATAATCCCATATGTGTTTATAACTAAAGGTCTGTGATATGGAAGATTTTTTTGTTAGATGATTACAGCCAGTCTGAATGTCGGTGGTAAGAGAAAAAATGATAAACCACTGTCTACATGAAATATTCCCTAGAGAACAATTTTCCTAAATGGGGAGAAGGTTAAAGAAAAATTGATAATCATCATCCGTTGTTAGATGTTTTTTGACGTCACCTCTCGGAATATTTATGACTTTATAAGAAAGGAACGCCATATTTTTCCACATTAATAAAGAATGGACATAGTCAAGATAAAAGACTGCAAGTCCCTTGGTTATTAGAATATAAAAATAGTGTATTACTTATGTAGAATAAAGATATACTAAAAGATTGGTCTTATAAAATGATGAGATGAGACAAAGCTGAAACATGATACCCTGGCATAGTCTATTTAGATTACATAAACACACAACATTTTTTTGCATTTGATTTTTATAATGACCTTCTGCTTTGGTTGTCAATTTCACCTTCGTTCATTTCAAAAGTTTATGATACTAAATGTAAATGTACGAAGTAACTTTTTTACCCAAAATTTGACCTTAGGTAGCCCACTTAGTAGCTCAAGTGGATGCTCTGTCCAACACCAGATTCTTTTTTGCTTGTTACAAATTCTTTGTCAGTGAAGATTCTGAATGTGAGGCAATTCTCAGATCAAATAATTTCATATTTCCCCAGATTTAGCAAACTTTTGAAATATAGCTCTTGGGTAAATGTCAATACCAGTTGAGGAATATAAAAATTCATTTTGAGTATCTTATATAGATAAACCCATAACTGATTCTGTTTCTTCTATTTTAATGTCAACGTTTTGCTTCAAATATAATTTGCAGATGTATTTATGCATACTTGCCTTCCCTTACAATTTTGGCATAAGTTGTATGATTTTCAAGGTAAAATTAGGACCTTATGATTACTAGTTAAAACTTACGACTAAAAAAGAAAATGCAGTAATGAGTCTGTGCATATAATGAAATTGCAACTTCCTCAAATTTAATTTGAGCAAATGTCAATGTGTAAATACTGTCAAGTGTGCAAGACAAGTATCCAGTGTTGTATGGCTTCTTAACATCACAGACATGAAAGTGACAATATTTAGCTGCCATTAAGGGTCTTTAGCTGCAAACTAAAATGAGGAAAGAAACAATTCAATGATCCAAAATTCAAACCAGAGTATTATACAGCGTATCCATGTTTTGTCAAGTCAAATACAGGAATCCTTACCATTGATTTTGTAAAACTTCCTATCAAAATTTACCAAAATTTCTCCTAGTCTCAAGAAAAGGTATGATTAATGCCATGTTTGCCAGATCTCAATTTCTTATTCAACATTCTACACAAATATAAACATGATCTTAAAATTTATTGTACCTAAATTTGGTTTATACTATATCTGTAAACTAGACAATACATAGTTATTCATTCTAACATCCCAGAATTAACATTTGAAACACATTGAACTTTTCTAAAATTTTGAGGCTCCGGTGTTAATTTGTCATATGATTTTCTTGCAAGTTGATTTTATGTTTTTTACAGTATGATGTCATGTGATTGTTTACTGATTATGATGCCATAAGAGCTAGGTCACATGATCATGTGAAAAACACATCTCACATGACCTGAAACCCTACCTCACATGTGCATTTATGGAAGAATATACCTGTCAGCTAGGTTAAGCAAAAGTTTTGATTATAGTGTGTCAGAGGTCTTAGTGATTTGATCATTGGTCTATCCATTAATTTCTCTTTTCTGTTAAAATCTACATAAATGAATTATCACTTAAGCCATGCATTCTGTCTAAATAACTTTGGGAATTTGTAGTAAATTCTCAGTAAATGCTTGCTTATGTTGCCTTTGCAAAAAAAAATAGGAACAAATCAAATTGTTTTTGAATTTCTTGTTTTATTCTCAGGAAATACTTTCTAATCCTGTATTTACGAGAAAAAAAATGTGAACATATCAAATAATTAAACAATTTATACAAGACAATGCCAAAATTTTACATTACAAAGAGCTCGAGATTCTTGTAAATGTGGATTTCGGTTTCCATATTGATATTGCGTAATCTTAAGCATGTGATATGTCATCACGTAAGTTGTTTATGCTTTCAAATGCAGGTTATTTTCCAATGATATAACATTTGAATTTCCGTAGTAATGATATTAACATACTTTTCGCTAATTTGAATATTGTTTCAGCGATTTTGATACAGATCGTTAAGTCGAACAGCTGTCTGCGTAATCTACATGTGTATTTTACATGACAGACTGATGGATTTTATTCATTTTTTGCATAATACTGTCTTGTCATGCATTTTTTAAAGAATCTTTACCAATAATTTGGGCTTAGTGTAAATGTTGGACTTGTCTCAGCTTATTGTCTGGCCTGGTCTTGACTTATTTCAGTATAATCTTCAAGTTTTTAACTTATATTTCTTTAAAATTGTAAACTACA
Source organism: Anadara kagoshimensis (assembly GCA_021292105.1). Taxonomy (NCBI): domain Eukaryota; kingdom Metazoa; phylum Mollusca; class Bivalvia; order Arcoida; family Arcidae; genus Anadara; species Anadara kagoshimensis. The sequence goes on from CM037865.1 coordinate 52,557,307, forward strand.
ATCTGCATTCTTATTGGTCATCTAGGTCATTTTTTATTTTGACTGCCTTTAAAAACCTTATTAGCATATCAAGACTTATGAGACACACATTATAATTCAATATCAATTTTGAGCCGTTAAGCCATAAAAGACCTAGACAGGTTTTACACTTTACTTAACCTATGTCAGATTTTTTGTGGTAATGTTTTAAAGGTTAAAAAAGTGCTTATTATCGAATCCTCGCTAAAAATACTATCTGATCTTAATTCAGATTCAAATTAATAACCTTGGCTGCTAAACTCCCAATGTGACTTCCTATAAGTCGTTAGTGTTGAACTTGTCATGTTTGGATTTTATTTTTATTTCAATCAGATTTTTTTCTCCATTATTATCTCTACCTTTTAAAAATTGGGGGATATTAAATTCAAACTTTTGTGTTTTAATGCATCCAGACACTTACCACTGCAGTAGCTCAGTTGGTAAAGTGCTCGCTCTGTAAGTGGGAGGTTGTGTGTTCCAACCCTGGCTGGTTCTGACCCAAGAATTAAAAGTTGGTAGTGGCTGTTCTTTCGCCAAGCACTCAGAAATACGAAATGAAAGTTGTGGTTCTTTTGGATGGGAACTTAAAAAGGTCCATTGAACATTAGCTTATTCACAAAAAAAGTAACTGTTGACAGGGGTTTCTAATTCACTGAATTTGCTTGTTATGTTGCGTTTTAAAACAAATTAAATATCATCAGATGATTTTTGTTGGAATTCCAAGATAAACATTAAAAAAATTTTCTAACATCAAAAAAATTGAAACCGTCAAACAGTGGTACTATAAAGTAAAGGTTTTTGTGATATTTGTATAAATAAAAATAAGAAATTTAGAAGAAAATAAATGGTTTATATGAGGTGGGGTGGGAAGGGGATAAATTAAGGATGGTAAAGTAATCAAGGGGCATTATGACAAGGTTGTGTTGTAGTGAAAAGAAATTAAAGAAAAGGTGTGTGTGTGTGTGTGTGTGTGTGTGTGTGTGTGTCTAATTTAGGCCATTAAAAAATTCCAAGTTCCCTCAAGATAGTAACATTTTTGTATGACCTTAATCAATAACTGTAACTTCATGTCTGAAAAACATTTTTATAAATATTTTGAATTTGAAATTTCTTCAAAACTCTTTTTTTTTCAGGAAGTGAAATCAAACTATTGTACTAAAATAAAGAAGTGTGTCTTGAAACATGAGATTTTTAAGTTCTGTATCCTGTTTTTAAAATCCAATATGAAATTCATTTCTTTTTTCTGATAAGCATATCCCTGTAAAATTGTCTAGCATATCGGGTTATTTCTGATATTGAAATTTTAATGAACTATTTTTATATCATTTCCTTCTCTGCAGACAAGAAAAATTGTCCAGCAAAAAATGTTTTTAATTTTGAAACTTAATACAAATTCGTATTTTGTATATTGTCTGAGGTTATATTGAAATTTTAATTAAATTCTTTGTTATTTTCTCTTCCATTTCTTTTTTTTCCCAGGACAAGTAAGGACATTTTTAGCTTTTGAAATGAAATTCTTGTTACATTTTATGTCTCTATATGGTTGAGGAAATTGCCTTATACCGTGTCAGTTTATTCTTAATAAAATTCTTGTTTTTCTATCTTTTGTGATTCAGTAAAAAGAAGGATTTTCAACTGTAGAGAAGTCACACATTAAAAATGTTCTTTAAAAAGGCAAGATGCAAATTTTAAAATGTAGAATCCTTAGGACTTATAGATCGGATCGGACATGTTATTTGATCAGCAGAGTAATAAGACCCATGAACCTTGGGCCCATACTTGCTCCTCTCTCTCTCTCCTTAACACCCCTCCCCCCATCTGAGGGTCCTGCTTTATTAATCAAAAATCATAAACGGGGACCCTGAACCTCTTGTTAATACTGAAACTCTACTTGAATTCCCAATTTCAGGGCAAATTCTGGGAAAATTGTCAAGCAAAATATTTCATATTTTTACTCCAGAATTGTTAATGCAATATTTGTCTTTTTCTTTTTTATTTACTTTCTTTCTTGATACAACAGCGAAGGAAAATTGTCTAGCGTACGAGACTGACTATCATGTACGGAGAGGTAAAGATTGCTGGTATATAACGATTTTATATATGGATGGTGTAGGTTTTATTACACTAAAAGGATATACATGTTTTGGGTTGATTTTCACTAAAAATTACTAATTATTAATATAATTTGGTTGCCGGGCGTCAGTTTCATAATCATTCCTTAACTACGATTTCCCTCAACTTAAAACTTAGCTAATTTTGACAATTTTTATGCAACTCAAAATGCAAATTTTGAAGAAAAAAAAACTAGAATACATATGGTATTAAAGCTTGACCATATCTTCAAAACGAGACCTTAAATTTCAGAAAGCTTGAAAAATAACAAAATTATTAAGATTTCAATTTTTTAAGATTTAAGTTGAGGTAAATGTTAGTTAAAAAGTGATTATGAAACTGGGCCAGGTAAATGGTGATGGTACTAAAACGGTAGATTATGCTAACGATGGTGGAACTAAAATCATAATTTGTGTTAACATTTGGTATTGTAGTTATATTGTGGTTAATTAATATTCAATAATTGCCTGAAACAATTATTATGTGTGTTTTACAGATGATATTAATGAAATTAACTGATGTTTTAATATTGAAGATTGTTGTTTGCCATACAGATGTGTTATAACCTTCTAATTTCAGATTTTATTAAAGCAATCTGGCTCACCAATGTACCACATTGGTACCCCATAATGTTTCTACGGAACAGTTATTTTCGTTTGGATATGAAATCATTTCAGTTCATAATTTCCTGTGAAAATGATGTTATTCCGGGAAATCTCAACATAAACCTTTTCCAAAATGTCCCTCACAAACGTTGAAGGGGTATTGATCACGTGGTACGCTGGCGAACCCCATTTCTATTTTTTGCCAAGGCTAATATTTTAAGAAAAGGGAGACAATTTTATTTCAGTTTCTTTCAATGCTAACAAAGTTGAAATAAAGGATCCAATTATTTTTCAAAAATTCAGTTCATCGAATCTAATTTTTTATGTAATAAGCAAAATCTGTTGCTGCACATTTGCCATTTATTTTACCCCCTGCAAACAAAGTTTAGGAGGTATATAGGAATCACCCCATCTATTCATCTGTCCATCTGTCTGCATGGCCATCTTTTCCAATATTGTGTTCAATCCATATCTTCCATGTCTATCAATGGATTTACTCTTTACAAATGTAATCTAACATGAGACAAGGTGTCACATACCAGAGTCAGGTGCATAGATCAAGGGTCAATGGTCAAGGTTATAAGATTGAATCTTAGAAGTAACCATTCTTGCCGAGTTTGGTGATGGGGATGTGGGGTATATGTCTGTCTTTTAAGAGACTTCTCTAATTTTTAGTTGGTTACATATCTGAAACACACTGGTAATAGTTCTAGAACTTTAAACTGCGTAATTATGAGTGAATCAAACACCTCCTCCATTCTTGCCAAGGTTGGTGATGGGGTATATGTCTGTCCCTTAAGGGGCTTCTCTAGTTTTTAGTTGGTTACATATCTGAAAGAAACTTGTAATAGTTCTAGAACTTTAAACTGTATAATTATGAGTGAATCAAACACCTCCTCCATTTTTGCCAAGGTTGGTGATGGGGTATATGTCTGTCTTTTAAGGGACTTCTCTAGTTTTTAGTTTGTTACATATCCGAAAGAAACTTGTAATAGTTCTAGAAAGTTAAACTGCATAATTATGAGTGAATCAAACACCTCCTCCATTCTTGCCAAGGTTGGTGATGGGGTATATGTCTGTCTTTTAAGGGACTTCTCTAGTTTTTAGTTGGTTACATATCTGAAAGAAACTTGTAATAGTTCTAGAACTTTAAACTGTATAATTATGAGTGAATCAAACACCTCCTCCATTTTTGCCAAGGTTGGTGATGGGGTATATGTCTGTCTTTTAAGGGACTTCTCTAGTTTTTAGTTGGTTACATATCTGAAAGAAACTTGTAATAGTTCTAGAACTTTAAACTGCATAATTATGAGTGAATAAAACTTGTAATAGTTCTAGAACTTTAAACTGCATAATTATGAGTGAATAAAACTTGTAATAGTTCTAGAACTTTAAACTGTGTAATTATGAGTGAATCAAACATCACCTTCTATCTCTAGTTCATTATACTAATGTTTCAATATTGTATTAGGTTTATAAATCCCGTTATTATGATCTTCTTTATGTTATCATTATTAAAATTTGAAAAATTCAATTACCGAGTGAATATCACAAATTTCTTTAAATAAAACCCAACTTTATATTGATTTTGGCAGTCTATATGACCGTTATGGTTATTGCATAAGAATTTTATATTTCCCAAAAGTCTGCTAACATTACAATTATTCTTTGACGTAAACAAAAATTATCTATTTGCTTGGCCAGCTTATGCATGTAGCTTGTGGCATAACTGATGGTTTTCTTTGGTGATGTGAATTTTACTGCGACATAGATCAGGAGTTAGGCTCCACTCTGGGGGACAGATATGTGAGAATTGTGATACTCTACGATATTATACAGTATTTTCTTTAGGAAATGTCAAATTAATACTAAAATGGTCAATACATTTATTACATTCATGGGATTTGAAATATAAAGAATTTACTTAGTTTTAATATTCCTATGAAAAACCTAAACCAACAAGTAAAAATCATTTGCTTACATTTCAAAATGACTTCAATGCCAGCTGTGTTTTAAAAGAAAAATAATGTTTGTGAGAAAATAGTTTGAAATCTTTTTTCTTAAAGGAGGAATTGCTTCCCATCCAATAAACATTTTTTTCCATGTGTATTTTAGAAATGAGTAGATCCATTTCCTTGAACAAATTTCAGTTCCTGCTGATACTTTGGTTTTTTTACATGTCCTTTTTTTCATGAAGGGAGAAATTAATTTCTATCTAATATAAGAATAGTTCATATGTTTGATAATAGAAATGATACAAGTCCCTGAACACATTTTAGTTCCTGGTGAATTCTTAGCATTTTAGCTTCCCTGTTAAATGTTTAAAGTGAAAGTACATACCATATGGCTTTAGCACATTTAAATCTTGGTTTTATATAGGATTAATTTTGCAGGTGAGCATAGCTGTATTTGTCTCAGCTTTTGACAAAAATGATATGATGAGGGCTTAGTAGCAAAAGGTGCTATAACAAACTTTATATAGAAAATGCATATGACCTTTACCTCTTGTCTTCGAGTCCTCATATATTCTCTAAAAACGAATAAATTTATTTATGTTCTAATACAATTTAAACGTAAAAAGACTTTCATTCAATAGCAGTAAACCAGTGTTTTGGTTTTCGTTTGTGTGTTCTATTATTTTGTCAAAAATTGTCTCCCTTGAATTGTCTCCCTTCATCATTTGTGGAATCAACAAATTAATATGAGAACTAACAAAATAAATTTATAATTTAATCAACTGTTCAAATATCTAGTAATATGCATATTTAATTGACATTGGTTTGATGTTATTTTAAAACTAATCAAGCTTAATACAACCAAGCCAATTATTTTATCGAAACATTAACTCAATACTAATGGGTTCATTTATCTGCCACATAATGTCTCATAACATATGTATGGAACCATTACCGGTATGTCTACTGATTTTGGAGCATAACACTTAAATTGTTTGCCTCCACTCTACTGATTTTGGTAAAATTCTCCCTAAATTTCATAGAATAATGTATCAGTTGATGTGGAAACTTAAAGATGGTGTTATTCCATATCTAATAGAAAAATGGGACTGGCAACCATACCACAAGCTCAGTAACTCTTGGTGTTTATGTGGAATGATTTGGAAAACATTTATGTTGCCATTTCTCAGAATAACTAGTTTCTTAAGGGAAATGGAACATAAGCACATGTGATTCCATATTTAATGGAAATAAAAATAGACTGGCAAACATATGACAGTCTCAGAAACTCTGACATTTGTATGGAATGACTTGAATGTTGCCAGTTCCCAGAATAACTTCTTACTAATAGGGAAATTGAATATCGACATATGTGATTCCATATCTTATGGAAATTAAAATGGGACTGGCAAACCATACCAAAGGCTCAGTAACTCTTGACATTTGTGTGGAATGATTTGGAAAACATTTTTGTTGCCAATTCTCAGAATAACAAGTTTGTTATGGCGAAAATAAAATTCAAGATATGTGATTCGATATCTTATGGAAATAATGTTCTTCATTAATGTTATGAGGTATCACATGGAACACTGGTGATCTCCATTCAGAAAACTAATCTATCGTAATTCATGGAACTTGAATAACATCCATTGTTTTTATTTTTTTTTTCTTAAATTGATTATTATTTACTACTGGCCAAATGAAATACTATGATATGTGTATTTTATTTAGTAAACATGTTGATTCTTCTAGGAAAATTTATTGACTGTTCTATATTTTAAAAGTTTCATTTTAAATATGAATTTCAAGATGACTACTCTCTGTATAAATTATTTATTGATGATTTTCACCATGTTTTACTATGCTTTATTTGTAAATCAATTTTGTTTGATCATATGTATACATGTATATTTTTCACTGTGGAATTGAGAAAATTTGTGATTGAATGTAACCATACAGTTTTTTTAACCACTGTATTTCAATTTCAGCAATAACTTTTTTTTTTTTTTTTTTTTTTTGACTTTGACTTATTTTTTATTTTTTTATGTCCTCTATTAATTATTTTTCATTTTGTTTTTTCAGCGTGTGAATGTGTTGTGTATCAAAGTTATGGAAAAACTCAGGGACAATTCCATTCACCAAATTTTCCGGCCTACTATAGCCGCAACATAGACTGTATATTATTCACCTTTATAGCTGATGTAGATGAAATTATAGAAATTACTTTTTTTCAATTTGATTTGAAATGGAGAGGGGTGTATACAGGGTAAGTCATTAAACCCTTTCTCAAGAAATTACCACAAGGAACGCTAGCTCATTTGGTAGAGAACCTGCTTCATAATTCACAAATCAAAAACCTGGCTGGGTCTTACAAAAACTTGAATATATGTGTTCTATAGCCTTTAGCTAAGCAGTTGGCATCTAGAAATAAAAGTCAATGGTTCCTTCAGAAGCGACCTTAAAAAATTATGTCCCATGCCATTATCGGCATGTTAATGAGATACATTTGGCGGGAAACAGTATCAGGACCGCATCTTGTGTGCAGGACAGGGAATTACCACACACTGTTCACATTTCTATGTTGATTACGTCACTGATAACACCATTTACGTCACAATGTCTTCGGTTTTCCGGGAAGCATATTTCTTAAAAATTCATGCGTAAACAGTAAAAATTTATTTAAATTTTATAATTTAAGATTGAAATTAAAAGATTTAGATACATCTTTTGATTGGTGTTATCGGTGACGTAATCAACAATGAAATGTGAACAGTCTGTGGTAATTCGCTGCCCCGCAGACGCGAAGCGGTCCTGATACTGTTTCCCGCCATATGTATCTCATTGGCTTGTTAAATAACTCTCTCTGCACATTGCCCAGAGTGCACTGCAAAGGTAAAAATTTCTGCCACTTCACTTATGCATGGTGACATCAAAATCTTTGATGTAAAACCCCATTCAGCAAATCTCAAGGTTGGTTGCATATAGTTTGACATCTTTGCTAGACCAAAGTTTAGACTTGAAATTGAAAAATAAGTACCAGTAATAGATGTTGTTTTGCCAAAAGATATCAAAGTGACTTTATACATGGATGCCCTGTGCCACAAAAAAGTATGGGGGCCATTGCAAAACTCCAGTCATAGATATAAAAATTTCAACTACATCTCCAATCAGTAGTGATGTCTTGATGAAAGTAAAATTAGGTTTGTGATTGCAAATAATAATTGCACAATAACGGAAGTCTAGTTTCTAAATATCCCAATGATTTGAGGATTTTCATTATGTCAAGTCAGTGAAGGTCAACTAAAGGGTCCAAATCTAGCAAGAATGCAAACATTGTTTGAAAACTATATCTTGGATATATGATTTCAACTAATGACAGTATTTCATTTGGTCATGTGACCAGTAAACATAGAAACCAATTGAAAACCACATTTGCATCAACTCCAGGATTGAACATATATAGCTCAACCAATAAGTGTCTGAAAAAATTACAGAAAACAAAAAAAAAAACAAACCAGAAGCAATATGAAAGTGATTTTTTAGAATATTTCATCAGAATAAGACCAGTTAATGTAATATTGACTGCAATGTCGGCTTGTTTCCTAAATCAATCTTCTTTTGCAATATTCTCAGACTTTCTATAGCTTTCTGTTGTTTATATCAGTTTAAAAATATCAAGTTCATAAAATCTTTTGTTTACTGATAATTTTGTTATTGTTTACTATTTACAGGTGCGGTGATTACCTACGTTTATATGTCAATCTAGATCGTGCAGAAATAAACGAACATAATGTATATGATTTTGAATTATGTGGAAATATTTCACACATAGACCAAAAAACTTATTATTCCAAAGGTCGAAGTCTAGTTATGGAATTCCATTCTGATGCATCACATGTAAATCATACTGGTTTTCAAGGAGTATTTAAATTTTTAGATGGAAGTGAGTTGTATATATATATTCTATTTATATATTTTTTACTGAAAGTTTTATTTCAGATGACACAAATGGAATTTTTCGTTCTTTTGGTTTAACTTATTTTTGGATGTATGGATTAGTAGAACCCTTGCCTGAGTGTGAGAGGGATCATAAGCCAAGTCTGCAATGGTTAACATATAACCATATGGTCTAGATGGTGGGTGCCACATTTTTTATTTTGAACAGATTTCCAAGATGGCCACAGGGAGCCATCTTAGATTTTGAAAATTGAAAGTCTGTGTCCTTCTCTCTTCCTTAACCACTACAGAGATTTTTATGAAACTTGGTTGACATGGTGAGCATGTGATTTAGTTGTGAATGTCATACTGATATATTGAGCTTGACTCCAGGATTTTCAATATGACAGCTGGCAGCCATCTTAGATTTAGAAAATGAAATGGAAAATTTGTACCCCTATCTTCTCCTGAACCATGAATTAGTTTATTTCAGCTCTTTGTACAGGGAGAAGACATGTATTGCATGTAATACTCCTTATAAATGTGTTCCCAAATAACCGTTCTGTACAATTGTTAAGGATGTTCCTTGATACAGAACTGTTCCTTCAATTGTTAAGGTTTGTTCAATAATGCAGAATTGTTCCTTACAATTGTTAAGGGTGTTCCTTGATACAGAACTGTTCCTTCAATTGTTAAGGTGTGTTACATGATTCAGACCTGTTTCTTCTTGTTAAGGTTTGTTCAATGATGCAGAATTGTTCCTTACAATTCTTAAGGGTGTTCCTTGATATAGAACTGTACCTTTAATTGTTAAGGTGTGTTACATGACTCAGACCTGTTCCAAGTACAATTGTTAAGGATGTTCCTTGATACAGAACTGTTCCTTCAATTGTTAAGGTGTGTTACATGATTCAGACCTGTTCTAAGTACAATTGTTAAGGATATTCCTTGATACAGAACTGTTCCTTCAATTGTTAAGGTGTGTTACATGATTCAGACCTGTTCTAAGTACAATTGTTAAGGATGTTCCTTGATACAGAACTGTTCCTTCAATTGTTAAGGTTCGTTCAATGATGCAGAATTGTTCCTTACAATTCTTAAGGGTGTTCCTTGATATAGAACTGTACCTTTAATTGTTAAGGTGTGTTACATGATTCAGACCTGTTCCAAGTACAATTGTTAAGGATGTTCCTTGATACAGAACTGTTCCTTCAATTGTTAAGGTGTGTTACATGATTCAGACCTGTTCCAAGCACAATTGTTAAGGATGTTCCTTGATACAGAACTGTTCCTTCAATTGTTAAGGTGTGTTACATGATTCAGACCTGTTCCAAGTACAATTGTTAAGGATGTTCCTTGATACAGAACTGTTCCTTCAATTGTTAAGGTGTGTTACATGATTCAGACCTGTTCCAAGCACAATTGTTAAGGGTGTTCCTTGATACAGAACTATTCCTTCAATTGTTAAGGTTTGTTCAATGATGCATAATTGTTCTTTACAATTGTTAAGGGTGTTCCTTGATACAGAACTGTTTCTTCAATTGTTAAGGTGTGTTCCATGATGCAGAATTGTTCCTTACAATTGTTAAGGATGTTCCTTGATACAGAACTGTACCTTCAATTGTTATGGTGTGTTACATGATTCAGACCTGTTCCAAGTACAATTGTTAAGGATGTTCCTTGATACAGAACTGTTCCTTCAATTGTTAAGGTGTGTTACATGATTCAAACCTGTTCTAAGTACAATTGTTAAGGATATTCCTTGATACAGAACTATTCCTTCAATTGTTAAGGTTTGTTCAATAATGCAGAACTGTTTCTTACAATTGTTAAGGGTGTTCCTTGATACAGAACTGTTCCTTCAATTGTTAAGGTGTGTTACATGATTCAGACCTGTTCCAAGTGCAATTGTTAAGGGTGTTTTTTGATACAGAACTATTGCTTCAATTGTTAAGGTTTGTTCAATAATACAGAATTGTTCCTTACAATTGTTAAGGGTGTTCCTTGATACAGAACTGTACCTTCAGTTGTTAAGGTGTGTTCCATGATGCAGACCTTTCTGTTGCAAAAGTTGAAGGGTGTTGTGTGATAAACCATAATACATGTGATTAAGAGATTAGGACGTAGTACAGGCTGTTAAAATGGCCCATTTACAATAAATATTAACCCATGATGGTCATGTATTTAGATATTTAATCATCACAATATTTATTTTAGCACATTTCATTTAAAACCTATTTATTTTGAGGCCTAATTTGATTCTGTTGATTTATGCATAATGGAGGTCATCTAACAATGTTGCTTATAATATAAAATATTTTAGGTTTAGTAAAACTTCAAAACATATGCAATTGCATATTGCCAGCAATGTCTACAATGTTCTGACACTGGCTGCCATCCTGGTATCAATGCAGCATCAAGGCAACTAATAAAGTACTAGTGTCAGTGACGTCATTAAACGGCACAATTCAGGCTGAGTTTTCATTCTTTTTGGGTCTAATTCAACATGCTGGGCCTTTGTCTGAACATTGTGGGCATGGCCAGTGATCCGTCGATTTACACTAACAATTCTGCTCAAATTACAAACCATGGGAAAATAGTTGCTTACTGTGGAATTTACAAATGTGTATTGGAGATTTATTAGTGGTATAGATTTTTCGGTAAAACCAGAGATGGTAAGCATTTAAGATTATAATATGATCCAAGAAAAACATCCATGAGAATATCAGGGGTCCTGCCATTCCTATAGTTTCTTGTATTTTCTATAATTTTGACCCTTTCCTATATAATTTGAAAAACCTCCTATATTTTCCTATATTTTTGCTACTGGTAGCTTCAAGAATTCAGAATTAGGACATTTCCCTACATTTAGTACATATATGAAGCAACATTAACATTTATGTATTTCTAAAGCAGCAAGTGTACATTTCAGTTGCCAATATTTTATGTTTGTTAGTAAAAGGAGGAAAGGTAATGGCTGAAAGGAAAGAAAGGAGGCCATGGATGTATATTTTATGTGTAAACTATTTATAAATATTCCTGTAATTTTAGTGAAAACTCCTATAATTTTGACCCCATATTCCTATTTTTCCTATATTTTTAGACCCCAAAACTGGTAGGACCCCAGGAATATTTTATTTCTAGGTTAATGGAGTTAGGCTAAAAATATTTGTTAACTTACCTGTATTTTATGGACAAAATAATTACTTTTGTACAATATGCAAACCTCAGATTTGTTGGTTTCAGTTTTTGTCAACATCCATTAAATTTTGCATCTGGACAGAGGCTTTGACTGTGTTGTGTCCCCTGGGTAGGAAACTGCTCTATACCACTGATGTATATCATATGTTGTATTAGCCTCGTCATCTTTCGCTATAAAAATTTTGATTGTTGTGTACAACACCATTCTAGAACTAACTGCCTTGACATCAGTAAAATAATCTTGACTTGGGTAAACAATGCTGTTTTAATAGAAAATACAACAAATCAGAGAATTTATGCATTTTCTCCAACCAGTTGAGGTGTTTTGTTGATTTCTCTAGTGTTCATGTATCATTATTGTCGAATATATGCAGGTATGTGTGATAACGATTTCTTGAAATGGTGTACAATTTTTATTGTTAAATTTGTCCATAAAAAGTTTGTTCAAGATATTACAGTATGTGCTTAATGTTGGCTAAGACGTTCTCGCCAACCGTTTCAGTCATGTTCATTTTTCATTTGTTTCTTGCTTCAGAAAACAGAGCTACCGACAACTGTACAGTTTGACTGAACTTCAATTCCCACACTGTGACTCTGATCAAATGTTTTCAGTTTAAAGTTTAGTCAAATATGTTAACAATGCTTATATCCTTGTTCATCTATTTTCCATAAATTTCTCAATGTGGTCAAAAAAACTAAAATCCTGATATGTAATCAACCAACTCTGATTTCAAACTTGTGATGTCTTAGTATTCATTTTTTGCAATGTTTGGAAAACTTGAAGTGTTTTGTATTTTTGCACATGACAAAAAACATTTTTTGATTAATACATCAATCTGCACCTGCTGCCTTGGCAAGTGCATAATGTACATGCAACCAACACATGTCTTGCTGATAGGAGTTCCTTTTGTATTATATAACCAACCCCCCCCCCTCCCATTATATTCTATGTAAAAATTTTGAAAAATCATTTTTCACATAAATGTGCAATTTTTAGTTTTTTTTCGGTCAAAATTAAAATTTTTGTGGAGGTTACAAATGGAACTCTTTCTGTCTTGTTTATGTTTTAAGAGGTCTTTAGTTAAACTCCTGCAACAAAGTTTAAGAGGTATACTGGAAACACCATGTTTAACTGTCCAACCGTCTGTCCGTCTGTGTTTGTTTGTCTGGCTTTCCGTCCCAATATTGATTCCTATCTGCCATGTCTATGCATAGGCTTTTATCAAACTTGGCTCAAATGTTAATTAGCATAAGATAATGTGATGCATACTAATTTTAGGTTCAAAGGTCAAGGGTCATGACCTTTTGATGAAACCTATGCAGGGGGTATAAGTCAGCTTCACCGATAGTTCTATTTATACTGGTTCTCGGGTGTTTGACAGGGTTTGCTATTACTTGTTGACGATATATAGATCTAAAATTTTGATTTTTTTTTTAAAATGCAGACTTGTTAGATAACCTTTAAATTAATGATTTTATTTGCAGATTTTGTAATTTATTGTTTTACACAGACTCACTTTGCTAAAGTAAATCAGTTCATGGTTTTAAATTGGTAATGTTAATCAGGAAATTTCCACATTTTTATAAATTTTCATGTAAACTTGTGAGAGAGACAAGACAAAAATTTAAAATACAACTTTACAAATATTTAATTTTGAAATACATTGAAATTGTTATCTTTTGCATTAACTGTTATCCTACAAAAAAAGTACCTGAATCATGTTAACATGGTTATTTTACGTTATGGTAATTTTATCCATTTTTATGAATTGATGAAATAAAAGTCATGACAATTATGGCAAGTCATGTTGCATATGATACATAGCTCAAGAATGGGTAACTGGCAAAAATAACAACCTCTCGAAAGGCCAACAAAATGATTTCGTGAAAATAACCATGTTAACAGTATCTTAAAATGTTAAGTTTAAAAATTAACTCGTTAACAGTTTCACGTTTTCAGTTGAGATAGTATACTGGGTATCTCAGAAATCTGAATTTCTCATATACTGGTAGCAAAGTGAGTTACAATAGAGTTCACCAGTGTACCATGTGGTATAAGGCCAAATTTATTTTTGGAAACTATTTTTTCATTATATGGAATTGCATAATTTGATACTTTTATCAAAGTGTCATTATTCCATGCATTATTCCAGCATAACTGCATTCTATAAATGGTGAAAAAAAAGTTTCCAGGAAACATTGATTGACCACATGTAACATTAGGTGAACCCTGTTACAAAATAATATTTTATTTATGATTTCTGTTATGTTATATTATTTATCCATTTACCTTATATTCTTTATTTTCCCTACCACCAGATGTGAATCCTTTCTCCTGTCCACCTGATATTTGTGAACCAATTGTTCCTACAGGCAAGAGTTTCATATTGGTTTATTTTTTTTTTTTATCATTTTTAATCAATTTTCTTGCAAATTATTATTGATATCTCATCAGCTAAAATAGGCCCTTTCATATTGCTAGATTTCAATATTTCCATTTCTGAAAAGTTGTTCATCTTTGTAAATGCTGAAGGAAAAAGAAAAATGTAATGGCCAGACCTGGATATAAACCTAGGGCCTTCCCAATACTAGTGGGGATGTTTGACCAACTTGGCTATCTGGCTATTGGCAATCCCAAATAGTTGATTATTTAGTTAAGCAATCTGACAGTTTCTAAACAGACACATTGTTCTTGTGCATGGAAAGCGCTACAGTAGCTCTGTTGGTAGAGTGCTCACTTCATATGATGAAGGTTGGGGGTTTTAGCCCCAGCTGGGTCTAACCAAGACGTGAAAATAGTAACTGCTCTTTTGCCAAGCAATGTGCATTAAGTAATAAAAGATATAGGGTCCTTCATAAGAGATCTTAAAAACTGATGTTCTGTGGCATGTTAAAGAACTTTCCCTGCACATTGCCCTGAGTGACTGCAAAGGTCAAAATTTCTGGGACATCATCTATAGGTGGTGAAGTATCGATATAAGTGAAATACTCTTGACTGGGAGGTTAAACTCCATCAAATCAATTGATCAAGGAATCAATCAATTGGCCCAGAAATTTCAAATTCACACTGGTCATATGATAATACTAACAGACCCTATTAGCGTTTTGGTTTGGGATAAAAACTTGGGACATACACTGGTCCTTAAACTGAGCTTATGTCATCTGATGAAATATCAATGATACAACCTCTCTCCGCTGACCATGGTATATTTTTCATGGTATAGCATGCTCTCTACATCTCAGATTCTTAACACTTCAATTTTAGATATTGCCTTAAAATATACTACTAAGCATTTTTACAAATGTCTATGTTTATTTCACATTATTTGTTCTATTAATATAAACATTTAAGCTTTAACAAACAAATCTTATCTCCAATATTTTATTATTTTGCACTCAATTTATTTTTTTCAAACTTTTTTTTTTGGCAATCATTTTGACACAGAATGTTATATTTCCAATCTTTTAATTTTCTTTCCCAATTTTAGCATTTTTATACAAACTTAAAAAAGTGCCTCATGTGACCATCATTGTAAAATGTCCAGTGAAAGCTTTTTTTTGGTGGACCAGATATGCACACAAACTCTTGTTCAGTAAAGTTCGGTCCCAGCCTTAAACCATTCCTTATTCAAGATTTTCCTCAAATTTATTTCTAGCAGATATTGACAATATTTTAAAGCATTGCATTTCAAAATATTTTGACAAAAACAAAATTCAATATGGTGTCATAAGCTAAAAATAATCTCCAAAATGACAGCTTAATTCCTTAACAAAACTTTTTTTCAAATTTGCCAGATTTAAGTTAGGGACAATCTTAATTAAGAAATGATTGTGGAACTGGGGCCAATTTTGAATTTTTTGTTTATTATTTCCACTTTCACACATGCTTATGTCTAACTTCTATTTTCAAACCATTTTTTATCAAACATTTTTAAAAACTTTCTCTTTTAGACATTTCTTTCATTTTTTCACAAATTTTTAGATATATCATCATCTACTTTGAATGCAATATTTTATATAAAACTTCAATTTTTTTAACATTGACCTTACCAGAAGTTTATTATTAGTTATATTTACATCATGTTTTTAAGAAATTTATAAACTCATTTTTCAAAATAGGTAAAAGTTTTACTTTTATTAAAAAGATTTTTTGAAGAGACATACTAGTCTTGCAGAGAACCACTATGTATGGTAGGTCAGTTGGTAGAGTTCTCTCTTCATATGTGGGAGGTCATGGCTTCTAACCCTGACTGGGTCTGACCAAGACTTGAAAATAGTTAGTAACTGTACTTTTGTCTAGGATTCAGCATCAAGAAATGAAACGTCATGAGGTTCTTCGACTGAGGCCTTAAAAACTGATTCCCTGTGTCATTGCAGGCTTTGAATCATCCCTGCATGTTGCCCTGAGAACATTGCACAATATCTGCTACTTCCATTGTAGCTGATAATGTCTCGATATAAGTGAAATATTCTTGACTGAGGGTAAAGCACCATTTAATCAATTAATCACTTATCCTTACAATGTCTTATCAAAAACAAATATACTGATCCATGTCTGAATCACAATCCAGAAGCAAAGTAAAAACTTTGGAACTGACAAGTCAGGTTAGACACATGAACTTCCACCAGGGAAGTAAGGCTGGGTGCTCCGGAAGGGTAAGCATCTCCTTTGTTTATTTTATTCCATAAATTTTTGTATAAGAAGCCTTTGCCAATTCGTAGCCAACCTCTTGTATAAATACCAATATCGGACTGAACAAATTTTGGAAATGGATCTAGGTTTTACTGTACTGTTGTGATGCCCCTTGATTATTTTGCTATCCTTATATTTTTTACTCATTGTTGTAGTGCCAGTGTATCTATTTTATACAAGTATGATTTAATCAAATATGATTTAATAATGCCAAAATGTAAAACAGAAAATTTGTTGACACTTCCTTGAGGCATTACATTACATTCACATGCAGTTAAGAGTGATAAATTTGAAACATAGTTCTAAGGTAAGAAAAATTTTAAAAAATAAATTCTAATTTTGTTTTCTTTTTTCAGGAAGTTTTATAACCAATGGAAGAAAACCAGTAGGAACCCAATGTACTTATATCTACCAAAGCAGGAACAATCAAAGCCGAGGCAGTTTTTTCTCTCCCTTGTACCCACAAAATTACCCAAGGCATGCAAACTGTCAATATATATTTTACGGAAACGAGAGAGAAAAAGTCAAAGTTAAATTTTCAAATATACAGCTTTATAATAGTGATATATCGTAAGTATCGTCATTCTGAAGTAATGAATATATTTATACTCCATGCAAAATGAGTTGGGGAGGGTATGGTTTTTTTCCGAATACATTGCAAGTTTTCTGCACTTTTTGCCTAAAGGTTTACGTTTTGTTCCACTCTTCTGATATTTTGCAAAAATTTATACAGCTATTTGTCTTTGATAATTTTGTTGAAATAACTGTTTTCTGCACTTTTTTCTGAACATTTGCAGATATTACGCCGATTTTTGTAAATGAGTCTACCATAATGAGTTGCAGATTGTGATAGCATTCCATTCTTCTCGCTCTGGTCCCTACGAATACTGGATCAGACTGGCATATAAGTTGCAAATCGGCTTGAAAAATCTGGGGAAAAAAACAATTTCAACATACAGTAGTAATTTTTATGAATTGTATACTTTGTATGCATCAGAACAAATATCATTAACATTACTTAGAACAAGGGCGATACTGTGCTGATTAGTTGTGTGCATGCAAGCCCCATCTGGTATTTTTAGGGACTGGTGTGGGCATAGTGGCAAGGGAACACAGTCTTGAACATGCATCTGATCTTGTGTAGTACAGTGGTGGACCTTTGATTAAGGAATATCACACAATAGGTACACAAGCTAAGTGATATTGGATAGTGCATAGGTTAACCCCTTTGGTTAGGGGATAGCACATGGAACACAAGTAAAACCCCATTGGTTAAGGAGGACACTATGCACAAAAAAACCTCACAGAGACTAAAAAAACCATTAGAGGCCATTTAGTTAACATCTATCTTATTTAAAGTTGTTGTCACTAATTTTTGCAAACGTTCTTTCTATTGTGTAAATTTTTACTCTTCATCTTTAGGTGGAACGTTAGGTATACATTTATTACATTATCACTTTGTATATAATAAAATATAGTGCACAGTTTTGAGAAAAATTACCAAAAATAATATAGATGCTTATAATTATAAATTGCACACTAACAACACATTAACAGTAACATCTAATATTTATATAAAGTGCTTAATTTCTTATAGCATTGCAAAATGTTTGACTTATGATTACACACATAATTTGTATTTAAATACATTAGGTGTTGCACTGTTGCTTCAGAATAACAGAACAAAGTCTTCATATCTTGCACTAAAAACACACGTATTTGCTGCTTTTTTCAAAGTATGAAATAACTGTTTGAAGGGAAATAACTCTTGCAATACATAATGTTGAAAAGTAAAAAAAAACAACAACAAAGTATTGTTTTCATTGCGATTCAGCTTCAAAATACTTGTAATACTTATTTTTTACATTATATCTCACGCAAGGCATACATGTGTATGCTACTTTTGTCAAACTATGAAAAAACTGCATAAAGGGAAATAACTCTTGCATTATATAATGTTTTTCAAAATAAAAAACCCAGAAAGCATTGTTTTCCTTGAGATACAGCTAGCATTATAATTATTATATTGCAAAATAAAACAACAAAGCATTGTTTTCTTTGAAAATACAAAATACTTGTATTACTTTTAGGTTTATTTGCAAAATATTTAATGATGAAACAAATATAACTCATTGAGCTCATAGATAGCAAGGGAACCAAAGTCATGCATCAAAAAAAAAAAAAAAAAAAAAAAAAAAAAACCCTCATAATTATATGCTATATGCCAACAATAATTTTCTTGTGTTACAATTAACATAATTGCAAATGTTATTGCAAAGTTTTAATTTACATGACTTTGAACATGATTCAGTAATTTTTAGGATAATTCTCACTTTGTTTAACAAGTTATCTAGGAGTTATTTCCCTTTGTACACAGACCTTCAAGCATCACTAATCTTTATTTGTGTGTGCAACTAACATTTTTTGTGCATATTACATGCTGCTAATATAGTTTGTGATTAAAAATAGTAATGTACGGAAATTTCCTTTAACTTTTTAAAAGATTTTCTTTAAGATTGATCTGTTATTTGTAGATTTCTGTATTACTGCTTCAAATATTCCTTATACAAATAAAAGAGTGATTTCCACAGTCTGTTTATTATTTTTTCCCCCAATTAATTTAGCAGTAAAATTTTGACATGGGAGCTTTGTACGTTTCTAGCATAGTTGAATTGAATGTTGTCAAGTTTCTAATACACGTACAGGCACTTGACCGCCCCAGTGGTAGAACATCATCCTCGAGAGTTGGAGGTCATAGGTTCAAACCCTTGCTAGGTCATATATAAGACTTTAAAATTTGAGATACTGCTCTATCAGCTGATTCTTGGTATTAGGAGGACAGAGAATCAACTGGTTCACTCAGTGTCCTAATGTGATAGGAGAGTGTATGCTTGTTTGCACCATATTGCCTATGTGAGCTAGCACCTTAAAGTCACCCTGAGTGTGTGCTAGTACACGGCAGACCATAAAACACACTCACACATCTCACAGATTTATGAACATCTTCTTAGATTAATCCTTAGAGATTAATAAACTTGGTCTCTTCTGGAATAGCTAAAAAAATTGCTGATTGCTGATATTACAAACAACCAACCAACCAAAACATGTACATGTATAACACATCTTAAATATCATGGTGTTTTACTTGTCTTTTGCTTGCATTCATTTTGTGGTTAATAGTGGTGTTGTGTCTGAAAAATCACATAAAGCAAATGCAATTTTCCTTAACAGGTTTGTTACATTGTTTATCACCATAGTAATTTGAAGTCCCAAAATCTATTTCTTTTATGTTACTATATAAGGAGACATACCGGTATCAGTGGTTTAACATTTAGAAACAGATTGGTGTGTACTTCTTTTTTTGGTTGACAAGCTGGTAGGTTAGCCCATTTGTATTTTTAACATGTAGACAACTTAGCAATGTACTTATTTTCGCGTTTGAGACTTAACCTTAAAATCCTGGATATTAATTCATTGTACATATTTCTAGTTATACAGTATTTTTTATAAGCCCCTATCAATGGAGTTTGCCTGCATACCACATAATCAATCCACTTAACGTTTGCGCTGAATCTTTTGCAAAATGTTTACTTCAAACTTTCCCGGAAAACATGAAATGAAGTGATTCCATCTCCACTGGAAATAATTGTTCTGCAGAGACTTTAGTAGGTATCACATGATACACTGGCAAACTCCATTTTATCGCCAAATTCGTTTATAATACCAAAAACTGACGCCTGAAATCTGAATGTTACAAATAGTGGAAACAAAATGAGGTTTAACTATAAACATATTTTATAATATTTTAATAGAACACTTTTGATTGTCACAGAGTGTTATTTTTTCGTTTGTTTTGTTTCAGATGTAAAGTAGGTGAAGATATAATAATGGTGTACGACGGCAAAGACCACAACGCACCACTTGTACACAAGTACTGTGATAGTCAGAATGATGTAGAATTCATATCATCAGGGCCTTATTTATATATTACATTCCAATCAAATGATCAAAATCAGAGAAAAGGCTTTGCAGCCAGTTACACATTTCTACCTGAACATTTTTCAACAACGCCCATAACGACAGGTAAGCAACTACATAACTTAATCAGCTCTTCTTAAACCTCCTTGAACCTTTTTTTACCTTTTAACAACACTTATTGCGACAGGTAAGGGATTACATACTCAACTGCATCAATTACTCATATTTTTTAACAATGGCCAAAATATCAGGTAACAGACTACACCTTTACTGCATTATAATGGTGACTTTCTTATTTATATATGTTGTCATTTAGACATGCAACCCCATCAACTAGGTTTGCAACCCCATCAACCAGGTTTGCAACCCCATCAACCAGGTATGCAACCCCATCAACCAGGTATGCAACCCCATCAACCAGGTTTGCAACCCCATCAATCAGGTATGCAACCCCATCAACCAGGTTTGCAACTCCATCAACCAGGTATGCAACCCCATCAACCAGGTATGCAACCCCATCAACCAGGTTTGCAACCCCATCAATCAGGTATGCAACCCCATCAACCAGGTTTGCAACTCCATCAACCAGGTTTGCAACCCCATCAACCAGGTTTGCAACCCCATCAACCAGGTATGCAACCCCATCAACCAGGTTTGCAACCCATCAACCAGGTTTGCAACCCCATCAATCAGGTATGCAAACTCCATCAATCAGGTATGCAACCCCAGCAACCAGGTATGCAACCTCATCATCCAGGTATGCAACCCCATCAACCAGGTTTGCAACCCCATCAATCAGGTATGCAACCCCATCAACCAGGTTTGCAACTCCATCAACCAGGTTTGCAACCCCATCAACCAGGTTTGCAACCCCATCAACCAGGTATGCAACCCCATCAACCAGGTTTGCAACCCCATCAACCAGGTTTGCAACCCCATCAATCAGGTATGCAAACTCCATCAATCAGGTATGCAACCCATCAACCAGGTATGCAAACTCTTCAACCAGGTATGCAACCCCATCAACCAGGTTTGCAACCCCATCAACCAGGCATGCAACCCCAGCAACCAGGCTTGCAACCCCATCAATCAGGTATGGAACCCCATCAACCAGGTTTGCAACCCCATCAACCAGGTTTGCAACCCCATCAACCAGGTATGCAACCCCATCAACCAGGTATGCAAACTCTTCAACCAGGTATGCAAACTCTTCAACCAGGTATGCAACCCCATCAACCAGGTTTGCAACCCCATCAACCAGGCATGCAACCCCAGCAACCAGGCTTGCAACCCCATCAATCAGGTATGGAACCCCATCAACCAGGTTTGCAACCCCATCAACCAGGTTTGCAACCCCATCAACCAGGTATGCAACCCCATCAACCAGGTATGCAAACTCTTCAACCAGGTATGCAAACTCTTCAACCAGGTATGCAACCCCATCAACCAGGTTTGCAACCCCATCAACCAGGTTTGAAACCCATCAACCAGGTTTGCAACCCCATCAATCAGGTATGCAACCCCATCAACAAGGCATGCAACCCCAGCAACCAGGTATGCAACCCCATCAATTAGGTTTGCAACCCCAGCAACCAGGTATGCAACCTCATCAACCAGGTATGCAAACCCCATCAACCAGGTATGCAACCCCATCAACCAGGTTTGCAACCCCATCAACCAGGTTTGAAACCCATCAACCAGGTTTGCAACCCCATCAATCAGGTATGCAACCCCATCAACAAGGCATGCAACCCCAGCAACCAGGTATGCAACCCCATCAATCAGGTATGCAACCCCAGCAACCAGGTATGCAACCTCATCAACCAGGTTTGCAACCCCATCAACCAGGTTTGCAATCCCATCAATCAGGTATGCAACCCCATCAACCAGGCATGCAACCCCATCAACCAGGCATGCAACCCCATCAATCAGGTATGCAACCCCATCAACCAGGCATGCAACCCCAGCAACCAGGTATGCAACCCCTTCAACCAGGTATGCAACCCCATCAACCAGGTATGTAACCCCATCAACCAGGTATGCAAACTCTTCAACCAGGTATGCAAACTCTTCAACCAGGTATGCAAACTCTTCAACATGGCATGCACCCTAAACCAGGCATGCATCCCCACAACTAGACATGGAACACCTCAACCTGGCATGGAACTCCCTTAACCAGACATGCAATCCCCACAACCAGGCTCATGAACATTCATACCCATCTTTTTTCAACACTGTAACAGGCATATACAGTAACTTGCACTTTAAATCTTCAAAAACACTATGGTAGCTCAGTTGGCAGAATGCTTGCTTCATATGTTAAAGGTCATGAGTTTGAACCCCAGCTGGAATCTAAGCAAGACTAGAAAAATAGGAAGTGACTGTTCTTTGGCCAAGCACTCTATATTTAAAAATGAAAGTCCTTGGATCCTTTAGAAGATATTTCAAAAACTGATGCCCATGTCACTGCAGGCATGGCACATTAAAAAAAAACCTTCCCTGCACATTGCCCAGAGTGCACTGCAATGCTAAAAATTTCTGCCACAAATGATACAAAATCCAGAATTTAAGAGACTTTCACAACTGAAGTGTTTATAAGTTACATTCATAATCATTATTGCATCACTGGTAAATACAGTTGAACTTCGATTGAATGAAGTCCATAGGACTTTGGTAAAATATTCGAGCCATTGAGTTCAAGCGACCGAACATGTAGACGTGATCTTTATTAGATTTAGATTTCAGGCTCCCGTTTTCATCAACATTCATAAAATCGTGAAAATTGACAAACGTCATAGAAAATTAAATGTCCTTTTAAAAATATTAAATCCACGATGATATCTCGAAGTTTTCAAACTCCATTTGTGAATAAAATGTTGGACTTCAAACTGCAAATCTATCGATATCGACAGTTCATTTGAATTAAATAAATTTGGTTGAAAGTAAAAGTAAATACAACAACTGACGATATAAAATAAGCTTACTTTATTATCGTTATAATGCAGAGCACATGGTATTGCCGGTTATAAATAATCACCGGAACTACCGGTAATGCACATTGCCATGCACATACCGATGAAATGTAAATAACAGAATCTGAAATTCTATGATGAGGTAAAAAGTCAATCATCTGGCGTGGACTCAGGTGTTTTACTGGATTAAGAGATTACTGATCTGATCACGGTTAATTACTAATCATGAGTTACACTCTATGTTTTAGACAAGTTATTACGTTTCTCTTTATTACTTTCGGTAAAATCTGTATCATGGCTTCAGCTTGTGTTTTGTTTACAATGACTGACCACATGTCATTCTGATTAAATTGTATTCGAGCAAACGAAGTTGAATTTTCACCAAATTTACACCTTCGAGAAATATTTATTGTTCGAGCGGGCGGGGGTATTCGAGCTATCGTAGTTCGAGCAATCAAGGTTTATTTACATATGATTTAATAGGGAATTGGTCGGGAATTGGTCGGGACCGGCAGATGACTTCGGGGTATTTGAGGCATTGACGTTCGAGCGATCGAAGTTCTACTGTATAAAAATTTCAAGTCACAAAATACTTTTAGAATATATTTTTTAATTTTGGTGCAAAATCATGAAAATTGATGCCACATAAATTAAAAGTTACTTACAGCACTGTGGCTTTTATGAGGAAAGAAGTTTTTTCACATGAGGTTTTTTGGTTAGAACTCCAGATTCAGAGTGTTGATAATGGAACAATAGAGATTATGTGATGCTTATGAAATGAGTTAAACAGATATTTAAATTAAATTACATTAAAGCTATAAATACATTACTACTTTGGCTTTTTTATTAGCATATTATAAAAAGTTCCAAGTATGAGAAAAAAAAACTTGAGTTGCCTCCCCTTGAATAAAATGACCAATTTATGTGAATGATGCAGTTCATGAAACAGTTGAAATAGTTTGAGTTGCCTCCCATTGAACTGAAGTATATTTTAATACAGACTTTTATCCTGACTCTTACTTGTAAACAATTTTTGTAAAATCTACCATTCTAGTTGTAAATTTCTAAAGGTCAGCACTGTTATTTCTAAAGGTCAGTACTATTTTACTGTGTAGCTTAATTGGTAAATTACTAAAAAGTGACTTTACACTGCAGCTTAAATTGTTTATTGGATGTATTTAATTGAGCTATTGATTTGATTAATTTTTCAATTAACAGCATTATAAGTTTACTCCATTTCCACATATTGTAATTATGGTAATAAATATTACCATCTGTGAAATTAGTTTTTAATTGACATTTTTGGTTCTTGGTTCTCACATTCCTCAACGAACTTGATATATATGCAATAGGACTTTGATACCTTGAATTCACTTTTGTCTTTTGAATTTGATCGTGCTTACCACACTTATCCAGTATTCAAAATAATAGTCATTTGTATCAGATTGGTATAGGTAGACAACGTTGACCTGTCTTTGACCTTTCATTAGAAATATTCATATAGGAGGGTCCATCCAATACATGGGTAGTGTTAAGATTCGCAGTCAATGCATATACACATTGCCCATGATGAGTGTTCACATCATATAGACAAAGTTAAGATAATTCTTAAATCAACTCGTCCATAATGAATATTTAAATCAAAAGTCAATCAGACAGGTCAATGTTGTTTGCCTATATTAATGGTGGAATAGATCAAACAAATATTTTGTTTGAGAAAAAAAGTTGGATACAATTGTATGTTTTTTATGTTATAGTTTAGATTTTATTGACAGAATTTTGAACAAAATCAAGAGAGAGAAAAAAAATCAGATGAGAGAGAGAGAGAGAGGGGGGGGTGATTTGGTTGATTAAAGAAGGAGTGAATATTTATCAGATATTCTCATTCTTTAGAAATACGTTTATTGCCAAAAGCAGAATATAAGATCAGTGATATCAGCAAAATCAATGGTTTTGGTGGTGTTCAATTTTTGTTGTTTTTCTGAACACCTTCACCACAAATTAACAATGATATATACATGTGTATTGCAAACTTACCTAAATTTTTTACCACAAATCACAATTTTTTCCCCAAATTTTTTCTTTTTCTTAGAAACACTGAAATTGACACCACAAAAATAATTGATTTCACTGTATATACATACATTCCAACTTGTTTTAAAGGAGACCTCTATATAAGGACCACCTTCTTATAAAGGCCAGTAGAAATGTATCCCAATTGTTATTATTCATATTATTTGAACCTGTATATAAAGACCACTTTTACTGGTTCCCTTGGGTGGCCTTTATAGACAGGTTTGACTGTATTTATAAGATACAATTGGTTGATTTCTCTTCATTTCAAACTTTTTTCTTGGACTATTTTTCATAATACTCACTGTCTCTCTTAAACCTGTTCTACTTATCTGGTACTGATTTTTCTCAATTATTAAGCAGATTCTTCTTTTGTGATGACCAAGCTGAGAGTATAGCATACTTTGAGAACAGCCATAACCAGGATGTCAGTTGTAAATGTCATCCGATTATAATATTTTGTACATTTCCAGTGTAGAGACAAAAAATGAAAATAAATCCTAGCAAAAACATTTAAAAGTTATAGTCAAGATTTGAAGTGATGACTTTGAAAACAGTTATCAATTAAAAAATGTAAAATAGTTTATTACAAGTCCAGGCATACCATATCGCAAAACCAATTTAAGATTTATTATGTTGACATGATTTTAGAGAATTGAAATTTCTATTTTCAAGGCTTGCGAAATGGTGATAATTCATGTAAGTTTTTAAATATTTAAGTATATGCATGATTTTTATAGTAAAATGAAATGATAAAAAAATAAATAAATTAAAAAAAAAAAATATCAAAATATCTGCATGATGTTCATTATTTAATTTTAAGTACTCTTTATGTTTTTATAGAAATATTTAAAATATGAATTTGAGAAGATTTATTATAAAAAATTAACTTGTAGATGAGAAAATAGATAGTTATTTAGTTGACAAATGTTGAAAATTCATTTAAAACTATGATGTGGCGCTGGTATAGCGGTTCTTTGCCAGAGGTCATTATTCAGTATTCTGAAATTTGGTTGGTTAATTAGCAGTTTAGCTGATCTGAAATGAATGCATTTTTATACAGCATAGTAGAGCATTACATTACATTGCTGTCAATGATTCAGTTGAAATAAGTCCGACTCACCATGGAATAAATGTGCATAGAAAATAGTGCACCCTAGAAATGAGCATGAATGAAATATATTTTCTTTTGTGCGCATGTAATACTTGGAGTCCCATTAATATGTTGCTGGATACATCAACATAGCCTGTACTGTGAGCCTGGCACAATGGTGAAACCAAATAATAAGTACAGCAAAACCTCGATTCATCGCCACCATTTGTTCAGTCAAAGCATTATAAAGGGGTTTCGCGATAAATTGGGGGAGGTGGATAAAGAAAAAACATAAACAAAGTGGATTTTTGGACTCCAAAATAATGTGGCGATAAGCAAGGTGGCAAAGTTATCAAAGAGCACTATACCAAGGTTTTACTGTATACTGTCCAATAGTACTCATAGTGACAAAGCTCATCTTTTATCTTCTTCTTCCTCTTCCTCTATTTAACTGAATAATTCCCAGTTGTCAAAATATTAGGTCAAACAGTAGTTTGTTTTTTTTTATCGTCCCCAAATGCATGTCTTTAAAGAAGTTGATTATTGAGAATTATATCCCTTTGTACTTTTGAATATGCCATGCAAGAAGAATAATCTTTAAAAAAAACTGAAGTCAGTTGATGGGTACACATGGTAAATATTTGATGGGTACACATGGTAGGGTAGATAGATATAAAAAAAAGACTCTAATTGAGATGTAGGATTTGAACATTTAAGGGCCTTACTCTGAACAGAGGGTTTTGATATGAGTGATAAAATCTCTTCTTACCTCATATAATCAACTGTGATAGAATCTCTTCTTACCTCATATAATCAACTCTTTTGATGTGCTTCAGTGCTCTGGCTTCATCATTTTTAATGGGCTAATATTCTGTCCCATTCACAATTCTAAATCTTATGGTTTACCAATTTATCGCTTATCACTTTGCCAATTTTCACAATTTTGGAAATTTCAGCTTTAAAACCAGTTTCTTTGGAGTTTTCTTTTTCACAATTTTGGCAATTATGAAGCTTGTTTTCACAAATGCAAGGGCTCCGGCCCCATTTACATAAAGGTGAGAGAGAGTCCTGTCCTTTTATAGGTCGCGCACGATAACTTGGCACATCCGGGCTTATCCATTTTGTAAATAAACATTGTAACTCGGACTCATGAAACACGCACATTGAACAACTCGCCAATGTCCATGCTGCACCTTCATACTTATTTTTGTTGAAATATAAATATTTATCATATTCCACTTATCTTGGACATTTTCATTTATGTTCTTTATTTGAAACTTTTTAAAAATTCACATGAAATTATTTCATTTCTGCATAATTTTTGTGAAGTTCCACATAACTGTGGAACGAATTGTCTGAAGATATAACAAGGTATTTGTCCTTAACACCTTTAATTTGATAGGATAGGTTACTGTCGTCCTTGGCTCAGTGGTATGTAACATATCTTACAGTCAGTGGACAGCTATATAATTTTGTCACAAGTGAGTTCGAACACTACCGGGTCCATACATATATATTTTTTAATTTTATCTAATTTTGTTTTTAATTTTTATTATAAAAACTTTTCAATTAAAAAGTAAAAAATAAATGAATCTATACTAATTATTTAAATGTGCTATCAGGCTAATAATTAATAATTTCTATCTTGTAAATGTATGAACAACCTAAATTTTAAAATTCTTGTGGAAATTATTTCTACCAGAACTACATAACATTTAAAATTAGCACAGGGCAAAATTTTAACGTCTCGTTTCGTTTCATACAGAAATCAAAATATTAGCACTATTTGGGACTAATCACTATTATTAATCCGTACCTCACCGCCGCGTCATACGAAAAAATCAAACCTATATTAATTTGGAAAAGGATGCCAACATCAATAAATTTTATACTGTGTTTATTCATTTATTTATTGTTTTTTTTAATTTATTTATTTTATTTATATTATTCATATCTGGGAATAGACAGTTAATATTGTTGTCATGTGCATAATTTTAAATTTAATATTTTCTCTGTTATAATTCAAAATGCTCCACATGACGCTGTGCGAAATATAAAAATACAATTCCTCCTTACAAGTGAAATATTTTATGTCCAACAACACAACTCATATTAATGCATTCATTTATAATTTTTATTAATAGATTCAAAATTAAAGTGAATCAAATGTACCAGTTTCCAATTTGTCACGGATGCAAGAGATTACAGCAGGTGTTTGTTCTAATTAATAATATAATACAATAGGATATGAATTCCAACATATCATGGCGTTGGGTGGATCTGAGAGTTAAAAGGGACGAGATGTTAATTATTAAGTTAATTGGACCATTAATTAGAACATGCGAACGAGTTGAATAGTCACGCCCTCGTAAAAATGTGAGAATATAGTATAATAGGTATAAGGCGAAAACGAGGCAACACGTGTGATTTTCATAACCGAGAAGATGTCTGAAAATAAAAAGATTGTATTAAATTCACAGGCAAAACAAATTGCCATCAATGTTGTAAAACATTGCTTTGATGAGGCCAAACAAAAATGTCTCATAAATCCCATCAGCTGTCCCTTGGAGAGAGCAAGTGCAATGACGGGTGTGCCGAGGAGAACATTATCAAGATTAAAATCGTTCGGAATAGAAACCAAACAGGCTGATAGAAAACAGAGATCAGATAAATTTTTTATTGATGATTTTGATATCTGCGTAATTAGAAGAACAATAATTAATATGTATTTAAATAAACGCGTTCTTCCAACTATAAATGCTATTCATTTGGAAATAATTAACAAAATTGACTTTAAGGGGGGTAAAACAATTCTCAGAAAATTGCTTAAAGAAATGGGGTTTAACTGGAAAAAATGCAGCACAAATAGAAAAATCCTTATGGAAAAACCAGATATCGTATCAAAAAGAATAAATTACCTTCGCGAAATTAAAAAACTTAGAGAAACTGGACACAACATTATTTATATGGATGAAACGTATATAAACTCTTCACACACTGTACCCAAGTGTTGGCAGCTGGATGGAACGGTTTAAGTGTTCCAATCGGAGCAGGTGACCGTCTGATTGTTGTTGATGCTGGTTCAGAAAAGGGTTTTGTTCCTAATGCAAGCCTTATATATAAAGCCAAGTCATCAACAGGTGATTATCACCATGAAATGAATGCTGAGAATTTCACTAAATGGCTTCGCGAAAAATTAATTCCAAACCTTGAACCAAATTCCGTCTTGGTAGTCAATAATGCATCTTATCATAACGTCCAAGAAGACAAAAAACCAACAACATCGTGGAAGAAAAAAGACATTCAGGAATGGCTCACAAAACACAACATTAAATTTACAGAAGACATGGTTCGCGCAGTTACTTACAATATGCAAACAACAAATTATTCCACCTTCCTACAGAATTGATTATATATTAAGAGAACATGGACATAAAATTTTAAGATTACCACCTTATCATGCAGACTTAAATCCTATAGAATTAATTTGGGCTGATCTAAAATCATATGTTGCTTCACAAAATTTAAAATTTAAACTTTCGGACGTGCAACAACTTGCAGAAAAACAATTGAAAGACATATCGACAGAAAAATGGAAAAGGTGTGTTGAACACGTAAAGAAAATAGAAACCGATTACTGGAAAAATGACATCGCAGTCGATGAAGAAATAAGAGAAATTTGTAATAAACTTGGACGAAACCGATTCCAGCGACGAAGACACAGACACAACAACAGAAGAAGAAGAGGATGAGGAAGAAGAAACATCTACAGTGACGGCCGACGAAGAATCAACCATTTCAGAAGAAGATACGACTGATACAGCTGTCGAAATTTTTACTGTTACCAACTTGCATGGAGCTGCACAATTATAAATTCCAGACACAAAATAAAAACAAAAACAGAATAAGACTAAGTACATAAGATTAATAAATAAATAGTTTTGAATTAAAATTTTTCGCAAAGCCATTCAGTAACTTGTTTTAAATATATTCAGCATACATTTCATGGTGAAGAATTTATTATTTGATACAGCAAATAATAAGAAATTATTATTATTATTTTCTATTTTGACTTTTTATTCAATAAATATAGAGTCAAAATAGCACACGACAATATATTGACGATATTATTATTAATGACATTATTGTTATTAAAATTACTATTATTAATGGGCTTAATCAAACTTTTTTGTTAAAAAAAATGTATTATAGCAGGATAGAACTCTCAACACTTGTCCCCGTTATACACTATGGGCCAAAACATAACATTTATCGAACGAGCTGCAATGTTTATTTACAAACTGAAAAACCCCAGATGTGCCAAGTTATCGTGCGCGACCTATAAAAGGTTTCAAGAAGTCTGTTGACAATACAGTCTTAATGTTTTTGTTTAGAATTCATAACTATTTCTTTTACATGTTGTACATAATGCATGATTTCTGTATTTAATTATTTTATTTAAATTTTGGTTCAAAACTACCTCAGAATTAAGGATTTTCCTATGATTAAGAATGATACACTATGTTGTTGAAGCCTACTTCCATGTCTGTTACATTATCTATCCTTACATTTCACATTTTCAAATCTCTTTTCTCTCTGTCCAGATGACTGCAGTTAAAACCATGTAGATTCATTGTCATTGTTTGTTTACCTCTGTCTTGCCGTCCATCTGAAACAATAACTTATGTAACAGTTTTCATAGCAACTACGAAACACAGCTAGTTGAGATTTTGTATGCCAGTTCAGTATGAGGTCCCATGGCCAAAGTACTAATTTCAAGTCTGACAGACATCTACTTCCTGTACCAACTTAGTTTATTTTTCGAAATTTAGGTCAATAGTTGAAGTCAAAAGTAGGAGTACTGAAGTAGCTCACAGATTTCTTATTTAGTCATATGGGATATTACATTGATTCAATTTAGTTATGACTTGTAGAGAAAAATCAATAAGAGAAGAAATTTAACACTATAGTCAATAAGTGAGGGTACAAAGTTTTGCCATATTTTTCAAAGGTCCTTAGAAATAATGTAGATAAATGATAGATTTAAAAAAAAAAATCCTTTCATTTTATATTTTAGAAATAATTTATATTTAGGAACAATGTATATAGTAAACATATTGGGCATTAGCATTGCTGTGGTCTTAGTGTGGGTTGAAAATCATAATACATAATATGTCAAAAATGAAAACCAGGTCACATTGTCATGTCAACTGTCACATAAAAATGCCCATCTGCTCTCTTGGGAAATATTTTTATGTCATGATGTTTTTGTTATTTGAGATAATGCTATTACTGGTAATGTCTCAATATAAGTGAATTATTATTGACTTTATTAAATCAGTTCATCCAACATAGGGGTGTTGATTTGATTATAATCATACTTCTCACAATTATTTCCCACATATTACTCGCACATCATATTTCCTTTATTAAAAACGACAGGAATTGATTATTCTCTTTAATTGTACAAAAAAAAGCTATATAAATATTACTTTTTTTTTGCCAGACAAAAACATCAGATCAAGAGGCTTCATATATAAAAATGTTGATTGCTTTTTTTATATAAATTATTTTTCAATTTGCAAATTGCTGATACTTTGAGAGATGTTTATAACTTTTTAGCAAAACCTCTGAATGAACGTTCATGGCAAATCCTATTTCCTTTGTTTTTTGGTCATTCCACAAGTCTTCAGGTTGGAAACTGTAATATATATAGCAGGGATGCTCACCAACATAAGTCAGGCCACTACTCCTCACAGTCCATCCTGCCTTAAAGGCCACCTCTATATAAGGGGCACCTGCTTATAAAGGCCAGTAAAATTATATCCCAATTTTTTATATTCATACTATTTGAACCTGTATATAAAGACCACCTGCCCATAAAAACCACTTTTACTGGTTCCTTTGAGTGGCCCTTATAGACAGGTTTGACTGTAATAAACACATATATACCCTAATGTTTGGTGTAAATTGTAATAAAAATAAACAACCAGACTGGTCATGGTAATGTTTCTTTAGCAAGTGCTACAGTTTATGGATGTTTCACTGATTGTAAATTGCTTCTGAAATCTTTTGAATTTGTTTCTGTTTAAAGTATTTTTGTTATTTGATATAAATAATTAAGTTTTCAAACAATTACATAATTTAATGGTATTTTTAGTCATGCTGGTTCTTTTTTCTGGAAATCTCAAAATTTTCCCCATAGTCACATGATGGAATTTACAGACTCTGTTTTCTTAATATTTTACTAGAATTTCTGTTTATGTTTCTTAACAGTAAATTTTTGGAAGAGCTTTGATAGCTGTGTGGTCTTCGCTCCGGCTTAGGGATGGCAGCATCTCTCCATTTTAATCCCACTCTATGCAGACTCTATTATGAAAATGTTGTCAGTTCTCTAGCCGAAAGTCAATGGTTTTCTCTAAACACTCCAGTGTCCACCATTATCATAAAACTGACCACTTGGCACAAAATAACTTCATCTATTTTTCTCTAGGCTCTTCAGGAGTTTGACCTCAAAAGTAGAAAGTCAGAAATGTCATGGTTACTGTTTGGATGTAATTCAGACAAATACATTATAGATTTGCATTATGTCTGGGGATATGTTCCGACTTGCTAAAACTGATCAAATATTCATGTAGTAACACTAACAAACAGCGCCAATGAGAAGAAATTGAAAATTGAATAACATCTTCCTGAAGGCTTAACTGTCAGCTTTACTGAAAGCGTTGGAGCAATTATGTTTTCATAAGTAGCCATCTTTTCTTGACAACACAGACAAATTAATGGCCTCCCATATGAGGTATAGTTTATCAAAAGATGGCTAACTTAACAGCGCGCTAAAAGCAAAATTGGTTTTTATCATTAAGGATTAA
This sequence comes from Anadara kagoshimensis, assembly GCA_021292105.1. Classification (NCBI taxonomy): domain Eukaryota; kingdom Metazoa; phylum Mollusca; class Bivalvia; order Arcoida; family Arcidae; genus Anadara; species Anadara kagoshimensis. The sequence goes on from CM037865.1 coordinate 52,590,815, forward strand.
ATATGGCGAAGAGTATGTCGAAAATTGTGATAACGTCGTTCCGATTTAATACATCTATAGTTGATTATGTTATGAAAAAAGATGATTACTTTTCAGCTTTATTGAGCAAAATGGTATTAAAAGTTTATAACATTTCACCCCTTGATTGATCAAGGAATATAAAACTTCCTCTGGGTCGTGAAATTTACAGTTTCCTCCGGGTCATGAAATTTACGACTTCCTCTGAGCTGTGAAATTCACAATTTTTTTTCAGTCATGAAATTTGCAATTTCCTCTAGGTCATGAAATTTACAACTTCTTCTGGGTTGTGAAATTTACAACTTATTCTGGGTTGTGAAATTTACGGTTGTGAAATTTACAACTTATTCTGGGTTGTGAAATTTACAACTTATTCTGGGTTGTGAAATTTACAACTTGTTCTAGGTCTTGAAATTTACAACTTTCTTCTCAGTAGTGAAATTTACAAAATAAAATTTTAGGATGCCAGATAAGTTAATACTTTTATTATGTTAAGTCTTTGGGCCCTTGGAGGGTTTTGTACTTTGGAAATATGATATTGAGGTTTCACATAGAAAATATTTGGTGCGAATACAATATCAGGACCATAATCTCAGTGGAACATTTGGTTGTCATGTATTCTAACATGACCTGAATTTTTTTCATAAACAATATACCCATATAACTGATTTACTGGCATGCTCCCTAACTCAGTTAGTGATGTCATGCTATATGTTGCAAGCAATGGTTGTGACATAATTTTCTGTCTTAAAATAATTTATCATAACACCATCCATGTATTGGTTTGATCTTTGTATATGAATGTTCCTGGTGAAAGGTCAAGTGAACATGCCAATGCTTTTTGTCTATATGTGTGATTATTTCAGTTATTTATGCAGGCAGGACTTTTTCTATCATTTTCAGTATTGATTTGTATTTGTCAGAAATTGAGTTCAAGCTTTCATTACTTTTGTCTTTTCTCTGACCTGGAACTAATTATTAGGCTGATCCATGGAGACCAGACTTTTTGTACCAGCCTACCATGTGATCAATACCACATGACATTGTGCAGACCAAGATAGAAAATGATTACTTTACAAATGTCCTTGAATAACTTTGTTTTAACAGGAAAACTTCAATGAATGCAATTATCTATCAAAAATTAAAATAATTATATTCACAAACATCATGGGGCATCCTGGTATGATACCTTTGTGATATTGTGCAGACCGATATGGAAAAATCATTCCTTTGCAAAAGTCTTTGAATAACTTTGTTTTTACAAGAAAACTTCAACTATGCAATTCCTTATCCAAACAAAAAAATAATTTTTTACAAACATTATATGGTATCATTGTATGCTACCCATGTGAAATTTTGCAGGCCGATGCGTAAATTATTACTTTTCAATTGAAGACCTAAAATAAGTTTTTAAGAAAAACTTTCAACTTATGCAATTCCATCTTGAAGAGAAACTATAATTTTTACAAACATTTGGGGGCATCCTGTTGTAATACCTATATCATATTGTGCAACCGATATAGAAAATCATTCCTTTGCAAAAGTCCTTGAATATCTTGTTTTTACAAGGAAAACTTCTTCAACTTATGAAATATGGTATCCAATAAGGCCTTAGTTGCCAAGTGGTCTAAAGTGCATGCTTGTTGATCACAGTATCTAACTACATAGGTTCAAATCCTACGTGGAAAAAATCCTAGTTTGAGAAAGTTTGTCAATTTGCTTGCTGAAGGTTTATGGTTTTCTCTGGGTACTCCAGTTTCCTCCACCATTCTGAATTGACTGCCTTGATATAAGTGAAAAATTTCTTGACTAGGGCATATAAACCCTTTCCAAAAATTATCCAGTAGAAAAAACAATTTTCACAAACATTATTGGGCATCATAATATAGTGTGTAAACCGTATTGAATATCTGTTGTATTAGAGTCCGTAGTCTGTCTGGAACAATAAGATGACCCATATAAAAAACTGGGCAATCAAATCATCATAAAATCGCAAATAAAATGCTCAACTAATTGAATTTTATCACCATATGTAATAACCTTTTTGTCATAACTTTAAATGTTTTATGGAGCAACTTATCAGAATTATTTGTATCTTTCAAACAAAACTTTGCATCTGTTTCAGGGAATGTGTACTTTATTTTACCCCATAGGAACACAAAACGAAACTATATCTTCAGAAATTATCAGAAATATATATTTAATTTGCAAGCATTACCTAACATCTAAAAGTAAGACTTTATATGACCCGATTGGAACACAAAAAAATGTATTTTCAGAAGTTATCAGAATTATATATTTAATTTTCAAACATAACCTTGCATCAAAAAGTAAACTTTATACGACCCGATTGGAACACAAAAAGAAACCATATCTTCTCCGTAATGATATATATGTGGACTGTTTTATTTCATTTCGCTGCATTAATACTGTCTTCTAGGAATTGAAATAAACATCTGTTGTACATTTCATGTATATCTACTTGACATGATGTGACATATCATGTGTGTTTCTAATCGTAGATTGTGTTTTATGTAATTCATTAGTACAAGGTTATGTTGAAAGTTTCTGACATTCTGATTTGATTTGGCTTTGAATTGTGGTTCTAGCATCCTGGAGCCATTTTGATGTTGGGTTTATGGGAGATAAAATTGTTGTTTTAATGTGTAGAGCTATTACACTGTCTGTTAGGTTTAACTGACTATATTTCACTGGTATTCTGAAAAGTGCAATTTGCAAACATGAACTTTTATGTTATTTACTTTTAATTTCAATAAAAGTCTATTTCTCAACTGTAATTTAATATTCACTTAGGCAAAAATCACTGGAAATTCTAATAATTTGAAGTTTTATAGTATATAGCATTTCAAAAAAAATAAGATTAAGGCCAGGTTCAGTTTTCTGTCATTTCAAATGGATTTGTCTCTTCTTTTGCCAAGCACTTTGCCATGATTTATAATAAAAGTCACAAGATGTTTTCAAACATGACTTTATAGACAGGTGCCCCGGATAATGGTAGATGATACCTTGAAAAAGAACATGCACTATTATTTGTCATAATCAAATTGCAAATTGCAAATGTATAAATTTCTGTAGATTTACTTCAAGGAATTGAAATAAACATCTGTTGTACATTTCATGTATATCTACTTGACATGATGTGACATATCATGTGTGTTTCTCATCGTAGATTGTGTTTTATGTAATTCATTAGTACATGGCTATGTTGAAAGTTTTTGACATTCTGATTTGATTTGGCTTTGAATTATGGTTCTAGCATTCTGGAGCCATTTTGATGTTGGGTTTATAGAAGATAAAGTCGCTGTTTTAATGTGTAGATCTATTACACTGTCTGTTATGTTTAACTGGCTATATTTCATTGGATTCAGAAAAGTACAATTTGCAAACATGAACTTTTTATGTTAATTTCTTTAAATTTCAATATAAGTCCATTTCTCAACTGTAATTTAATATTCACTTGGATAAAAATCACTTGATTTTTGGATTTTTTTAGTTTGGGTTTGAAATCCTGTATAATGCCTATGTTTTGCTGTGGTTTTATTTTTGCTATATTCACGGTCAAGTGTATCCCAGCGAAAATAAAACTGCTGTGAAAAACTGCATTTGAGGCATCCAATAATGTTCCTTGAGAAGACCATGACAATTTGACACTGCAAAAATACTAGTCATCGTCAAACCGCGAAAATTTGACACAGTGAAAATTAAGCAATATACAGGAAAATTTCAATTTTCATGCAATGGCTCAGTTGATAAAATAGGACTCTAGCTTTGAATCCCAGCTAGGACAGATCCTAGTGTCTGAAACTAGCTTTGAATCCCAGCTAGGACAGATCCTAGTGTCTGAAACTAGCTTTGAATCCCAGCTAGGACAGATCCTAGTATCTGAAACTTTCCAGTTCACATACCAAAGGTAGGTGGATTTCTCCACCATCCCAGTGAGAACCGACAACGTTAATATAATTTAAAGAAGTTTGAGTGGTTCTTAATTAAAACACCATTACTCCACTCCAAAAACAGTACGCTGTAAGCAGATTGCAAATGTTCAAATGCTTACATCTTCCCCCTTTAGCTTTTGATATCTTTGGTATTCATGAAATAATTTATCTGAACTTGCTCTTTTGTTTTGTGCAACCAGGATGACGATTAGCAGGGGCCTTGTAGCCAATGACTACTAAACCAGTCTGGGCCCCTTAAGGTTTACATATTTTAGCTATTTATTACTATTACAACTTCTTTTCTGAATTGAGCTAGGCCCCTAACTCAAAATGGTTGAGCTTCATTCCTGGCAACAACCTTCAGTACTTCCACCATTCAAGATAGCTGCTAAAATATAACAACACAGTCTGAGGTGGAAGTAGGGAACTAAATATAAAGTATATTTTCTTGTCATATTTTCGTTCCTTTATGCGTAATGATGACAGGATGATTTATCTACAATATTCTGTCAAGTTACTTACAGTAATGGAAGTCTCTATTAGCATTTATATTATATCCCCACACCAAATTATAGTGTTTTACACAATAGCTGTGTCTATATTATTTTCTGTCATCTAAATTGTTCATGAATTAGACAGAAACTTTATCAATAAATTATCAACTGCTTATTTGAAGGGTTGGGATTCTTAGAAAATTTGGCTGAAAAGAGACTTTGTAAAAAAAAAAAGGAGCCGGGTGTTAATTTGCTATTATTTTATATATTGTCCACTGGAGAAGAATGGCAAGCATTTTGTGTGTCAGTATTTTTTATGGGCAAATAAAAATATCTTTAGTAATCAAAATTACTTTTCATATGTGGATGTAAAGAGAAACACTTTGTTGTTGGTTCCTTTGCTCATGGTGCTTACCTTGATTGTTGAGTGGGTGGATGAATTGATGAGTGGGTAGATGGATTGACGAGTGGGTGGATGGATTGTTGAGTGGGTGGATGGATTGTTGAGTGGGTGGATGGATTGATGAGTGGGTGGATGGATTGGTGAGTGGGTGGATGGATTGTTGAGTGGGTGGATGGATTGATGAGTGGGTGGATGGATTGATGAGTGGGTGGATGGATTGTTGAGTGGGTGGATGGATTGTTGAGTGGGTGGATGGATTGTTGAGTGAGTGGATGGATTGGTTGGTGGGATGTTAGGTATTTATGCCCAAGAATTTTTTTCACTTGTATCACTTTGGTCAGTATTGGTGGCAGAAAAGTTCTAGGTAACTGGAGAAAATCAACACTGTTAAGCAAGCTACTTGAACTAAGATCTGCCAACATGGGATTAAAACAAAGGCTGTGAGAGCCACTGATATGTAAGCAAGATGGGGACAACATAGCAAAAGATCTATAAAAAATTCAGAACCCATTTTTTTTTAAAAGTAGCTTAGGCCATGACTTTGGGATTTTACTAACAGAGATCAATGCAATTGTGAATTTGTAAAGGTAGGATAAATGTTAAAGGAAATTTTTTAATGTTTTTGCCATTGGGAATGGAGTCCTAATTTTTGTTATTAATCCTGGACAAAAAGTCTTGAATTAGTAGTAAATTTGGTTTGGATGACATTTAGTGATTATCTTAGTTTAATTTTCAGATTATTTATTCTCTCCTGTCTATTTTATATTGTATCTGCAGTAGTGGTAATGTAATTGCCTATGGACACTTCGCACCTTGATTTCTGTTGTGCATGCATTTGTAATCCGTGTTAATTTGAAATGTCAATCTGAAAGCACCAAACTGAAATAGAACATGCAACCATAGCGACAGATTAATACTTTACATGCATGCATTAGATTTATTTATTTAGATAAATCTGTCTGACTATGTAGTAGAACACCAATGCCGTTCTTTCAGTTACCATGGTAACATCAAAGTCTTTTGGTTCCAACAGTTTTTCTTTGCTAGAATTTTTAGCTTGTTATCTCAAAAAAAAAACAACTACAAATATGAAGTAAAATGGAAATCAATTGCTCTTCTGATTACCGAGTATCAAAAATTACTGTATTTGTTCTATTTTAATACACCTGTTACAGAAACAGACATTATGGTAAGATGATATCATTCTGTCTGTCCATCTGTTTGTTTGTATATCCATCCACTATAGTTGTTCAACATACTTCTCTAATACTGTTGAAGAAATGTTTACTGAATTTGGTATACAAGATTACCAGGATACTGTGTGTGCCAGAAGAAGGGGAGTAACTCTGTGCAGTTTCTCAGAGTTATGCCCCTTTGGAATTTTAATAATGTCTTTTCCTTGTCTGGCATACTTCTCCCATGCTTTTGAACAGAACAAGGCATATTGTGGACAAGATTCTTTTTTTTTTTTCCTTCTCATATGGTAATACATAGATATTATATATCCCGTTGGACTTTGCTATCATTGCCATCTTTACCAATAGTTTATGGTAAAAATGTTAAAATAAATTTTGTGCTTCACTTAGTGGCAATCTAGCAAATTACAGGTGATATTTGTTATATAACAAGACTAACATGTGAACCAAGCTTGCTTTGGTAAAATTTTGAAGTTGTTTTCTTAGGTACATATGCACCAGTTAAGTCTTTAGTTACACTTGCACTGAAATTTATTCTAGTATAGTGTCTCCTTTGACTTAGTTTTTTGTATTATAGCCATTTTCTTGTAACACCCAAAAATATCCCAAAATGCAATAACTACACTTATAAACCGTTATTTGGAAATAATCAATCCATGCAGACTCGCAACATGCAGTGAAAACACTTAAAACGTCACCTTCAGAAGTAATAAATATTAACTGGAGACTCATGAAATAAAAATCCTCCAAAAACATCACATTTCCGAGGACAAAAACCAATTAACAACCCATTTGTATTGTTCTCACAGAAGAAAACAACAATATTTTCTTCAAACTGCGAAATTTGGCTTTTTTCCGTGAATTATTTATAGAAATGTCACTTTGAATTCCATGTTTATTTCTCCTCGGAAAAGATCAATGTCATGTTTGTGCTTGTTCTACAATTATTTGCTTTTCAAATTGGTTTACGATGCGATAAAAACAAATTTAGAAATTTAAAATGAATTTCAATTTTACATGAACTCCGTTGTTTAAGAGGATAAAAAACATGTTTGTTACTGTAGTTAAAGTTAGTTAAAACAGTTAATGTTATAAAATATGTGAAATAACAAGAAAATGGTCATAACTCCGGATGAAAATGGAAATACCGGTAGTAAATTTTAGGAACACTTTTAAATTTTATAGCAAACATATCCTTTAGGATTATTACCATATTTGTATTTTAGAAACACTTTAAATTTTATAGCAACCATATCCTTTGAGGATAATTACCATATTTTTATTATAACATTTTGTGGAAATTGTGCCATTATCTGTATTAGCTTAAAAATAATGATAACCACTGCGGTTGCTCAGTTGGTTGGTGCTCGCTCCATAGTGGGAGGTCATGGGTTTGAGCCCCAACCAGGTCTGACCCAAGACTTGAAAGTGGGTAGTGACTGTTCTTTCATCAAGCACTCCGCATTACAAAATGAAAGTCACAGTTCTTTCGGATGGGAAATTAAAATAAACAAGGTCACGTGTCACGGTGGGCTTGGCATGATAAAGAACCCTGCTGTCATGCCATCGATGCAAAGTACAAAGTCACTACCCACTTTCAAGTCTTGGGTCAGACCTGGTTGGGGCCCAAACACATTAAATTTCTAGATTAATTTGGTTGCTTAAAGCTTTTGTAAACTATTTTCATATGCCAATTTCAAGAAATGGGACGCATTAAAACTTTGTCTGTCCATCCATTCATAATAGTTTGTCTGATCTATTACCCCAACACTGTTTTTGTGTTTGTCCCACTTTTAAATGATGTTTCTACTCGAATTTTGTATATCCCTCTCTAGAATCTTTGGTCCGGTACACAAGACATTTTTTTGTACAAACAAAAAAAATTAATTAAAAAAATGACTGTTTCCAGACCCCTGAGCCCTTTGTACTTCACCATTACTGCAATCTTTTCTAACAGTTTTTTGACAAAAATGTAAACGGGAGTATGTCGCTCTATTTAGCTCTTGTTAAAAAAAAAAGGAACTTTGAAATTATTGTTTACAAGCAAAATAAAACAAATCAAAAAAACAAAAAAACTAAAAATTGAACTGCAAATTTAATTTTGACCAAAATTGATTATAACTTTGTAACATTTATTACCAATCAGCCTTTTCTGGTGTTTTCTAAATTTCGAAATTTGAATATGTCATCTTCAATAACGGTACAATTTGTGAGTCCCATCATGGAAAAACATATATCACAAGTTATAATTGGACATCAAATTTCATTATTGTGGATCCAGTTTAATCTGGAAAATAACAGGTTTTTGGTAATTTAATTTGTTTCCCTGATAATTTATCTAGTGTTTTAGTTCAACTAACTTTATATGGCTAAATAATCGAGTTAGGACGAAAACCGATAAAATTTAGGGACGGAAAAGTCGATTTGTAATGGCTATTATTTTTCAGTTCTGTAACAAGCTGATCTTTTTATTTCCGATAAATTTGATTAAGGATGTATATATTGCTTTTTATTACAACAAACATTATACAAGTATCCTTAATTAGCCAAGCATAACTTTTCATGAAAACAAACACTAAAATAAATAAAAACAATTTAAAAATTGATCATGATTTGGATCTCATATATATATTTTATAGTACACATACACAGTGTTTGAAAATCTTGAAAGTGAATAAGTTCTAAAAAAATAATGTCTGATGTTCCAGAGACATTGATGTTTCAGAGACATACTACAGGGACCTAATAAACAGATTCCATTTTGTTCTTATTGAGTACCATAAATTTTTATCATTCTACTTTGAGGTCATTGATTTGTACCCTAGTCAGATCATGCACAAGACTAAAATTTGAGAAAAAGGTTCCTTGCCAATGCTCAGTCTTAAGGGGACAGCATATCAACTTGTTCACTCAGTGTCGGTATAATGCAACTGGAAGAGTGTTGCGTTTATCTGTCAAGTACTTACTACCACCTTGAGTGCACACAAATACAAGTACGACTATAAAACAACATTGCGCATTTCACACATACACAAACTTATTCTTAGATTAATTCTTTAGAGATTAATAAAATAAATAAGCTCTTGTCACCATCTAGATTAAAACCTTACTTCATATCTATTGCAAAAATCATGCAATTTCTCTTTTTTAATTAATCGCAAGAAGCATGCAATTTTCCATGGCAAAGGCAACATTTATTTTGGTCCTTTCCAAGAACGATGCAATTTCTCATGACAAGGGCAACCTTCATTTGATCTATTGCAAAAACCACACAATTTCCCATGGCAAAGGCAACCTTTATTTTGGTCCTTTCCAAGAACCATGCAATTTCTCATGACAAAGGCAACCTTCATTTGGTCAATTGCAAGAGCAATGCAATCTCAGATGACAAGTGCAACATACAATGGTCCATTGTAAGAAACATGCAATTTAAGATGGCAAGGGCAACCTTCATTTGGTCCATTGCAAGAACCACAAAATTTCCTATAAGATGGGCAACTTCCATTTGGTCGTGCAATTTCCCATGACAAGCAACCTTCATTTGGTCCATTGCAAGAACCATGCATGTTTCCATGACAAGGGCAACCTTTATTTGGTCAATTGCACATACATTGGTCCATTGTAGGAACCATTCAATTTCAGATGACAAGAGCAAACTTTATTTGGTCCATTGCAAGAACCATGCAATGTCCTATGACAATGACAACCTGCTTTTGATCCATTGCAAGAGCCATGCATATCCCATGACTAGGGCAACCTTTATTAGGTCTTTTCCATGAGTCATGCAATTTTTTATGAAGGGCAACCTTTATTTGGTTCTTTTCCAAGAGCCATGGAATTTCCAATGACAAGAGCAACATTCATTTGGTCCATTGCGAGAGCCAAGCTGAATTCAGATGGCAAGGGCAACCTACATTTGATCCATTGCAAAACAATGCAATTTCCCATGACAATTAGAGCAACACACATTTGGTCCATTGGAAGAGCCATGCACAATTTTATTAGACAAGAGCAACCTACATTTGGCAAAAAACTTTATACAGTACAGCTTATATAACTTGAAGTGGTTTGAACTATTAATTTTGACTTCTTGTTATTTGAGAATTTTAGTTCAAAACAGTAACAAATAATGATTGTTTGGCTATTAAAATACAGTAAAACAGTGAATCATTGCTACCATTTGTTCACTCAGATTTTGGCGCTATATGAGAAACTTTGGCAATAAATCAAGGGTGACCTTTAAAGAAATAGATTTTGAAACTTTACAATACTGTGGTAATGATTGAGATGGCAAAGGTATCAGGGGGCTTTATAATAAATTTCACTGTAAATAGTACTGTATATTGAAAAAATATGTCCGACTTATTGAAGAAGTGTCACTGACCTCAACAATAAAATCCAGGGATTGACTCTAGATCTTTATCAAGAAGTTTTTAAGTGTATTTTAGATATTCTATCCAGACTTCCAGACTTTAATTTTATTTAGATCTTTGTAAAAGATTTTTTTATTTGGAATATGAATCGGATTCCTATATAATTGTATGTTCTTAAGCTTTTTTCTGCAATGCAATTGGTATTCCAAGTGCTGATACTCGGACAATACAAGCTAATTTGAACGATCTTGTTTCTGAACGACATTTTGACACAGAAAATTGGGTGTGATTAAATTAAGCGATATATCTTATTTAGCAACTTAACTTTAGCACAGAGAAAAAAAAACCTGATGACTTTTATCGAGTTATTCCCGAGAAAATCAATCGGGGTTTGTCATTTTAAAGAATCCAGAAGGCTGAAGTGAAACTATTCACATATATATTATAACATTAGCTTATATCAACACGGAGAGGAAATTATTATTTTCCTCGACTTGGATATCTATAATCTTGTCATTGTAACCAGTGATACTAGAGTTCTCTTATGAAAGGCTCGATTAACTATTGGCTACAGATACGTCTGTGACATGAATTACTGACTGAAAACTGTCAAGAAATTGGCTTGATTTAGCCGGTTTTTATTTATTTAGCTTTTTCCCGTTATTATTTCACTGAAGTATGTCTGAGAACATTTTTGGTGAGTTATCCAGGAATTTGAGATGAAATATCTTATTTTTGAATGTTTCGAACAGATTATTGCTTTCAGTAATATGGTTTGTCTCTATGTGAGACATTTGTCTCTAAAATGTACGATATTTCTGACCTGAGTGACGCCCATGTTGTCTAGGAGAAATCTATTTCTTTTTACATCATTGAAAAACTTCTATCAACTTCTTGTTTGCTTTTGGCAACTTTGAAATGAACATTTTTATGCATGTATTTATGTCATGCATTTTTTTGATTTTTTTTTTTGATAGAATTTTCAATTCTTCAATTAAGGCCAGACATATGATAATTAAAGTAAAGTGCAACCACCTTATGAAAGCTGAAACACTGTTTAGTCTGAACAGTTTTATTAAAAAGTTCTGTTAATATGACCCTATTTATAAAATACAATTATAATACCGAATGCATTTTATAAATCGAAAATTGACATCAGGGACATGTACAGTTAAACCTTTTTATAAAGGCCACCCAAGGGAACCAGTAAAAGTGGTCTTTATGACCAGGTGACCTTTATATACAGGTTGAAATAATATGAATAAAAAACAATTGGGATACAATTCTACTGGCCATTATAAGCAAGTGGTCCTTATATAGAGGTGGCCTTTAAGGCAAGTTGGACTGTATGTAATAAGTAATTTTAGATTCAAGTGGGAGACATTTTTAAAAAAAACTAAATGAAGAGTATCAAATTTTATTTCATGTTAAGTTAAAAAAATCAATAAAACAAATAAAAAAAAAATTTAAATGTCTGTAAAAAACTGCAGGAGAAATTGTTCTTATATTTCCGAGACTTTCCATGAGAATGCAGATATCAGCAGAGCATGTTCAGTTTAGTTGTCAGTTTGTCTTCATTACAACTCATTTTTTTTGCCAACACTTGCACCACATGTTGACAATATTGAATCTTGGTCAGATCAAACTCAAGACTTTACTTTAAGGTCAGCAAATATTCTGGCCATGAAGTAACAGTGACCATATTTGGTAAAACCTTAAAAAACAAATTTTTAAATATCACAGAAAACAAGGAAATAAGAAACTTAACTTGCTAATTACTGTATATGCATTTGAAAATATATCTGCAAGTGTTTTGAGAAACAATCTTGACATATATGTAAAACACCAATTCCACTGACTTCCTCATCTGTTGAAACAATCTTGACTAGAGATGTAAAACCCCATTTCACTTACTTGCTTACTTGATCAAATATAGTTATACGAGAAACAATCTTGACACGGATTTAAAACCCCCATTTCCTTCTTATTTTGTGAAATATCAAAACCAAACATGCCAATCCACATGTCCAAATCACAATTTAATCCTTTAATCCCAATGCAAAGTAAAAACCTGAAAAATGGCAAATAAAGTTAATGTGAACTTCCACCAGGGAAGTGAGGTCAGGTGCTTTGGAAGCCTGTTCAGCTAGCTCCACCCTCTGTGTATATATGTCATCTTTTTACAAGGGAAACAATCTTAACTTGTATAAAACAGCAATTTCTTCATTATTAGGTGAAATATCCTTTTATGGGTGAATGAAACAGTCTTGATATGAATGTAAAACTTCCGATTCCACACCCTTGCTTATTTCTTCATTATTAGGTGAAATATCCTTTTATGAGTGAATGAAACTGTCTTGATATGAATGTAAAACTTCCGATTCCACACCCTTGCTTATTTCCCAGATAAGTTTATTTCCATCCAAACAAAATAATTATACATCTTTATCATGACCACAATCAGTCTGCTGGTCTCTGTCAAGATAAATGAAAGATTTCAGATAGCACGTTACCTGATAAGTGTTAATAACGTGAGTACAAGCTTCTCTTGGGAAGATTTATACATAGTATCATAGTGGTAGTAGTGATTTTAAAGTGATAAACTGTCTCCGTCATTAACTTTGAGACCATTTGACACTCCAAGGAGACTGACTACATAAATAACCTGAGTCTAAATGGCTAGCGATGTCAGTACCTACATGGCAGTTGAAAGGAAATTGACGGTATTGAATTTTGAAATCCCAGTTGGCTGGGTTTTTTTTTTCTAAAGATTAATAAAAAAAATATTGTTTCATGTTGAAAGCTTAGATTGAAAATATATTACAGTAGATCAGCAGTGGACTGTATAATGATTATATCTCTTTTTTTTCATTAAGAATTACTATTTGAGATATTTTTTATTCGAATGCTCTTCTTTATAGAAGCTGGGCATTGATGGCCAAGTGGTCATAAGCATGGGCTTATGGTACACAGCGCCTCTGACTGGTAAGGTTCAAATCCTAGTGTAAGAAAGTTTTGTCAGTTCACTTACCCAAAGGTAAGTTGTTTTTTATGGGCACTCTTGGTTTCCTCCAATATCCCTGAATTGACCGTATTGATATAAGTGAAAAAATCTTGACTGGGGCATAAAAGTCCATTACTCTGAAGCCCCTTTACTCTTCTTTCTAGAAAATTGTTGCAAATCATTTTAAAGTAGCTTTTGTCAAGAATTTGTTGTCAAGGGAAATAAGTCTTGTCAATGAATCGATTACTTGTGTGCCAGAAACTTGTGTACTCTATGTACAGCTTGCATGTGATTATTGTCGTCAGAGGAAAGTCTAATTATAGAAAGTAGTGGGAGTTATAAGATGTATTAAATTGTAATCTTTCTTCAGAGAGGATTAAAATTTAGAGAAATAAGAGATTTTAATTACACAACAATGAAACACTTCAGTTGTGTTAAAAAGTGTAGAACTTATATAACTATAGAAACAGCAGTGCAGATTTTATTATGCAATAGTATGATTTATATATATATATAAGCTTAAAATTTAAAATATTTATACAGTAAAACCTTGTTATAATGCCATCAATAACTTTGTCACTTGAATTATTATCATTTTATTTTGAAGTCTTAAAATCCATTTCTGCTGGGTTTTTTTTATAGGCCTTCCTTACCTTAATCTTAATTCTATCAGTGCCAGGAGGCACACAAGGCTTGGACATCATTCCTCCTTGTTGGTTGGTCTGAGGATGCAAGACATGCCACATTCTTGGTGTTCCAGCCTGCACCGTTCCATTCTACTTCAACCATCTGCCGCCAAGTTGTTTTAGGGTGGCCTCTTTTCCTTCTACCCTCAGGAGTCCATCCAAGGTCAACAGGACAGTCATCTGTCTGTCCTTTTCTCAGTTTGTGACTGATCCAGTTTCATCTATAAGCCTACATAGATTTATTTCTAAACCCCCTTATAAAGCCCAAATTTACCGATCACAGATCGACAAACTGAGGTACTGAGAGTTGCCGTGATCTGTAAGTTTGTGCTTTAGACTATTTGGCCACCTTATAAAAAGTTATTATCCATTTCTAAGCTTTTGCAATTGTTACTCTGACAATTGAAAATTAATAGAAAAATTGAAATTATTTTCTTTTTACTGGATAAGAAGTATGCCTGCTACAGTAACAGGAAAGAATGAACTATTTAAAAATTAAAAAATGTCAATGTCTGACTTGATATAACACCATCATCTCATTGGAAAAAAAATTGTCTTAAGTATAAAACACCATTAATCCTTTCCACTCAGTATACAATTTGGCAACTAAAACATTCATGTTTTTTTTTCATTTATCATTAATTAACAATCATTAACAAACACAGAATTATAATCCATCAAAAGTCTAGACAATTACCGTAATTTGACCTTGCTGTCTGACCTGTGAAAAAAATATTTAAATTTTTTATATGGATTTATTTTTTTCTATTTATACACTTCTTTATGTTACCATAGAAACCAAGTTAATTTAATTGCTGTTTTGTAGATGATCATTCAATTGAATATTTTTCTGTAAAAATGGCAGACCCAAGGGTCAACTTGATTTTGTATTGACTGCTTCTTCCTAAACACAAACCACTAAGCAACCAAACTGCTTTTAATTGCAAGTCCCAAATTGTTTCCAACCATTAAGTAACCAAAACAGCATTCAAAGTACAAGTCCCATGTGTCTCTATCTTGAGACATAAGAACCAAAGCTCTACGTCATGGTAGTTATGTCATGGCATGACATAATAAACAACACCCACTCTTTCAAAGGTCATGTCGATTGTGTAGATTAGGTAAATATTTCTGCGACTTTACTTGTAGCTTGTATTTGTCTGTGAAATAATCATGTAATAGTTGTAAGTCCATGGTGAGATGGGAGGGCCTATTTTATAAAAATATTATAATTATTCCAGTGAAAAGCAAGAATTTTATACCCCCGCAAACTAGTTTGAGAGGGGTAGATAGAAATTACCATGTTTGTCTGTCTGTCTGTATGTCCATCTGTCTGTCTGTAAAATCATGCCTGGGCCATAACTCACAGCTGTGTTGGGTGACTGTTATAAAACTTCACATGAATAATCTTCATGGTCCGAAGGTGTGTCAGGACCTTGAACGAAGGTCATATCACATTAAACTCATGTAGATGTTGGGGGGGGGGGGGATCGCTGGCCACGCCCTCAATGTTCCGACAAAGGCCGCCATCACAGTACCAAAGCAGTGTCACGGCAACTAATGACATATTCGTACTAGTGTCAGTGACATCATTAAACAGTGCAATTCAGGCCAAGTTTTCATTCTTTTTGCGTGTAATTCAAGCATGCCAGTTCTTCGTCAGATTATTGTGGGCGTGGTCAGCGATACATCAGTTATAGTTATAGTGCAAAGAAGATTAGTATTACATACACAAAACTTGTGCACACATAAACTTGTGTTTAGATTAATCCTTTGCATTAAAGTGAAAAACTGTCTCTCCACATTTAGCTAAAATATTGCTGATGCAACATAAAATTCAGTAGTTGTCTTGGTGCAGTCAGTTTATAATGTGTAGCCTTAGAATTTTATTAAGTTTGTATCTATATCATAATCGGTAGGGTTACTTTTGTTAGTTTATCTGAAGATTTCATCTCATCGGGAGTTCAGATAGTGTGTTTCAAGTGTAGGCCTCAGTTTTTGATAACTTCAGGTTAAGGAATATGGATTTTGGTTGTAAATTTTGTGTGGTAGCGATGTGCCTTGTTTTTTCATGCATTTTATTGCTCTCTGTTTTAAGTGACTCTGGCTATTTCCAAATCAAATAAATTTTATATAAACCCACATCCTTTAGTACATTTTAAAAAATAAATCAATCTCATCAATTATATTTGCAAAAAAATTATTATTAAATCATTTTTTTTTAATCTACAGTGTTATTACTTTTATTGATTGGGTAACCACCATAACTAAATCTTGAATGATCTTTTTGGATATGATGTCATTTTGACACTAAATTTCATATTCTTCAAGAAAAATGATTTTTCAGAATAGAGCATTAATGTAATATTGATAATGCTGATTTTTGGAACTATGATTAAAACTGAGAAAATCCATTACTCTAAGACCACATTTGTATTCAGCCTAGAATTTTAAGGTCGGCGAAACATGCAACCTTCTTTAAAAGTTCATAATTATGATCATGGATTGCGTTCTTGATGTAATTTTTATTTTTTCCGATTGACTTGGTCTTTAAAATGATTCATTTATTTTATTTTTATTACTTTGTATGGTTTGTATGACTTCACATTGATTGCCTGTCATAATAAAAGTCCGGAATCATCAGATTTGGTTCCCGTAAATGGGTACTGGTAAATGGCTTTTCAAAAAAAAAAAAAAAAAAAAAAGATATCTGAATATTTCTGGCTTTTTGATAAATTAATTGCAATTTATTGTATTATTGTATGAAGATTCTGGAATGCCTTTAAGTCGTCTATTGCCATTTTAATGACTACTTGACTACAATAAGTTTTTAATTTGCTCAGACAATGCGTTTTTAAAGCTTCAGAAACATCCAATTTCCTTGCTGTTTGGTTGCTTAGGGATTGCTTTTCTTGATCAACATAAAATTTCTTAGCTGTTAAGTTGTTTAGTGGCATTTTTCTTGTCAACATTATGGTCAAGCATATTTGCTGTCTTAAGGTAGAAAACCCCGGTTTTGATGAGCAGGGTTTGAGATGGTCAAAAGTAGTGCATACAAAAAAATCAGAAGTCTTACCCCTGTTCATTGCTTGGTAATGGTTTCCAATATTGCAAAGGCTTGAACTTATGGGGTTTACACAAAAACTTCAATTAATTGATTAGCTATTAAAACTTTTGATTTCTTTCCTTATAAACTAGTTAATTTATTGTCAGCAAATCATTTAGCTTTGTGTTGTTCATGGTTTATTTAATGATTAATTTGATTACGCTTTTTGTAAGACCCAGATGAGCAAAAAAAGGCCCAAACAAAATGCAATATTTAACAGTTTTTCAGTAGTGACAGACACTATTTATGACAATCGTATAACTTTTTTAGTAATTGGTCTCATTTTAAGCAATCATTTATAACACTTTTAAGAAGTGTACATTAATTGGCTTTGTGGATTGGTAGTAATCCGTATAAGTCGGCGATTCTGTCTGGTTTCAAGCTCTGAGCTATAATCAGAATGTCTCGCCGTCTTTAATTGATTGTAGAGTATCATGTCACCATTATCTCTTTAGGGTACATTAACAGAATCTGTTGGATATCAGCATGGTTTAGATATTTTTTTTGTTAAAATGGCTGACTAGAAAAAGTTTGTTGTCTCTGTAAGGTGTAAGGTGAGATTTGAGGTTTAATTTCTGCATGGTTTTGGTGATGGCAGCAACTGTCAAATTTGAGCATTATGTTGAGTTAAATTCAAAATTTTTAAATTTAGCCACAGCATGGCTACTTTAGGCTCTTATCCATTCAGTCTGATTATAGCTTCAAAAGATTTTAAATTCACTTACACAAGGCTGGCAGTTTTTTCAGAAACTCCTGTTTCCTCTGCCATAAAAAACTGACCACTTTGATATCAATGAAAAAAAATAACCTGGGCATAAAAAACAGCACTCAATTCAACTCTACTACATTATTTAGAGAAGTTGTGACATTTTGCATTTTGGCTGGAATACAAAATTGATATCAAACACAGTATATACCTGTCAAAAGTTTATCACATCCAGCAAAATAAAAGTCTAAATCTTGGTTGCCCAGTGGTTGAAACATGGTAAGCCATAGTGACTGAGAGATAGATAGCAGCTACCAAATAGCTGTCAATTTATGACCAACAAGCAGCAGAGATGAGCTGCCTTTTCAGTACTAATTCATTAGCTCAGCGTTAAACTTTCGACAGGTCTGTACGTCTGTACTTTATCTAGCATTTGAAAATAAAACCATTTTTAAATGCTATGATATATACATAACTGGTATTATAACCAGGAAATGAGAATCAGGAAGTTCTGAGAAATATTCAAATAAAACCAAAAAATAAAAAGGAGGAAGTAATGAAATGAAATTAAACTTTTTTTTTAAAGAATACAACTATATATTTCAAGAAAAATGAAATTGTTTGGAAATATCAAAGATGATTGGACAGTTTTGAAATGAAATTAAACTTTTTTTTTAAAGAATACAACTATATATTTCAAGAAAAATGAAATTGTTTGGAAATATCAAAGATGATTGGAAAGTTTTGAAATGAAATTAAACTTTTTTTAAAAGAATACAACTATATATTTCAAGAAAAATGAAATTGTTTGGAAATATCAAAGATGATTGGAAAGTTTTGAAATGAAATTAAACTTTTTTTTAAAAGAATACAACTATATATTTCAAGAAAAATGAAATTGTTTGGAAATATCAAAGATGATTGGACAGTTTTGAAATGAAATTAAACTTTTTTTTAAAAGAATACAACTATATATTTCAAGAAAAATGAAATTGTTTGGAAATATCAAAGATTGGACAGTTTTGAAATGAAATTAAACTTTTTTTAAAAGAATACAACAATAAATTTCAAGAAAAATGGAATTGTCTGGAAATATAAAGTTGAATTTAAAAAAAAACTATTTTGAAAATGAAAATTTTAAGGAAATATCAAAGTTCAGAAGATTTAAATGACATCAAATATAAGATTTATCTACCAAGACAATATCAAGTTTTGTAATATATAGCCACAGAAAAAATCTGCTGAATTACTGGTACATGTATTTTAAAATTCAACAAAATATATTTTAAATTTGTTTTCCTTGGCAACAAATTACTTATTTGAAAAGTTAAGCAAAATTGAAGTTTTAAATTTAACAGAATATATTTTAAATTTGTTTCCTTGGCAACAAAATTACTTATTTGAAAAGTTAAGAAAAACAATGTAATTGAAATTAACCAAAATATATTTTAAATTTGTTTCCTTAACAAATTACATATTTGAAAACTGAAGAAAAAAAATTAATTTTATCAAAACTTATTTTTATTTTTGTTTCCTTGGCAACACATATTTTAATAGTTAAGGAAATAATTAAATTTATTATATCTGTATAATTTTTAATCTGTTTCTAAGATTAAAGCTTGTTTTCATTCCATACTACATAAAGTGGTGAGGTATTTTGTGAAATCCTTCATTTTCATTGACATGTATGTATGTTTCCATCTGTTTTGGATGTTTTCAAAATGTTCTTATCTGTAGTTTGAAATGGCATCACATTCTTTGGAAGTGCTTGATAATCATTTTGAGTTCAGTTTTTATAGCCCTTTTCTTTTTTTCAACATTTAAAGTCCATATAACACATAAACTGAATTTTTCCCTTAGTGATTTTCTATTCTTTTACCCCTATATACACATTTATAAATCCCATTTATAAATAGTTTTATGGCAGATTGTCTCCTGTCCTATAAGTGACGATTTACATTTTTCCTTGTTGCTATACAATATCCGCGCATGCGTTATAGCATAATCTTGTAAGCATTTGGCTATCTTGCATATTTTTTGATAATCTGAATTTTCAGACATCGTAGAAACGTTTTTCATTATTTGGCTGCAAGATTGTTTTCCATATATGATATGTTTTAAATTGTTTATATCATTACCGTATATTTCCGTATATACGTCGCCCCAGTAGATACGTCGCACCCCCACCCAGGCAAGCAAGCCCAGTATTTTCTAAAGGTCGTTCTACATACGTCGCAGCCAAAAAATTGCCAGAGAACATTAAAGATTTGCTCGGCAAGAACCATTAATTTTCAATTCCATGAATAAAGAAACAAAAGCTTTTACCTGTTATTTTTATTTTTCTTCTTAATAAATATTGTTTGAATAGCTTGTGTAAATTAAACAAGTATGTAGATATTATTTTTTACATGTATGGATACAAACCATGAAGATTGCTTGAATATAACATATACTTTTTGGCTCCCGATCATGAGATCGGTTAATTCACATGTTGTTGTCACCGACAAAGGAAGTCAAAGTTTGATCATGTGCAAAGGTTGCGATATGTATTGCATAATTTGTTAAAACAAGGGGGTCGCTTATAGCGTTATTAGACTCATGATTCAGATTTTACAATACTGGACTGTCGATATTATGTTAAAGTTGACGATCTATTGCTTACCGGGGGATAAATATCGCCATTTTATATTGTTCAGAATGACATGTGGTTTTCCATTCGAGAGTATTGGTCAATAACTAGGACGACCTCCGGTTGTTTGAACTTTTGTGAAAGAATAATTTGTATTCATTTTTTGTTGCGTTTAAAATCTAAACATATCATTAGAATTGCAAATTAAATTTTAATAAATTTTTTTAATATCCAATCAGCGATTGTCGAATTCTGACACTTTTTACTTAAAACCGACAGATACGAAACCGCAGTTTGACCTCTGACATGGGAATATATAATTAGTGTTTGTAATGGCGGCGCTTTCTTCTTCAATATATAAACATAGGTACCGGTAAACATGGACAATTATATCAAAGGATAAGTTAACGGGAATGGCTTCAATCATTAAACAAACAAGATACACGCGAGGTGTTACCGGGAAGACTTGATTATTTAAAGTTAATTACAGGTGACCAGGTATTTACTTCTTTGCCGACGGCTATTCTGTTACACGTGACAACTTGACAGTGAGACTCATACTTACCTTAATTAATCAATTATTTGTTTATTTCAAAAACTTTATTGGTCAAATTTAATAATAAAAAAATATCACATATAATAATAATATATTATACAAAAATATAATAAAGAGCAAAATTTACTTTCAACTAGAAAATTACCGTAACTTCCGGTTTGTCGATCTTCTAAAATGCCTTGAAAATTCGAGACAGATTATCAAAATATTTGAATGTCGGCTAGTTAAGTCGCATTGGATTTTAAAATATTAAAATTTAGTGAAAAAGTTGCGACGTATCT
This sequence comes from Anadara kagoshimensis, assembly GCA_021292105.1. Lineage (NCBI taxonomy): Eukaryota > Metazoa > Mollusca > Bivalvia > Arcoida > Arcidae > Anadara > Anadara kagoshimensis. The sequence continues at coordinate 52,612,223 of CM037865.1, forward strand.
ACGGAAATATACGGTAGGTTATTTAAATTACCTAATTAAGAATCATACTGGACAGTCTATGATAAAATCAATGATGTTTTGTGTTTTCTTACCGGGTGAATTTTAATACTATGAACCTATCGTCAAATAAGTGCATTTTTATGCAATATTTGCATGTTGCGGATTTAAGTGGTGCTTATGATAACTATATTCATTTTCAAGCAAGGGTTGGATAATTACGGATGTGGTCTTTATTTTTTACTTGATGTTGACCAAGGAGACATATACTTCAATACACAATTAAATCAAGGTCAAATATGTTTACTAATAGAACTCGGTCATCCTGATCTGGACGAACTTTGAAAAGGCCATTTATTATTAAATGACGATTAGACAAAATTGCATACTATACATAATCATATGTAATCAATTCCACCATCAAAGATGGAGACAAAAAATCCGCCTAACTACAATAGCTTAATGTGGACAAAGATCCATCAATTACAAAAGATAACATAAAATAAAACTGTATACAAACATATAACAAAAGATACAAAATATGAGTATAGGTCCTGAAACGGTATATCACCGTGTTACGAAGTTTTATATAACAAGACATAGGAACGAAATGTAAAAACAGCGTCACAGTAGCTCAATATCATAGCTACACATAGAACAAAAATTATAGAATACACTGCACCAAACTATATATAACATACATATAATTAATTGCAAATAACACGCCGTAGAGGATAGACCGTGGATTTATAAACTAGCAGTATATATATTATAAAAAATGCAACCTGCCTGGATAAAAAACCAGAGATAAACTGCGACTTGAAGCAGAAAAATTCTCTGGAAAACCGTGGCAGAATAGAACTTTAATGTCGAATTGATAAAAACCCTATATAAAAACCAAAGTTAAATCTATCCTCGTGAACGGATGGTTGTAACTTAAAATATATGTACCCTACAGCCAAGCTTGTCTAAAAACACAGACCCATTGGTCAATTACATAATCAACCTTAATATACGTATAACCCGTGCCTTAGCATACAATATTATTCACTATAAAAAGTGGGGAAATACATAAAAAGCAACTGAATATGTAATAACACTGTATGGATACGAGGGTTAATTATGTAGGTGTATAGAAAACGTGGGGAAAAAAAAACCAAGTGGGTGGGCGGGAGGGTGAAAAACGTTTCTACGACGTCTGAAAATTCAGATTATCAAAAAATATGCAAGATAGCCAAATGCTTACAAGATTATGCTATAACGCATGCGCGGATATTGTATAGCAACAAGGAAAAATGTAAATCGTCACTTATAGGACAGGAGACAATCTGCCATAAAACTATTTATAAATGGGATTTATAAATGTGTATTTATGTCAGCATATACAAGGTTGTGCTCAGTTTGATGGTGGAGAATTAGTAAATAAAATCAAACACATGTTTGAACTTTGAAAAGGCCATTTATTATTAAATGACGATTAGACAAAATTGCATACTATTACATAATCATATGTAATCAATTCCACCATCAAAGATGGGGACAAAAATCCGCCACAGTATTGTGGCAACACAATACTATCTCTCCACCATCAAACTGAGCACAACCTTGTATATGCTGACATAAAAATCCCTTTGAACAAAACTGAAGTTTTATCATTTTAGTGAAATTGTAAAAGTCTATAATGTCGATATAATACACAAAAATAGTCCTCATACAAATATGAGCTGTCAAAATAGAGCTAATATACCGGTACAAGAGCTTTAGATACTACCTTAAAACAATGCATGCAGAAATCTATAAAATTGTGATCATTTAATGAATGCTTTGGTATTCCGGCTGGCATTTAACTAATGAAGTAAATGTAAAATTTAACTTAATTCACAAAATTGCAGTTGATTAGGAGAAATAACATAAAAATTGTAATTTGTGGAATTTATTCAAATTAGAGACAGTTATCTTTAGTGAGATAATTTGCAGAATTTAGTAAAATTAGTTGAAATCATGTTGTTAAGTGAGGTAGGTAGGTATAAAATAAGAGAGAGAAATGTTTTTCATGCTAATTCGGCTTTTATAATAAGACCATATTACTGGCACTAATTAGGTTTTGATATTTTCTACAAATTGTTCCATGAATGCTGATATGTATAGTTAGTATACACATTGATGGTATAAATGATTACAGTGGCTATGGCTGAAGTTTGCTTGTTGATTAAAGTGGTATAAATTTTGATATTATCAGAAATAACCGCTAATATCATCAGAATTTTATCTCACTTGCAAGAAATATACAGAAGAGCTATTGTTATACCTATGGGTTCTGTTTCATCTGCGAGTCATTGTTGGCACCCAATGTCTGCCACCTACAAGAAATATGTGCAAAGAGCAGACGACAGTTTATTTTATCATTGGTTGGCATCCATCATTACAACAGTACATGTCATAATTGGTCTTTCATTTTTCTGATTGCCTTTTTTAAAAATTCTCAAATTATTAATCAAAATCAAACAAACAAATTTATGTCCAAATCACAATCCCAAAGCAAAGTTAAAACTTTGAAACTGAGAAATTAGGTTAAACATGTGAACTTTCACCAGGGATGTGAGGTTGGGTCCTCTGAAAGAGTAAGCACCTCCTGTCTAGCTAGCCACACACACCATGTGTGTAATCAAAATTGAGTGTGAAAGGGACATAGAACTATGTGATGTCAAATATATCCAGGGCAATCCTGGACACAGAGACACCATACTTATATAAACAATACTGTGATGACGGCCATAAAACTTTTTGAGGCCCCAGATAATCCTAGGCTTGATATCATCCCTCGGTCAACAGGTAAGCAGCTTGCTTTGCCGTATAAAACCAGGGATTTATCAGGGTCTTTTGGGAAAAGGCCCTAAACTAAAAATTTGGAAAAACTATCAACTGTTTGCTCATTGGGAAATCTTCGTCATCATGTCAAAAGTCGGTTTACTCACGACCTCGTAAGCCTTTGATTTAGAAGCGGTTATTTTTATCAAGCTTTGCAAATGTTGTTTTAAAATAATCTAGAATCTTTCACTTGATTTTGCTGATTGGGTGCTTTCACAAATTCTACTTTCATTTTCGTTTAGAAACAACACAATTTTCTAATTGGGAATTTTTTTCAGGCGATTTTGGGAAAAAATCAACGTTTTTGAATTTCGGCCCTAACTAGGCCCTTGATGAATCCCTGAAAACATTAAAAATTGTTGAAAAAAATTATATTCTTCTACTCTTAAATCTTCTGAATAACTTTAGTATCAACTACAATGAAACAATTTCACCGAACATGTGATGTATTTGAGTTGGATTGTTCTCTCCAGTGAATATCATGTACCAAATACACTCAGTTGCTTGATGTTTTCATCTTAAAAAATGAAACTATTCTGGGAAAATGAGGTGTTAATATTTTACATGACAACAGCAACACAAAATTTATATATTTCAGCAGAAATATTAGCAGGCAATGTTTGGTAAAAGTGTGATACCCAAAGGATTAAATACTGAAAACGGTGATGAAATTACATGCTGTTTGTCTGCAAATGCTTTTGTATTATAAAATTTAATTCTTTACTTGACATTGATGCAAATGTCAACTGCAATTTGCACTTTTCTGTTTCCTAAATTTGACAACTCTTGATGACCAAAACGTAAAATGAGAATTTTCTAGATTTTGAAAAATGTAGACTGTTCAGCAAATGTCAAAAGTAATATCTATATTTCTTGTTGATTTCTAGAAATCTTATATCTACTGATTTAATGAATCCTGACAGCTAGGACAAATTAGACGATTAAGAGAAAACCAAAATAACTTGCTGCCAATATTTCATGCTTTAACAGCTAACAAGTACGCAATCAAATGCCAAGATGTTTGTTGAAAACTGAAAAATATATTTTGTTCTTGCATTGCTTTCAATCGGCCAATCAGCACTGATTGTATATTCACTGCAGTCTCTTGTGATTTTAACCAATCAACTTTCATTATATATGTGCATGAAACATATGTTGTACAAAAAAATGTTCCAGACATTTTATGGTGTATATTTTCGCTATATTTGTTACTTAAAAAGCTATTATGTCAGTATGAAACCACCTATAATATAATTTATTTTATTTGAGAACCGCTTACTTTATGACTGTGAATTAGGCAAACTTGTCATGGAAAATAAAATTAACTGGAACAGAGTTTTGGTATTTATCACTTCTTTGAGCCTTTAGTTATAATGGGAAATGACAAGGTTTATTCCTGATTTCCATCTTAGCGACAATTTTTAAAGTTGACTTTGATATAAATTTTACATGCTGAAAAATCAGCTGTAAATGTTGGGTTCTTTTGCGCATATTATGTAATATGTTGCCAAGGATTATACTTTTGGTGTAAACATCATCAATGTGTGAAATCCCCATAACTGTAACATTTTCCACTCCACAGAAATATGGTAATTGAAAATGTGCATAGCCATTTTCAGTTAGTACTAAGCTCAAGTAAGTGAAAAGTACCAAACTTTATTCTAGCTTAAGCATTATTCTGACATAAGCCACATACATACATATCAATGACATTTGTTAAAGCTCATATAAACACCATTGGTCTCTAATGCTGAAAAATCAACTGCAAATGGAAGGTTCTTTTTGCATGTATCGCATAATATGTTACCAAGGACTTTTGATCTATGTAAACATTTTCATATTTTTAACATGTAAATTCCCTATAGTGGTAACATTTATTTTTCTACAGAAACATTGTATGGTAATTAACAATGTACATTGGGATTTCCAGTTAGGATTAGGATATAGTGTGAAGTTAGTGAAAAATACTGAATAATTTTATTCAAGCTTAAACAGTATTCTTTAGCAAGTAACATTTATCAATGGTAGCTCATATAAACACCATTGGTCTCTAAGTTTTATAGAAAACATCACAATTGCAAATGTAGATATAATATCTTAATTACTCTTAGACACAAGATCCCTAATTTGTCAGATTATGATCTCAAATATTTGAGTTGTGTATACTTTGATTGCCCATGGCTGATCCAACAATGCTCAAAATCGCCATTTTGTTTCATATGACTCCTTTTCACCCATAGGATAGCAGTAACAAGTAATATAAGATATTGTGAACAATAGAACTTAATGGCTTAAATGAAGTTATATTCTCAAATACCATACAAATCTAGAAACAAACTACCATTATTGTATTGTAGTCCTCTCAAATTATTAATAATTTAGTCAACTTTGATAACTGGAGACTTGAGAAGTCTTGTTTCAAGGTTTTGTTTCCAGGTATACAATATAGCAGTTAATGCTCACTGTTAACATGGTTAAGTCTTGACTAACAATGCAACAACTAAGCAATATAATCCATCCATTTGTTTCAATATTTTCTGCAAATAATGGAACCTTGTAACAGAGGTCAAATCTTGTAACTCATCCAAGTTTCATGCTGTCAGGAACCTTTTCACTAAGACATATTTTTATACCCTCCCCCCCACTTTGAAGAAGATGGGGGGGGGGTATTCTGGTTAACCCCTGTCCTTCCAACAGTCCATCCATCTGTCTGTCCTAAACAAAACTTCCCATAACAGTTTTCTCAGCATCAACTGAACACAGCCACTTTAAATTTTGTGTGCAAGTCCAGTATAAGATCACATGCCACAAGTACTGATTCCAAGTTTACCTGACATCTACTTCCTGTTTACAGGCTTAGTTTATTTTTCGAAATTTATGATCAATGGTTGAGGTTAAAAGCGGAGGTAATACTAAGTGGGCAGTAGCTCATAAATTTTGTGTTTTGTTTTATGTAGCTTGAAACTTCAGATGAAATCTTATACGGGTATATTATATTGGAAGTTATGGCCTTGACCTTGGCTAGTGACTTATGTCTTTCCTCTTTTTGTACTGACTCTGGCAATGCTTTTAATAACTGTCAGGAGTACTTATTGCCAGATGTGAATTAATGAGGCTTTATAAAATCTTGGATTTACGGCTAGATAATCCATCATAAATCCTACATAACAATTAATGTTCCTTGGTATATTTTAATACCCTTATTTACACCAAAACATCAGTTATTGTGTCACATGACTTCACTGATGTCTCTAATCCCAATTTTACGCTGGCGGCTTTAACTATGTTTTTTGTTGTTAATGGATTATCAAACCTTAGAAGCTGCTTGTCACATTTGACCACACTGGTATCTCTAATCCCTGTTTTACGCTTCCAGCTTTAACTAAATTTTATGGATTATCAAATTTAGAAGCTATATGTCATGTTTGACATCACTAGTATTTCTAATCCCTGTTTTACACTGGGGGCTTTAACTACTATTGTTGTTGTTAATGGATTATCAAACCTTAGAAACTACTTGTCATATTTGACCACACTGGTATCTCTAGTCCCTGTTTTTATGCCAGTGGCTTTAACTTGGATTTTTGATTTTATGGATTATCAAATTTAGAAGCTATTTGTCATGTTTGACAACACTGGTATTTCCAATCCCCGTTTTACACTGGCAGCTTTAACTTAGGTTTTTGGTTTCCATGGATTATCAGATTTAAAAGCTACTTATCAATTTGAGATCACTGGCATCTGTAATCCCCGTTTTACGCTGGCAGCTTTAACTTAGATTTTTGGTTCTCATGCAGGATCAAATTTAGAAGCTGCGTGTCACATTTGACCACACCCTGGTTTTTACATTGGCGGCTTTAACTAAAGATTTTTGGTTTTCTTGGATTCTTAAATTTTTAAGCCGTTTGTAACATTTCATTACACTGATATCTCTTATTCTGGTTTTTTATGATGGCAGCTTCAACTAAGGTTTTTGGTTTTCATGGATTCTCAAATTTAGAACCTGTTTGGCTCATTTGACATCATTCCTGTTTTACGCTAGCGGCTTTAACTAAGAATCTTGGTTTTTATAGATTATCAAATTTAGAAGCAGTTTGTCACGTTTGTGAGATGTTATTGATTTTTTTACTTACATTTCCACCCACAAGTTTTGCATGCATGCTGAAGAATTGACAGTTTTATTTAAATGTATTTTTAACCTTATTGGGAATTCTCTAGAGACAAAGACCATTTTTAAGGCTTACAAACTCATATTTGTGTGGATGTGAGGCAGACACTTTGTTTATTTTGTTTATGTAAGGATACACTTTGGATTATTTTGTTCATGAAATAGGGACCACTTTGAAACATATTGGTCATGGAATGGAACCCCTTTAAACATGCTATTCATGAAATGGAACACCTTGAAACATGTTCATGAAAGGGAGCAACTTTAACACTTTGTAATATGTTGTCTGTGTGACAGAACACCTTGAACACCTTGTGGTATATGTTTGTGTAAGATAACACCTTGACATATGTTGTTCATGTAAGGGACCACTTTGAAAAACTTGTAATATGACTTGGATGTGTAACGAAACACCTTGAAATACCTTGTTCATATAGGGGAACACCTTGAACTATGTTGTTCATGTAAGGAGACACCTTGAAATACGTTGTACATGTAAGGGAACACTATGAAATATGTCTATGGAATGGGACACAGTGTTAAATTTTAATCAAATTGAGCATTGGTATTTTTTATGACAAAAATGCACAAAGGAGTCTTTTTAAATATTGGTCATGTATACAACAAAATACTAAGTTAAGTTTGAATCAAAAAGATAATTTGATATGTAGAACTTACATGATATAACAGTGTATCATCTTTACTTGATCATTGTTCAGGTGTAGAAGTTATATAACAATGTTGCAAGGGCACACAAAATTAGAATGGATTGGGAATTTGTTAAAAAGATCACTATAGTTTAATATGTTCTTATAGTATTTGATATATGTGTAAAATATTTTTGATAATGCCTGATAATTATGTTCTGTGACATATATAAATTGTATAGAGTAATAAAACTTACAAGTTCAGTCAGTATAAAAATGGTTCACAAAAGTCAAATAAGTTTGTTAGGATTTTGTAATGGTTTTACATACGTAATTTACTAATCCGATCATGTGTGAAATATTCAACTTGGCATGTAGACAAATAAAATCTAGTTCGGAAAAGATAATTTTCCAAATCATTACTTCAGACAGATAGGATCAGTTGAATCAGTCCGATAAAATGACGTTTTATGCCTCAGTCAAGATTGCAGATCTGTCTGAATTTTAACACTAAGCTAACAAATTGTTGTCAAATAATCAGTATCTCGTCTCAGTCCCTTGTTAGCTATGACTCAACAGCTTTTCAGCAGCTGCTGTCCCTCTTTCTGTATCTTTTCAGACACTATATCAATAGCTTGCCAGGTTCTGGACCAAATATATAAGACCAATGGTTGCGATTTCCCTATCTCATATGACCAGTAGTGATTGATTTTTTTTCTCACACATTATTCCTTTAGCTTCTGGGGTCATAGAAAACAGTCATTTATTCAGGCATAGCATGTAGCCTGTCTCAACCCTAAGGTGAGACAAGGAAATCAACATGGCTAAAAACAAAAGATTGTGAGAAACTCATATCTTCTTGGCCACTTGGCAGCTGAATTTGGGCTACTTTTTGTTAGCTCAGTGTTAAACTTTCGACAGGTCTGTACTGTATTTCACTTAAAGGATCAGAATCAAATCATACACAAATAGACATGGATGGAACAGACGCAAATCATACATGAAATGGGGATCATTGGAGTTAAATAGGTGTAGACTAATCAGGTCATTGTTTAACCTAGTTCCATTGGTGTGGAATTACTTAGACCAAAACTGATCTTCAAGGACCAATAGGTGAAGACTAATCAGGTCATTCTTTAACCTAGTTTCATTGGCTTGAAACTACTTAGACCAGCACCAAAATTTTGAAGCAAATACTTCAATATTTTGACCTTTTTGTTCCTATCAGTCAACATAAATATCAGATAGAAAATAAGCCTTTATATAGTCTACAGCGTAGACCAACAAAGTCCTGAATGTACAGTCAAACCTGTGTTAAAAGCCATTTCTATATAAGGGTCACCTGCTTTTAAAGGCCAGTAAAATTTTAACCCAATTGCTCTTTATTCATTATATTTGAACCAATATACAAGCCACTTTCACTTGTTTCCTTGTGTGGTCTTTATAGACAGGTTTGACTGTATCCTTTAACAAGCTGGTGTTTGTGTCAATTGACAAATACAAAATTTCTGAAAAAGCAGAATTTTCATGTAAAGAAGTAACAACACAACATTTCTTCTTGGTTTAATTCAATCTTTATATCTACATATAAGTGCTCTGAACCACATGCTCCAAGTGAATTACAGAAATATTGTTTCTGGATTCAGAGGCATAGTTAATAAAAAAAGCTGTCTTGATTTAAAGGAAATTTTATTTGACAGTTAACGTCTTGTAACTTCAAATTTGATTATAGATGTTCATCTAATCTCTTTGAAAATCTGCCATTCCTTTTACAGCAATAGACTATATCAACACTGATAAATCGGACATTGCACTGTTTTCAGACATATTAAAACAACTGACAGCAATAGAAAATTTCTATATTTTATCCTAAAATGAATAAAAAGATACCAGAGATCCTGCCTTTTTTCCATTAACCTATTTTTATGTTATTGTTTTATGACCGAATTAAGATGCAAACTCTTAAATTTCATTTTAAAAAGATAAAGCACATTTTGGGTTAAATTAGTCTTTTTCAATAAAATGAAAATTTAAGTGCCATCAAAATATCAAGATCAAGTTGTTTTATTTTTGTTCTTTAAAATTTCTATTGCTAATGGAAATAAAATTCTAAAATCTATTTTAAAACGCTTTGTAATAAATCTAATCCTGATAAGGCCAAGCAAAAAAATGTGCATTTCCGGTTTCTCATCTAACCCTAGTTCAGTATGGCCAACTCCAATTTTTTTCCCCATCCATACTTTGGATGTTTGCAGCTTTACCCTTTTTTCCTGAGAAAAGCATGCAGATAAGTTTTTACACCAAAGGAATGAGATATCTTGAAATAACATGCATCAGTCTTGTTCTTTTTTTTCGATATTTTAATTTTCTCACTTTGCAAAATATTTGTGTTGCCAATGACCAAATATTTTCAGAAATTAAAAAAAATATTGACCCACCCCAATTATGTTTGAGAGTGAAACCAGAAACATACATCTTTTGCTTGGCCTAATAGAATATTGCATATGGTGTAAAACCAAGAATTGGAATTTATTTTACATGCAAACACATGAAATGAACATACATGATTCAGTATTACTCATATTACAAGTTACTGAGTCAATAAAATCATAACTTGAGACAAATTTCACCAATGCATATGACTCAACTATTAGATAAAATATTTATTGCTCTTTTGAAAAAGGATAACAAAATTTAAAAAAAAAAAAATAAAATAAAAAAAATAAAATGCCTGTAAATAATATTTTTGCAATGAAACAAGAGATGACAGATACAATTAATTTTTTGTTGCCAGGTCCTTTGGGCGCTTTACGTCATTTTAGAACTCCTAAAACAATTTCCATTTTATGATACTTTTAACATTTTTATGTTTGTTTTAAAATTGATAAGAGTATTTTTGGTTTTTATTATGCGATAGTTATTACTCTGTCAATTTATATTTTAATTTTGATAATTTGTATGTGTGATTTAATGAAGATGATAATTAAATTATGCCTATTTATGAGTAAGCACCTATAAGGTAGCTCAGTTGGTAAAGTGCTTGTTCTGTATGTGGGAGATCAGGGGTTGAATCGTGGCTGGATCCAACTTAAAATTTAAGTTTATTTTAAAACTTAAGTCTTGAAAATAGGTGATGACTATTCTAACTCTAACCAACCATGTAAAAATTAAAGTCTCAGGTCCTTGGAAGGAGTCCTTAAAACCAATGCCCCATGTAACAGTAGGCAAATGGCACGCTAAAGAAGCATCCCTGCGCATCCCTCTTCTCTGAGGCCACCTTATTATGACCCTAATTAACAAATATAAACATATTTAACATGGCGGCAGATGCTGGTGAAGTAGGTAGCTTATTAGTAAAAGTTATTCTTTTGCCAAATTGCCAGACTTGGTATTAAGAAATTATAAAACTCATCAAATTACAGAAATGCAATTTGATATGTGTCATTTTGGGTAAAAAAGGACAATACATATTATTGCAAGCATGGCATAAAAATCTCTTTGCTGTTCATTCTAAAAGTACGAAATTCAGAGGAGAAAATATTGGTTTAAATGACTTTTGTTAGAGTTATTCATGTCCAAACATTAGAGAAATTGGCATTTGAGTTCTGCTGTATTGATAGCAGGTGCTAGTGCAGGTAATGATTCTTTGGCCAAATTGACTTAATTGACATTAAGAAATAATTAAAAAACTCAACATTACAGAAATATAACAGCCATGTGTCATTTGAGTGAGAGAAACATGGCATAGATTATTGTAAACATAGCATAATAAATAATTATAAATTATAGCATAGCCATAACCAATTAATGATTTTACTTTAGATGCATGGTAATAGGGAGAAATGATGTGTTAGTTCTGCTGTACTTATACTAAAAATTTAGTTCTTAATTCTAGAACAGGTTGCAAGGTGCTTGACCAAGTTAATCAATTTTATAATAACACTTAATAAAACATTGTATAAATTTATAGTTTGGTCACTAATAAGATGACCAGTTGGTAGCCAATCATTCAAATATGATACTTATACTGAAACTCCTTCCATTAAAGGAGAACCATAAATCTTCATTACTGGATTAGAGAACCTAATAATTGAAGTTTAGCAGTTCTATTCAATAAACTACTAACATTTATCTTCTACCTTGGTCACTAACCTGGTCAGTCATTTTAAGGTAGGCGTTTCTTCGTCATTCTTTCAAATTTAGGTGGCTAGCCCTTGCTACACTTGGATTAATCAAAATTTTTCCATATTTCTAATTGTCATGATAAAAATAACTGATCCAAGTTCCTCACAATTAACCTGTTTACTTATAGACAATTTTGTTTATTTCTATGTGCAGTTTGCCAGACCAAAGCCAATGGTTTTCTCCAGGCACTCTGGTTTCCCTCCATCCAAGAACTGACCACCTCACTATTTCTCCAGGCACTCTGGTTTCCTTCACCATCCCAGAACTGACACACCTTGATATAAGTGAAAAAAAGTTGACTGGGGTGTTAAACACCATTGTTCCACTCTTTTCAATGTATAAATTTACATTTTATACCCTAAAACAAGTACCACTGCGGTAGCTCAGTTGGTAGAGTGCTCGCTCCGTAAGTGGGAGGTCGTGGGTTCGAACCCCGTCTGGGTCTGACCCAAGACTTAAAAGTGGGTAGTGACTGTTCTTTCTCCAAGCACTCGGCATTACGAAATGAAAGTCACGGTTCTTTCGGATGGGAACTTAAAATAAACGAGGTCCCATGTCTTGGTAGGCTTGGCATGATAAAGAACCCTGCTGTATAATGCCATCAGCGCAACCCAAAGGCAAAATTTCTGCACCTTCGCCTATAGCTGGCGACGTCTCGGTATAAGTAAAATATTCTTGACTGGGACGTTAAACACCATTACTCACTCACTCACTCCTAAAACAAGTAAATATAACATAATATAATAATTATAATATATACAGTAAAACCTCGATTCATTGCCATTCATTGTTCAGTCAAATTTTGGCATTATAAAGTTGGTTGGCAATTGAGGAAGGACTATTTAAGAAAAATTTAGAAGAAATGAATTTTTGGGCTTCAAAATAGTGTGGTAGTAATCAAGGTGGCAAAGTTGTTAATAGGCACTATAACGGCCTATAAAGGCCACCCAAGGGAGTTAGTAAAAGTGGCTTTTATATTCAGGTTCAAATTCTATGGTTAAAGGAGATATGGGATCGAACATCACTGGCCTTAATAAACAGGTGGGCACTAAGGCAGGTTTGACTGTATAAGTTTCGTAAACATGTTTTGTGTTATTGAAATATTTTTTTTTTTCTGATTCCTGTGATATTTACGTATTCCGAGAGATGAGAGATGCTGTGGTCAGAAACGTTGATTTGTATAATGACCTTATTGATTTTATAGAAATATTCTTCGAGATGAAATGGAAAATTGGTTAGAGTCGGCAACATGGTGCCCTGTGTGAGAGTTGTTAGATTAGAAGGGAGATGAATAAGATTACTACATAATATTGATATCGCTGCATGTAAGATGACTGATGACCACTGTTTATTGTCATATTTATATGAGATATTCTAAATGTAAATTCAAGGTTATGGACATTTTTTTGTGTATTTTGAGATGTTTTTTATCAATTTTATTTCATTTTAAAATTCTTTTACACTTTATCAAGAGCTCAATTTGCTCATTTATTTGCTTCTGTTTTGTTTTTGTTGTTGAATAAGCTATATCCCTATTGGTGACTCCATTTTAAATATCAGATTTTTGTCAATTTTGTCGGTTTTTAAATGCAATTAGCTGCTCTTGTGGAAATATTGAAATTAAGTTTCCAGGATGTTTTGTATTAAATGCTTTCCATTATAGTCAGAGAAAAAGAATATGTTATAACAAACTTACTAAGATAAGAACAAAAAACTACAAATTTAAATGGACACCATCAAAATATTGATTTGACTAATTCAGGACACAGGAAATAATAATAAAAAAATAGATATCAGAAATAAAGACCAAAATATTATTTAATCAAACCCCTTATGGGCTGTTGGTAAAGAGGAGTTGAGTTGAGTAATGGTGTTTAACGTCCCAGTCAAGAATATTTCACTTATATCGAGACGTCGCCAGCTATAGGCGAAGGTGCAGAAATTTTGCCTGTGTGTTGCGCTGATGGCATTATACAGCAGGGTTCTTTAGCGTGCCAAGCCCACCGTGACACGGGACCTCGTTTATTTTAAGTTCCCATCCAAAAGAACCGTGACTTTCATTTCGTAATGCCGAGTGCTTGGCGAAAGAACAGTCACTACCCACTTTCAAGTCTTGGGTCAAACCCGGTCGGGGATCGAACCCACGACCTTCCACTTACAGAGCGAGCACTCTACCAACTGAGCTACCACAGTGGTTTGTTGGTAAAGAGGGAAGTTTAATATGATAACACATAAAAGACTACAATCAGAACTAATGGACAGAGTTAAGTTAATGCTAAATACAAATAAAGACACATTTAATAATAAAACAATAAACCGTTCAGTCTTTGATTTAGACCTTGCCATTGTCCTACGGCCAGTTAGCTCTATAACTCTTTGATTCAGTCCGCTCCATTTTCCTACGGCAAATTAGCTCTTCAAAGGATGACGCAAATTTGTTTTAATACAATCATATGCTTACTTTAATCCACACGTTTATCCTCTAGCAACGGCTTGTTTGTGATAAAGAGAAAAACAAGATATACAAAAATATTGATTACCGTAGTAACGATTCACCTTTTCTCACAAATTGTAAAAGGGGGTAAATATCCTGAAGCTGAGATGCTTTTAGAATGGGATAAAATAGTGTATGGCGGAACCTTTGAAAAGTGGTCTCCCAAATGAACTTGTTCACCTCATTGTTAGAGTTTCCGTCTAGAGAGGTTTTGGTTTGAAACCCAGGTGGGCCATTTGTGATATCTTACCATTTGAGATACTGCTTTCTCAGCATTGAGTATTGACAGGTTCACCTGGTGTCAGTATAATGTGACTGACGGAGTGGTATGTTTGTCTGTGATGCACCGACTCGGTGAACTAGCACAATGAAGTCACCCTGGATAAGTGCTAGTTCATAGGCAGACCATAAAACACACATACACATCTCGCACATACACAAACATGTAAAATTTCAATGAATGCAAACCATTTTCATTGAGTACTATTTTACAAGAAACCAAGCTACTCACAAATATATTGTTGACATAGCGACATTGCAAGCCTAGACTTTAAAAAGTCTTATGGCTGTCACCACAATCCACAGGTACTTGTGAAAAATCATCTGATTTTAATTTATTTAAAATTACATGTATCTGATTTTACTCTATATAGTTATTATATAGAGTAAAATCGGATAATTTTATATAAATTAAAATCAGATGATTTTTCGACAAGTACCTGTGAACACAATCATGTTAAGTATGATGACTCTTATCCAAAAAAAATGTTTGGATATATATGACTTCTCATATTTTTATGTTTCTTTCATATTCTTAATTTCAAACATGGCAAGCATAGCTAGCTAGACAGGTGGTGCTTAGCTTTCAAGAGCACACAGCCTCACTTACCTGGTGGAAGTTGACATGTTGTACTTAATTGGTCAATTTTCAAGTTTTTACCTTGTTTTTGGGATTGTAATTTGAACATAGATTGTTATGTTAGTACATGTAGTTTATAAATATCTTAAAAGAATGACTAAACTGAAAGACGTCATCAAAGTCCAAAATCAAACAGGGACTGTGGTAATGATAATAACAAAACCTCAGCTTGTGTGCTATACATCAATTAGCAATCAAAAAGGAATTTATCTGTTATTTCTCCGACAGATATCCCTCTCATTATGGAAAATCAGCAGTCGGTCTATTATAGGTGATACTATGAGAGGAAATGTAATTTTGTTATTAGAGAATTGTTCTGTTATTTCTCTTTAAGATCCATGCCTCTCATTACGAACATGCGGCCACAAGTTTCATGTAGATAAATTGAGATAGTAGGATCCTTGCCTCTCATTACAGACACACAGCCACAAGTTTCATGTAGATAAATTGAGATAGCAGGATCCTTGCCTCTCATTACGGACACACAGCGCCGAATTTCATGTACATAAATTAATTAAGATAATATTTAACTTAGTGTAGATGAGACGGACATATGCTATTAGAGAATTTCACCATCTTTAGACATTTATTCTGATATCTTTCGTTATAATTCCCGATGATGCCTTAGAGTGCTAGTATAATTGATCAGATTCACAACGTGATTATTCCAAATATTCTCACAAAAATTAATCAGAAATTAGCCCTAGATTAAACAAACCGTAAAATCACTACATTTAATTTGTTAAGCTTGATAAAATTTTCGTTTTCTCAAGAAGATGACACCATGTTTTTGCCTACTTAAACCGTTTTCCAGAAGAATTTTTTTTGTCCGATAATTGCTGTAAAATCAATTTTTAGCATTGCATATAGCAGAAGATATATTGTGCGTTGTAAATATTAAAGGCAGTTACTATCACGATTCTCCGATGTGCCGGTAACCTATGATTGGCCAATTTTCTGTAATTCGTTGAGTGTATGTTTGCTCTGGTTTGAAATAGTAGGAGGATTCTATTATATATATAACGCCAAATGAAATCATCTCGGAAAATGTACATGAACTCATTATATTTGTAAGCGCACACTTTTAAAGCGGCAATTATTGCTGGAGAACAAATTAGAACTCTCTTAAGTCCAAGTCGAGTAGCATTTTTGGAAATTGGACTTTTTGTTCAAGACTTTTGTGATAATGGAAATTTGGAATTGGGTTTTTTTGATGTTGTTGATTTCTGTTTGCGATGTTGAACCTAGGACATCACGGCAGATCTACAATCAAGGTATGGAAAAAATAGTCTTTATTTTTGCAATAATTATACAAAATAGAAAATTTTGAAATAGAAAAAGGGAATATTTTGCTACTGAAAAAGGTTATTTGGCAACAGCCAATGTAAAAAGAACATAAAAAAAAAAACAATTACTGAAAGATAAAAATTGATTTCTTTAGGTTTTTTTTTTTTTTTTTTTTTTTTTTTGTCTTAATTTTTCTTTTCACAGTATAAAGTCTTTTATTTTATGATCATAAAGTGTTTTCTTTGAAACAGCAAAAACTGATGAAATTTATTTTAAATTAAGATCAATTGGCTCATTTTTAGTGTTATCAGATTTAGTTTTACAGATAAGCAATTGGTTCAATTTTAAATAGTTTAGGGACTTGAGATTAAAATCAACAAAATAACTTAAAACTTTTTTTTAAAATGTTGATGATATTAAGATGTACTGAATTGTTTGATGTATGATGTCTTTGTATTCTAAATTTATCCTGGAATTATTTGACATCTCAAAGTTCCATAATACTTTAATTTTTACTTATGATTTTACATGTTAGGTGTTACTAACTAAACTGGAGGTGCTACCCAGTCTAATTGCCTTGCAAAATTTGCCAGTTTTCAAAGTATTACTTTGTTACTTGGGTTGTGATTTGGACATACTGTATGTTTGTGTATTTTATTTATAACAGGACTTTAGTAAAAAAAATCTTTAATTGTACTTTAATAATAATTTGTTCTTCATTCTATAAAATTTACTTTCAGTTTGTTCAATAATACATTTTTTTCCATGTCCAAAGAATTTACCCTTGTCCATGTTAAAAATACAATTACATATTATACCAGTGTTACTTTCACAGCACTAGATGGTTGCTTTGGAACCCAGTTCCTCATCAGTAGTGCTTGGTAGGAGTATACCTTAGTTTTTGAGGAATTTCAAATTTTAACTAGCAGACAGTAGTTTATTTCTGACAATAATGTGATATCCTCGGGAAAACATCTACCAGCAGGGATACTGGCTCATTGGTTTTATTCAATAGTCTGTAGAATTTACTTGAACTCTTAATAACAAAACTGAACCTTTTGACATCTCGCCGAACTTAGGTATTGAGAGGTGATGTGATGCATGAGCATGTGCTTTAGACCACTTGGCCACAAAGAACAAATATTGCATTCAACTTTTCACCAATCATTTGATTAAAGTCTTGGTTTTTTGTAACTTCAACATAAGCATCACCCAGAAATAGTATTTAGGATTCAGATCATCCATGGAGACTTCAGATCTTTACACCCCAATAATTTATAACGATGAATTTTTTCCTCCAGTTAAAATGATCTACAGGAAAGATTTCGCTGTTGGATAATGTTTCTAAATAAAAAAATTTACTATTGATTTGAAGTCTGTCTACAACTCCCACAAGTATTAAATTTTTGATGGCAAAAGTAACTTTACTGGAAATTTATTTCTATTTTTGTTAAAAATCGGAAAAAATAAAAAGTAAAACAAAAATAAAAGGTCCAAAAATTAGTGTTTTCAAAGGAACATTTGTATTTACAGACCCAGCCATATAGAAAATATTTTTACTGTAAATATCATAAATGTGGTCAAGCTAGCTTTCTTATTTGATCCCAGTTGACCACATGGGACCAAAAATCTATTGGTTGACAGCTAGTATAGAATTAGCAAGTGGTCAGCAGTGTTATGTGCAACATTGACCAAGCAACCACATGTGAGAAAATTCATTGGAGTGATTATATAATTAACAGTGTTAATATGCAGAGCAGGAAATTCTGTACAATTTCATGCATCTCATGAATTTTTTAGATTAATAAAATTGTATCTTGTCATAAATAGTTGAAAAATAATTATGTTCAGTAAACCAAATTATGTTGCACTTGCACTGCAATCACTATCATAAAAAGTAAACTTTAGTGATAGATATTAATAGTCACCACAAAAACCACCACCATCACAATTTTGTTGTCATCATCATTATTATCACCACTCCCCATCATTATAAAAATCATCAGCATTATCGAAATCAAGAAAATGTGATTGTATTTAAAAGACATTTTGATTGATGACACTCGTTACTTTGTATTGGAAGTCATAAAGTTAGAGTTTAAGAAGTAACCACCACCACCTTCATCTTCTTCTTCATCACCATCATCACCACCACCACCACCACCACCACCATCATCATCATCATCATTATCATCATCATCATCATTATCATCATCATCATCATCATCATCATCATCATCATCATCATCATCATTACAACATCACCACTTCTCCCATTGTTATAAAAATCATCATCAAAATCAAAGCATTTTTAATTAATTTTAAAAGACATTTGATTGATTATTCTATAGTAACATTGTATTGGAAGTCGTGAAGTTTGGAGTTTAAGAAGTTGATTTATTACAACCAGAAATAAGATAAACCATGAATTCCTGATCTTGATAAATCGTGTTTAAATATCGGAAAACAAAGCCCAGAGAAGCCTGGCTCCAAATTAAGTATCTTATAGACATTTTAAACAGTTGCAATAAATCTATAATGCTACAATCATCCCCTGGAAAAACAAGTATTTGAATTAAATCAATTGATACTATTACCCCAATACATTAATCTGACTGTAAATAGAGTCCGGGCATCTTTTTGTTTATAAGGTACATTTTGGATGTACAGTCCAACTTGCCTTAAAGGTCACCTCCATATAAGGGCCACCTGTTTATAAAGCCCAGTAGAATTGTATCTCAATTGTTCTTCATTCATTTTATTTGAACCTGTATATAAGGCCACCTTCCAACAAAGGCCACTTTTACTGGTTCCCTTGGCTAGCCTTTATAGACAGTTTTGGTTGTAATTTTAATAAAAAGGAAAAGGAATAGACAAAAAAAGATTAAATAAGCTATTTATGTTTGACCGATTTTTATGTTTTTGTGTCTCTGATTTCTGATAAATAGATACCTCCTTTTTTATGTTTTATTATTTTTTGTTCTTTTTTGAGTGGGAGGTTTTGTTGACTGGGAGATCTATTAACAGTACCATGCAGCTTACATAGCAAATTGCTTTTCACTGTCTATGTTTTAATCCCTATTGAGGCAAATCCTAGTCTCAGAAATCAAAATGATTTAAACATTTTGAAAAAATTCAGAATTTTTGGTATATTAGAGTGAGGACCATGTACCTAAATAAATAAGCTTTATTTGTGCTACAAACAGATTAATTATACAAATCTTCCTTATTTGCTCAGATTTTAGATACATGAAGTCTTAATAATGGTTGAAAACTAGAAAAATTAACAAGATCATCTTTGGTGACAAGAATATAAAAACCCATGTATTTAAGTGGGTAACCCCAATCCTTCTCACATACAAACCCTGAATGTTTGGTGATGGCATATAGTACCAGGGTACCTAACTAGTAGAGTATAAAAACTGGTGTTGGAAGAGGGGAGTGTTATTTTGTTGTCATACCATTTCTGTGTTATTTATCTGATTATCTTGGCCTTTCACTCCTAGTGGAGCTTAGGTCATCGATAAAATCTCCATCTGGGTTTGTTCTGTACGAGATTTTCTATGTCTAATCTTTTGTATCTCTTTTATTTCTGTGTCTTTTCATGTGTTTCTTGGGTTTCTTGTCCTCTTTCCATTTTTACTAGGAAAGTAATCATCGATCTGGTGATGAATCATATTAATATAGAATTTTTTATCTCACAAGATATGTATGACAGTAATTATGATATAGAAGTCTGGACCCCAGCAGGAATATGCTTCTTAATCAAATCACAGCATCTCCGACATCTGATTACAAATATGTACCACTAGGAATCATATGTCTTTATTAAGCTTATTACCATATTTATATATCAAAAACCTAGAATAGTCTATTTTCAGAGAACAATACACTGAGAGATTTATTATCTGCAGTGTTTGGTGTCAATAATTATGTGTCGTAAAGTTTGAATTATGGCAGAGGTAATTATACCTTCTGGCAATAGGTCATAATATTTACTAAAGATGGATAAAAATTTATATATATATCAAGACCTTCATGTAGTTTGTACAAAATGTACCAGATCGATGACCCACATGCACTGGAAGTTTGCAACAGTAATTTTTAAATGGTACACCAATATGGTAGATCAATTGGTAGAGTGCTCACTCCATATGTGGGTGATCTAAGTTTGACCCTTGGCCAGGTATGAACAAGACTTGACAATAAAAGGTTGTGACTGTTCTTTCACAGAGCACTCAGCATTTAGAAATGAAAGTCATGATGTCTTTTAGAAGGGACATTAAAAACCGATGCTCTGTTTCATAGTAGGTGTGGCATTCTAAAGAAATCTCCCTTCACATCACCCTCTGAATGTACGGCAAATGTCAAAATTTCTGCCACTTTACCTATAACTGGTGATGCCTCTAAATAAGTCAAATATTTTTGTTCAACCTCATTTAATCATTTAATCTTTGAACAGTTCAACTATCTAGGTTTTTGGATGTTTTTTAAATTGGAATTTACTCTGAAATCTGACCTTGACTTTTGTTGAATCACAAAAACAACAAAAACAAAGAAGATTCAGTAATACTGATATGGCTATAAACTTCCAATTTACTTCATGCAGCACACTTTTAATTTTGGTCATATTGTCTGAATTTTAAGTTCAATAACTCGGCTTACATAATCCAATCATGATGTGTTCAATTTCAAAATGCAGACAGTTGGGGTTTCAAAAACCTGTCAGATTGAGTTATTTTTTAAAATAAACTAATCTAGTAGTTTTAATACAGTATTTTATTGACAAATGCAATTCAATAAAAGCACCATGTTGTCTGAATTTAAAATGCAGACAATTTGAATAATTTAATTTTTTTTCTAAATTTTAAGATACAAAAGGCTTAAGTACGCTGATTTAAAAGCAGCATATTGTATCACTTTTAAGATACAGTCAATTTTAAAATTTTTATCCAGCTTCTATCTTATATTTATTTTCTAAGACTTTATATAGCTTTTCTCTGCTAATGAGGATAAAAAAATTATTGATTTATAAAAAAAATAATATAAGATTTAAATATATCTTGAAAAGCCTGAAATTCTCTTTGAAATGCTTAAAACGTAATTGGATACTAAGAGGTATTTGTTTTCTTTTTTCAAAGATGTCTTTAAAGGCCTGAAATTCACTTTGTAATGCTTAAAAAAACTTAATTGGATCTTGGGAGGTTTTTTTCTTGATAGGTTTCTAGGTCACCAAACTCTTGTAGGATGTCTGTCAATTGGCACAATTGCTTTTTAATAAACTCAAATTGAATTTCTTTTCAAGACCTGTCAGATAGCGACTATAAGGAATGTGTAATTTCAGAGAACAATGCTGGTACATTTCAATCATGTGACCTGGGAGACATGACAACAATTTAATTCTCACAGCACTACTGAAAATGCCAATCTAAGCAGTTTATGAAGGCTGCCTACACTTTTTCCTGTATATCTGTAAATCTGTGTTTGTCAATTTTTGTAAGAATTATTATTTTAAGACATCAAACACTATTATTATATGGCCAATGATTTTGCTCTTTTCTGATTGGCTTAGAAGGAATTTGGTGAGCCCAATAAATAGATTTGTTCACCTGGCAATAATACACATGACAATTGTTGACTTTTGATTCAGTAGACATAAGATTTATCCACCACAAAACATATTTTTCACCTCGGCCTACGGCCTTGGTAAATTTAATGTGTTTTAGGTTGATAAACCCTTATGCCTACCTCATCAAAAGTCAATAATTGTATATTATTCTCACAGTAGTATCTAAGCAGTATATGAAGGCTGTTTACAGCTTAAACTGTAAATAAGAAAATTTGTGTCTTTTACTTTTTGCAAAAATCGTCATTTAAATATTGGCGGATGTTATTACCACCTATTTTTCATACCTGTAGAACCATACACATGTAACTTCATACATCGATTGAATAGAATCAAATAGTCCAATTTTGAATTAAAACAAAAAATTTTTGATATTTTTCAAAAAAGTTGCTGTCTTAATGATTGATGATCATTCTTTGATCGTGATAAACTGCAAAAAACTTTCCGACCATATGACGAAAACAAAATGGTGGATCTAAAACCGTATTTACGTTTTTTATCATAATTGTCTATTATTTGACCCAAATATGACAAGTTTCTATTAAATATACTTTAATTATCACTAAATTGGTGTATTTATAGCCAATCATAAAGTTATAAAGCCCAAATACTTGTATACTATGAAATACGGGTATAAAAATTATATGGTAATAACACATTTGTTATTGACATGTAGGGGGCAATAACCACTTCGTTAAATATTAGCATATTTCTGCATCGTTAGAAAATGGTCAGCACAATTGCTAGTGAACTGTATCAAAATAAATAAAATATTTTTTTTTTGTGTGTGAGTGTGTCTTATTGCTCGCTCTTGTGAATTTATGAGAAAAATAATACAAATACAAAAATTTCAAGTTCTTGTGTGTCTTGTTACTCTTGTCTATTTATGCCAAAATGATACAAATGCTTAATTTTCAGAATTACATTTCCTTATGTCAGCTGTTGGTTAGATGCAAGTTAATTTTATAAAAATAAAATAAATATTTGCAAAAGTTTTAATTTATCTTCCACATAAAATTAACACAAAAAATTCAGATTAACAATACCTATTTTAGGAGGGGGGAGCGGGAGATATGATATTTATTTGGTATTTGCAAACATTGATATTAATTACAGTATTATCTATAAATAATAAAAAAAAATCATAATAAATAAAAATAAACGGCCATTTTTTGTTTGGACATAAGTGATTATATTTATTTGGTATTTGCAAACATTGATATTAATCAGAGTATAATCTATAAATAATATAAAAAAAAAATCATAATAAATAAGAAATGAATGGCCATTTTTTGTTTGGGCAATAGTTCATATCGGAAGTAATAGGTGATGATTTCACTCTTTAAGTGTTAGGTTAACCAAGGCTTCAGCTTTATCAATAATGGATTTTTTTGTAATGGCTTTCTGATACAAACCATTAATTAAGTGGTTTCATCCTCAGATGGTCTCACTGTCATGGTTGATTGATTAATCAAACGGAGCAATACATCAATTGTGTTTTTAACCGTTCCCATGATTTTGATTTGGCATTTATAGCTCGAAAATTTCCCAAGAAAATAGGGTCTTCTTTAGCAACCACATTTTGTGCTAGAAGTTTCTGTAACTGTTTTAACAAAGAACTGGTCATGTCATATCTACAGATCATAATTGACAAGTCCTGTTAAGTAAATAGCCTGAATTTGTGATTTCCAGTCACAGAAATAGCTTGTAAACCAATTTATGGAGCTGGCAATAGTCCAAAGAAAAAGGCCTTCAATACCTATATTTTGAAATAAAGGTTTCTGCCTAAATTCTCAAATGCTTTAATTTCTATCATATCTTCAGACAATTGGCGTTACACGAGAAGACTGAATTTATGTTTTTTTTTTTTGACACAGGAACAGCCTTGTTGATCATTTTATGGAACAGAAAGCAATATTTGTTCTCTGGTGTCAAAATGTGTCAAAGTTTACTTATCCAGGTCTCAATTTCCTCAATTTCACAATGATTCTTAACTAAGATTTTCCTTAACTTTATTGGGGTAGTTTTGAAATTTGAATAATTTTGTTAGTTTTCAAAATATCCATGAATTTAAGTTTTCAAAATATCCATGAATTTAAGGTGTCATTTTAAAGATCATTCTAAACTTATTACAACCATATTCTAACTTTGATGAAACTTGTTATTTGTAGTACCTTAAAATTTTGTCAAAAGTTGACAATTTAAAGTAAGGAAAATCTTAGTAAAGGAACATTGTGCAGAGGCGAATCCAGAATTTTAGAAAGGGGGGCGTATAATGTGAGAGCTGAAGGCTCGAACTTTCTAGGAGGGTCCGGGGGCATGCTTCCCCTTAAAATTTTGAAAAAATGACACAAAAATCCTGCATTCTGGTGCAATCTGAGCTGCATCAAAGAGGAAAAAATCTTTCATTCAAAATGCCTGTATCATAGTATGTATTATTAGCGACATAAAGGGGGGGGGGGGGGTACGCCTACGTCCCCCGCTGAATCTGCCACTGGTGTGAAACCGGAGCCTGGCTCTGGTTTCACAATCATTCGATAACTAAGATTTTCTTTAACTTAAATTTGCTTAAATTGAAACCTTAATAATTTTGTGATTTTTTAAGATATCGGTATTTTAGGAACTTAAGGTGTCATTTTGTAGATCACTCCTAGCTTACTATATCACAAATGTTTTGTAGTAGCTTCGAAAAGATGGCCAAAATTTGCCAAATTTAAGTTAAAGAAAATCTTAGTTAAACAATGATTGTGAAACTGAGGCCAGATCCAAAGTCTAACGATTTTTTACTAAAGTCTTTAGTGTGATTTTCGAATTGAAAACTAAAATGCTTAGATGTGCAAGTCTTAAGGGTTTTGATTGTGAATCTTGAGCCAGATCAAAAGTCTAAAATTTTTTTACTAAAGTATGTAGTATGATTTTGAAATTGAAAACCAAAATGCTTAGATGTGCAAGTCTTAAGGGTTTTGATTGTGAAACTAAAACAAGGTCCAAAGTCTAAAACATTTCGACTAAACTTTGTAGTGTGATCTGCTTATGGGAAAATATTAATCAAATGCTTAGATGTGCAAAGCTCAAGGGTTTAGTTTCTTTCTGTGAATTCTGAGTTGGCATCATTGATAACTTTTATTCTATGACAAGTAAATCATTTGTGATTTTTCTGCATTAGGAAAACAACATCATTGTTACTTTTTTGACCTGAAAGAAGCATTGACTTTAATGAATTCTGCGTTGGCTTCATTGGTATTTCTTCCCATGACAAGTTTTTTTTTGCATTTGGAGCCAACATCATTGTTACTTTTTGACCTGAAGGAAGCATGACTTTAATGAATTCTGAGTTGGCTTCATTGATAACCTTTATCCCATCACAAGTTTTTCTGCATTTGGGGCCAATATCATTGTGACTTCTTGACCTGAAAGAAGCATTGAATTTAATGAATTCTGAGTCCTCTTTATTGATGACTGCAGTGTGTGGTAAGGAAGTTATTTAAGATTTTTCTGCATTTGGAGCCAGTGGGATTTGCACATCATCTAACGCAAATTGATGTAAATTGATAATACATCATAATCAATAATAAAATATTGTAAAAATTGTATTAAAAATAATCAACCAAGACTTCTACAGTTTTAGAGCCATGGTCTCAGATGAATTCTCTAATTTTTCAACGGAAAGCATTTTTTGTTGTAAAAATGTAACTCCGTTATATTGGATTCTGACAGGAATATCAAAAGACCAATTGATATCTGTTGAACTGCTAGGGGAACATTGTATGTGTTGATTGAAACATATCTCTGTTTCATTGAAATTCTTTCACTATTTTTGTACAGTTCTTAATCATTGCAATTGATTTTTCATGCTCAGTATGCCTTGCTTCCTCAAATTTACCACATAACTGTGAGCCACATTGTGTGTGTTAACCCAAACTTGTCTCTTTTTCATTTGAATTATATCACTATTTTTTTGTTTTGTACAATTCTTATTCATTGCAATTGATTTCTCTTGCTCAGTAGTTCTTGCTTGCTTTAATTTACCACTGGAATACTAGGGGGACATTGTACGTGTTGATTGAAACATATCTCTGTTTCATTGAAATTCTATCACCATTTTTGCACAATTTCTTATTCATTGCAATTGATTTCTCATGCTCAGTAGGTCTTGCTTGCTTCAATTTACCACTGGAATGCCAGGAGAACGTTGTACGTGTTGATTGAAACATATCTCTGTTACATTGAAATTCTATCACCATTTTTGTACAATTCTTATTCATTGCAATTGATTTTCATGATTAGTAGGTCTTGCTTGCTCAAATTTACCACATAACTGTGAGCCACATTGTGTGTGTTGACTGAAACTGTCTTTTTCATTTGAAATTCTTTCACAATTTTTGTACAGTTCTTATTCATTGCAATTGATTTCTTATGCCCACTAAACCTTGCTTGCTCCAATTTACCACTGGAATACTAGGGGGACATTGTACGTGTTGATTGAAACATATCTCTGTTTCATTGAAATTCTTTTACTATTTTTTGTACAGTTCTTATTCATTGCAATTGATTTCTCATGCTCAGTAGGTCTTGCTTGCTCAAATTTACTACTGAAATGGTAGGGGAACATTGTGTGTGTTGATAGAAACACTGCCTCTTTTTCACTAGAATTCTTTCAACACTTTTGCACAATTCTTACTCTTAATTGATTTCTCATGCTCACTAAACCTTGCTTGCTCCTATTTACTACTGGAATGCTAGGGAAACATTGTACATGTTGATTGAAACATATCTCTGTTTCATTGAAATTCTTTTACTATTTTTGTACAATTCTTATTCATTACAATTGATTTTCCATGCTCTGTAAGGCTTGCTTGCTCAAATTTACCACTGAACTTTGAGGGGCATTGTGTGTGTTGCTTTAAACATGTCTCTTTTTCACTAAAATTCTTTCACCACTTTTACACAATTCTTATTCATTGTAATTGATTTCTTATGCCCACTAAACCTTGCTTGCTCCAATTTACCACTGGAATGCTAGGGGGACATTGTACGTGTTGGTTGAAACATATCTCTGTTTCATTGAAATTCTTTTACTATTTTTGTATTATTCATTGCAATTGATTTTCCATGCTCACTAACCCTTTGCTTGCTCCAATTCATCATTGGCTTCATACAGAAATTGACACCTGGCTTAGCCCATCTGCATGAACTATAAAAGAGCTTATGTCCTTTCAGCACAAGCATGTTCAGTGGTGGCCATTGTGGTCGGAATGATAAAAGTGTTTGTCTTGAAACTGGAGTTTTCTTACAACAGCAAGTTTGACCAGGTTGACCACATATGAGAAATTGTTGTTTTCCTTGCAAAATATAGACCCTTGCTGATTGGTTTGGTTCCAGCATAGTGAACTGAGTGCTCTGCAATGTTTATCTCACGGTCGCTAAAACTGTGCCCTAGTAGAAAGCAGATCAGAGACTCTTGCACAAAATATCACATGAATTTATGTTCAGATTACCGTAACCATTGGGATCAATAGGGAAAACCATAATTACATCACATATAGCTGAAAAATTGTTGATGAGATGAAAATAACACTCAGGCAATCAACCAATGATGAAAACTTTTGATAAAGGTTATGTGCAGCTCAGACCGCTGACATTTTGTATGTAGTTTCGTCCATCTACTTTTCATCTTAAACATGTGAGTTAAGCTTCTAAATAAGCAAAAGAGATAAAACAAATAAACTGTTCCTCCTGTGTATTAAATGTTTGTTCAATACAGTATTTAATATAGTTTTTGCAGTTTACTTTTACTAAGTAAAAGGTGGGCCTACATTGGCTGGAACTCCATAGAGAGAAACAAAGATGGACCTAAAACAATACACTCATTCTCATACAAGATGGAAAGTAATGAATATATTTAATTTAAATTGATAAGGCAATTCAGTCCTAATGCATAAGAGGTATAAAATATTTTATTATTCTTCATAAAAATCTCAAAGTTAATTTGAAAAACTTGTAAAAGTAATGGAATTTGAAATCCCATGATGCTGTTCTGAGATTAAAACAAGAAAATGAAGCAGCTTTATCGTCTGCTTGAAGCATTTATTTATTCTTTATTCACTGAAGTACAATTAAGACTCCAAATTTAAAAAGTACAACCGTTTGAAATTTAAATACAACCATTTGGAATTGATGTAATGTTAAAGCCGTTTTGTTACAATTTTTTTTAAATTTTTTAAAACTCAATTAGGAATTTAATTAAATCTTTAAGGTAAATTCCATTTTCGTGTATTCGTTTCATTTTCTTCAGGAATTTGCGAGAAGCTTTCATGGTAAATTACATCTTGTGGTAGTATTCTATTCATAATGCATGGTTTGTTAATTCACTTCTAAATTTGGTCCTATTCACAGTAACAGTATTTTTGTGTTAATTCAAATTCTAATCAATTTACGGGAGTTTGAATGCCATGTGAGACACTTAACTCCGCAATCTGCAGTGTGCATGACATGCATGTTACAAAAGTTCTTGCGTGATGCGTCATTTAGTTCAAGTGAGTAACTTAATGAAAGGAATGCTCAAGTGCTTCAATACTTTGCCATCACCTATTACAAATGCTGGATTGGGTTGATTTCTGGAACCATATGCAAGCAGGTTTAGGGATCTCCAGCTTGTATCCACTTAGGTTATTTGATTTTCCTCCCATCAATCCCTCATCTACTAGGTTTGAATCCCACTTGGACATATCCTAGCAGAAGACAGTTTGTCAGTTCATTTTAATGAAGGAACATGGTTTCCAGATTTCTTTAAATATTCTGGTTTCCTCCACTATCCCTAAATGGACTGCCTTCCTGTCTTATGTGTAGGGGTCTCATGCTTGAATTCCCTTTGTTCATTTGATATTCCTCCAAAAAAAGAATCCATTCCTCAGAGCCCATACCAGATTTGAATCCCACCTTGGCTGATCCTGACATGAGAATGGTTGATACACAGCTGAATTTTGTTCATGTGAGTTTCACGTGAAATTAACATGAATTTTACATGAAAAATTTCATGTGAATCTCATATGAATCTCATTTCATGTGAAATCACATGAACCTCATTTCACGTAAATTAGTGTGAACAAAACTTGGCTGTGTAGTTTCCAGGTTTCTTTAAATATTCAGGTTTTCTCAACTTTCCTTGAACTGACATTGTAATATGTACAGAAAGGCTCTTCTACAACTTGTAACTGGAAACAGAAAAAAACAAAAACACACCTAATTACTGTAGTCATATAGAAACAATTTCTGATAAAAAGCAGTGAATCGGGATTTCCCAGAAGGACACGAAATGATAGATATGTTGGCTTTTTCATCTCTTAGAAAAACTATTTAGTGACACAATCAATAAACAGTACAGCCCTGTCAAAAATTTAACACTTAGCTAACAAAAAAAAAGAAGTCAAAGCTTGGCTGTCTAGTTTCTGAGATATTGATAGAAAAGCTGCCGATAGCAGCTATCGAAACATTGTCAAGATACAGATAATGTGGAACATAGATGAGCTGCCAATGCGGTACTAATTCATTAGCTTAGTGTTAAACTTTCAACAGGCCTGTACTGTGGGCGTAATATATAGTATAATATATCACTCAATTAATAGGACCATGGTATCAGGAACGAGGAACGGGAAGGTTTACATTGTACTGTCATTGTATGTTAGTGAACTCACTGCTAAGTTATATTATACCATTAAGTGCATTGCTAAGTTATATGTTACATTTTTTTAATTTCTTCAACTTCTTTTTATAACTGGTGGTGCCTCAATATAAGTGAAAGAATCTTTTCAATGATAGATATGTGGGTTTTATTTTTATTTTTTTTTTCCATTTCTTTGTATTTGGTGACAGAAATCATCATATGGTAATTTAGAGTTTAATTCATCACTCAATTAACAAAATAAAATTTCTGCAACTTTACCTATAACTGGTGGTGCCTTAATATAAGTAGAATAATCTCTTTTGGATGAACAAAGAATGATGGATGTGTTTGTTTTCTCATCTGTTTGTATTTGGTGACAGAATCGATGTTGGGTAATAAAGAATATAATTTATCACTTGCTTAACAGGACAATCCTATCAATCTGTCAATATTGGATTACACTAGATCAAGGCAACATAAGAGATAGAGTGTAAGATTGTTACAAATAAAACTAGAACTGCCTCTTGAGAGCTAAATACCCCCACCCAGCTTCCAACATTTAATGTTTTCCTGTGATCTTGACCTTTACAATATGACCTTGGTTCAAGGTCATGACACACCTTTGGACCATAGAGATTACTCATGTGAAGTTTTGTGACAGTCGTCCAAAGCAGCTATGATACATGGCTCGGACACAATTTTACACGGACAGAGAGACATAGTGATTACTATATATCCCCTCAAACTAGTTTGCGGAGGGTATAAAAAATACTTTTGATATGGAATTTATAATTTGACATCAGAAAATTAAAAGATAACCATACAACTAAGATAAGAACAGACAATAAAGAAGGAATAAGAGAAAGAGTTTAGTTGAGTAATGGTGTTTAACATCCCAGTCAAGAATATTTCATTTATATGGAGATGTAACGCCAGCTATAGACAAAGGTGCAAACATTTTGCCTGTACGATGCACTGATGGCCTGTACGATGCGCTGATGGCATTGTACAGCAGAGTTCTTTATCATGCCAAGCCCACCATGACATTGGACCTCGTTTATGTTTAAGTTTCCATCCAAAAGAACCATGGGTTTCATTTCGTAATCCAGAGTGCTTTGTGAAAAAACAGTTACTACTCACTTTCAAGTCTTGGGTCCGACCAGGTCGGGTTCAAACCCATAACGTCCCACTAACGGAGCAAGCAATCTACCAACTGAGCTACCACTGTGGTTATAAAGAATCGAAAAAGAAAGAAAACAAGGCCAAGAAATACATATTGAGACTGTAGACAGACAAGACAAGACATGGTGATTTAGAAAACTAATCTTAAGAGATTTACAAAATTGGGCCTGTATTGAGTCTCCTTGTGTGACCAACATAAACTTAAATTTTCTGGGTACATGAATGTGAACGTTCGTTAGTTGTATATATTTTGAATTCTGGATTTAGTTGTGGAGTTGGTATCATCTGTCTGATTTGTGTATTAGTTTGTCTGATTTGTATGCGGGCATGGTAGTTGTCCAGAGGCCACTGAGCTCTTATTTATGGGTTGCAGGTATTGTAACGATACCCTCAGCAATTTCCTTTGTCCAAGTAAGTTCTGTTTTAGGTTATTTAGTTGTATTTATATGGTGTTCGTGTTCGTGAGGGTCTCGGTGTTGAAATTCTATTGTATTAATTCTAATCTATTAAAACTCATTCTCACATATAAGATGAATGAGACTTAAAACAAAACAAACATTCTCATATGAGATGTATGAGATAAAAAAAAACCCATTCTCATATAAGACGGTTGAAACATTAAAAAAATCGAAACAAAAATTCTCATATGAGATAAATGAGATTAAAAAACCATTCTCATATAAGATAAATGAGACTTAAAACAAAAAATAAACATTCCATATGAAATAAATGAGATAAAAACCCATTCTCATATAAGATGAATGAGATTAAAAACTATTTCCACATAAGATTAAAAAGATAAAAACCATTCTCATATAAATACACTGTTTTTTATACACACATGTAGGATAATTTGTCTGGGTGTCTTATTGAATTTTCCACCATTCGTAACATTATTAAGATCCTATCTGTCCAGCCAGTCTCTGCCGTAAACAAATTACGTGTACAACATTTTATTATTCAACAGCGATATATTTCTTACTTCTCCTAAAACAATGTATGGTATTTGTCACATGTCATTATCAGTAAACACGCTTACATGTACGATAAAATCCCAATTTAGTGATGCCATTTGTTCAGTTAAAGTGTTGTGTTATAGTGGAGTTTGTCAGATTTTGCCTGTTGATTTGTTCACTGTAAGGCCAGACTTAACAGTGGATTTAACTTCAGCAATGTCAATGTCACTGTGTAGGCATGTCAAAATGTTAACATTTGTTCAGTAAATGTGTTGTGTTATAGTGGAGTTTGACAGTGTTTGCCTGTTGACTTATTCACCGTAAGACCAGACTTTGGTTTTACTTCAGCAATGTCAATGTCACTGTGTAGGCATGTCAAAATGTTAACATTTGTTCAGTAAAAGTGTTGTGTTATAGTGGAGTTTGACAGTGTTTGCCTGTTGACTTATTCACCCTAGCCTAAGACCATATTTAGTTTTACTTCAGCAGTCAGTGTCACTGTGTAGGCATGTCAAAATGCTAGTAAGTCCAGCCTCATGATAAATATCTGAGCTTGGTGAGACATCTTATTTTGTCTCTGGAAAAGTGATAAGAAAAAATAGTTACCATAAATGATGCATGAACAGAACCACAGGGCATTCATTAAAATTCTCTAGTTGACTGAAAGTAAAAACTTCATTAAAAATCAGTAGAATTTTAATTGTGTATATTATTCATAGTTTGGAGCAAAAACTGGCCAACTGATTAGTTTGGGGGACTTAAATTTGTAATACAGGATTTCTTATTATACTTTTAATAATTTTTTTTCCAATTTGCTTGCATTTTTGTTCAGACTAGCTTTACGTTTATTTTCGGTTTAAAATTGAACTACTTCTGATATTTGCAGCTGAAATATTGATGTTATTACTTACATTTAATGGATAGGTTTGCTTAAAACATAAAATTTTGAAATTATTGAAATTCCAAGTCTTGGGAATATACCAATGTGCATTTGAGCTGAAATTCAATTTTGTGTTTGTGTATTTGTGTGGAAAAATTTTTGGGTAATATTTCAAATTATACCAATCATTTGTTAAAGTTTGTTTACTGACATGCTTTTCATTTTCAGTTATTTTGAAAAGATTTTACGACATGTAATATGCAATTTACACATGAAATATTAAAGCAAATTTTGTAAAGAATCCATCAATGTCAAAATTGACTTATTTTCTAGTGTATGTCAGACAGTTATTAATTCTAAAAGTCTTGGAAGAAAACAGTACTTGGACTTCAGTAATATTCACTGAAAGTTTTAAAGGAAATAAATGTGAAAATAAAAAGAGCCGAAAAAGTATGCTTATTCTACTATATGTATCTACAAAGGCAACATCTATTTAAAGAGAGACAACTCTTTAATTGGCATATAATGGGTTATGTCTAAAGGGAGTAAATAAATGTGATGTCAAAATGAAAGTCAAGATTAAACTTTTAAGTCACCTCAACAATAATAACATTTGTGATGTGTTCCTTTTCACAATTGAAAAAATATGTAAATATCATGCCAAAATCCCAATCAAGGGCAAGGTAAAATTTAAGAGTCCAAATAAGTCAGTATAACCAATTATAAATATAGTTGGTGTCCCTTCTTAAAATTATACCTAAGTACGAAACATTTATTCCTTGTTTTGAAATGTTAGAAGCTAAAACAGATTATTTTGTAGCCATTTTAATGTCTATCTGAGTGTTATATAAATAAGGGTTATGTAGATTTAATAATGCTTTTGAGAACTGTGAACACAGAGACACGCTTTTATTAAATACTATGCATGCAAATAACGACAGTCATGTGCGAATTTAAATGTCAACTAATTGCCCCCTCGTATCCCACTCAGGGGTTCCATTTAACCGTCAGATAAAGTGGCAGTTTTTACTGTCAACATATTGAAATCAATTGCTATTTTTACGAGTGAAACTCCTTACAGTTGAGGGATATAATGCTAGGCTAAGTATTAGAGCTCTTCAATGATGGAGATAATAATAGTAGTCTATGTGTTCATTTACAAATCAATTCAATGGCTAATTAACATGCAATGATATCAAAATAGTTCTTGATGGTTCCGTAAAATATTTAGTTGTCAGAAAAACCCATCCTCTTAAATAGGAAAAGTGAACCATTATCAGGACGGAATTGATTTTAGAAATAAAATGGTCTCTTAGCAGTATAAAATGAGTATTTTAATGTAGCATTAAATCGGAAATAATTGTAGTTTTAGTCTGTCAGTTGGAAAGCTGCATGCAACTGATAAGAGATGAAATTTACTTTAAAACGTTAAAGATATACCCATAAAATGACATTTCCTATTATTATTGCTAAGATTTTCAACAATAACATGCTATTTCACCATCAAATATTGTTTGATTTTATCTGCATGTTCAGTAAATGGATTTTTTTTCCTTCCAATATTTTTTCTCATTGCTTTTTCCTCAAATAATTGATTTTTTTGCTTTCATTTATTGAAAGGTTATTTTCTTTTTTGTTTGGAACTTCGTGCTCAAATTTCAATAAAACAGGAAAAATGTTTTATGGAATTTTATGAATTCAGATTTGTTTTCTATAATAACATTATTAGGAAATTTGAACAGGAGAAGAAAAAAATCCAAAAAAAAAACTTTTTTATATCTGTCTACATTTTAATTGCTTTTATTATCATATTGTAACAATTTTTGTCATAAAAAGTTGTCATTTTAGTGCTTTATAATTTCTATAAAGGTTATAAAAATGTATGTACCTAGTTATTAATATAACAATAATTATGCAGATAGCATGTCTCAATCCAAAAGTGATAAATTATTTGACCTTGACACAAGCATGAACTCTAGGTCAAGGTCATATATCTATTTCGGATCTACCCCATTACACATCAAGAAAGAAGCAACAACAACAACAACAATTCTCTAAAAACAAAATATTTTTGGATAGAAAACTGCTTGTAATCTAGCATTTGACCTCAACTTTTTTCTTTCTTGAATGCTAACTACATGTGTCTAGGGTATCATTAAGAAAACAATAATTTTTTACAGAATGGCCGGGCTTTTCTTTATTTGTGAATTTTCCTTCCTCAAGAATAAAAAAAAAGCAACATGCAAACAAACATTGAATTAACATTAAAGAAACAATCAGAAGCTAGATAAATGGAAAAGGAAAATTACAAAATATGTGAATAATTAAACAATTGTTTCAGTGTGGCTTAAAATACACAGGGTTCGTACAGGCCTGGAAAAGTCCTTAAATTTTGGGGTTTGCCCTAAAAAGACCCTAAAAACAAGTCTGACCCTAAAAAGCCCTTTAATTTATCCTGATGGCCCTAAAAAGTCCTTGAATTTGGCCAGTTGGGTGTCTGTATTTTGATATTAATTGGTCGCAAATAGACTGATATATTTAAAGTCATAAGTTACATCAAAATGAGCCATTTAAAGGTACCTGGCCCTCCCAAACACCCAACTTCAACCTTATAGACTTCAAGTGTCGTTACTATGGACACATAAAGAAATTGTTTTATTGATTTAAATGTCTTTCTACCAATATTTTTTTGCTTAAATGGTCTTTCTGATTAGGCCTTGAATTTGCAAATAAGACCCTGAAAAGACCCTAAAAAGTCCTTAAATTTGGAGTCCAAATGCCTGTACAAACCCTGATACATGATACTGAAAGTGTCAAAAAGTTTTCAATCTTGAATCCTATAATAAGTTAGTCTTTTCAGTTTCTTCATCTTGAACCATATCTTAAAATCAATAGGACAAGAAATAGTATAAAAATATCATAACTGACACGATCAAATACATAGCCGCGATTTCTCTACAGAATGCAATAATTAGTTTACGAAAACTGCCTAATTAAGAGTAACCCCGAGCACCATCTATTGGACAGATATCAGGATAAAATCCAATTATTGACAACATGTTATAATACCGCAAACATACTCAAAGATAAGGAATCTGAATTATCATGTGAAGTCGGCCATCCCTTAATCTGTTCAAGATATATATATTTTTCTGACAAAATAGCACTTTTATTCTTTCAAGTACAAATTATTGATTTTAAGTATTTGTGTATAAGAGGAAGAACGGTTTCTGTGGGAAAATCTTTTTTTTTTTATTATCATTATTTGAGAAAGAAGTAGTATCCTCGGGATAAGATTTGATTCTCGCTAAGAAGAAAATCTGTTAAGTACCGGAATACGCTCCGATTCATAAATGGAGATAAATGATGTCATTGTGTGTTATCTAGCTATTAGACTGTTTGTTTTGCAAATATAAGTGTGATAAATGTTTACAGTTAAACTCCCTGTTGTAACCATGTCCCCATAAGGGACTCATCTTGACTTGAACATGGAAATTATGGTACATCAGTTAGCAGAGTGTTTGGTTTGTATGTGGGAGGTCATGGGTTCAAACCCCAGCTTGGGTCTGACCAAGGCTTAAAAATGGATTGTGGCTGTTATTTTTTAACCAAGCAGTCAGCATTTAGGAATGAAAATCTTAGTGTCATTTAAAAATTCTTTAAAAACTAATGTCCTATGTCACAGCAGGCATGACACATTAAAATACCCTCCATGCACATTGCCCTGAGCAAAAGTAAAATTTCTGCCACTTCACTTACAGCTGGTAACATCTTGATATAAGTGAAATATACTTGACTTGGACATATCATATTCATTCAGTCAATCAATCAGTCATGCTGGTGAAACCACTGATCCCTTTACAAAGACATGCTTTAAAAAGTCTTTTAAGATGGGCTTTAGTTATACAAAAAATGGCAAGTGAGTGAGAGTTGTTGCTATGGTAACTGTGGCATGTATCTTAATTTGGCACAAGAGCTCATAAAATATTCTTCAAATTATTTTTACTATACTTGACTTTGAAAACAACCTTTTCTGTGTTCTGGTAAACTTGAGAACTGTTGCCATGGAAACTGTTGTCATGTATCTTATTCTGGAACAAGAGCTCTTCAAGTATTTTTTTAAGTATTTTTTCCTAATACTCAAGTTTGAAAACAATACAAGCTGTTTTTCTGGTTAATCTTTAAAAAAAATGAGAATTGAATTAGGGCAAACCTAATATGATATATTAAATCTCCCAGTAAATTTTAAACATGTTTAAATAACATGATTAAAAAATAATTGACGTAAAATTTAACTGGTGTCTCGAAGAACAAGTGGTTCTTTTATAGAGGTGGTCTTTAAGTCCAATTTGACTGCACTTGAATTTGAAAACAACCATTACTATGTTTCTGGTACATCTTTAAAAAAATGTGGGTTGAATTAGGGCAAACCTTGTCGGATGGATATGAAACTAATTTCATAGATAATACAGTATGCCAGTGAATTTTAACAGTTCATATGACATGTGTGGGCTAATGTTATGTAAAATGAAACAAAACACCACTGTGAAGCCCAGGTTTATTTGATATTTAAATGTTTGAATCTGATATAGAAGTAGGCGTTTAATTGCCTGAAGCGTTTAATATTATAGATCTTGAGGCAACATTTTCTCGGAAATAATTAAAAAGTCTTTTGGTTTTTTTTACTTTATGCTCACGATATTTATTTTAAGATATTCTCATGATAATTACTTTAAACTTCAAAAGAATATTTGATACTTTATTAAATCGAGATAAAGAGAGTAGGTCACATTTTGTTAAGATAGGTCTAATATCTCAAATTAAAAATCTACAGTAGAATTTAAATGAAGCCATTTAATGGCTATGTAATATGAGCTATTTAAACTGGTTAAACTGTATATGTTCATGAGAAGGAAAAACCACCAACCTTCAGCAATTAAGGGAACTGACAAACTCTCTCACTGATCTGCCCAAGTGGGATTTGAACCTAGGTGGTGAGAGTTGCTTTTCAATTCAGTCCACACAGCCACTGAGGCTAGTGGAATGACATTAGACAATCTGTTTTCAAAGTATTCATATTTATCCCCTGCTTTTCAAAGAAAGTGGGGGTATTAAATTCGAGTTTTTGTCTGTCTGCCCTTTTGTCTGTCCATCTGCAATTTTTGTCTGCACAAATTCTCCAAAACTATAAAGCACTATGTCTTGGTGCAAAGCATTAACATTGATAGGAGTTGCACATATCATTAACCTGAGTTGGTTTACTCATTTTCCTGAGAGTTATTGCCCTTTGAACATAAGTGCAAATCACAAATAAGAACCTGCTGGCAGGAGATCCTAATTCACTGAATTTACTTGTTTTTTTTTTATTTTCAGTGGAAATTTGTAACCAACATATAAGAAGTACATCTAAGAAAGAAGGCATCATAGAAAGTCAGTTTTATCCAGACGGACCATATCAGTCGTCCATTAAATGTATCTATGAATTCGAAGGTTCAGAGAACGAGAGAATACAGATCGTGTTTCTTGGTATGAACTTGATATATACAGGTGGAAACAGATATGATCCTTATGAGTAAGTACAGCACCCACTCATTTGAACGACTGCCCCTTTATCCCAACCCCATTTTTCTTACAGGTATGGTAAACGACTGCCCTTTTATCCCAACCCCATTTCTCTTACAGGTATGGTAAACGACTGCCCCTTTTATCCCAGCCTCATTTCTCTTACAGGTACGGTAAACGACTGCCCCTTTATCCCAGCCCCATTTCTCTTCCAGGTATGGTAAACAACTGCCCCTTTATCCCAGCCCCATTTCTCTTACAGGTACGGTAAATGACTGTCCCTTTATCCCAGCCCCATTTCTCTTACAAGTACAGTACATTAACTTGTTTGTGAACAAATTTACCCCTTTAGGAAGGTCGCCTTCTTTGAAACAGGAATTTATTTAAAGTAGCAATAATTTACTAGATGTACCTTCCTTCTTTAGGCCATAATAAATTAATTCTTAGATTTCCATCCCTCACCCCGCCTAACCCCTTTTTTAACCTGCACCATATAAATTTTATTTCAGTATTTAAGTAATTTCAGTTTTATTTGAAGAATAAAATAAAGTGCATTTAATTTTTCATGCTGATTATTTATCTTCAAGTCAGAACCATCTCAGGATTGACCCTGTAACTGTTACCTGTATGGAGATTTGTTCTTAGTAACCCATGCCTTGTTGTAAAAATCATCTTGGCATTGACCCCACAACTTTCACTGGTATGAAAATGAGTTCTACCCATGCACTTGTCAGCCTTGTGTCAGAACCTTCTTGTGATTGACCCTAAAACATTTACTAGTATGAACATGTGTTCTAACAATGCACTTGTCAGCCCTGTGGCAAAACCATCTCAGACTTGATCCTTTAACTTTCACTGGTATGAAAATGTGTTCTACCAATGCACTTGTCAGCCTTGTGTCAGAACCTTCTTGGGATTGACCCTTTAACTGTCACTGGTATGAAAATGTGTTCTACCAATGCACTTGTCAGCCTTGTGTCAGAACCATCTTGGGATTGACCCTACAACTTCTACTGGTATCAAAATGTGTTCTACCAATGCACTTGTCAGCCTTGTGTCAGAACCTTCATGGGATTGACCCTACAACTTGTACTGGTATCAAAATTAGTTCTACCTATGCACTTAACCACTAGTGCTGTTATTTAGTCACAACAACATTTAAATTTAATGTCTTAAAATTATTTCCTTGATTTATTGTGATTCAGCAATTTTGGAAAAATTAAGGAATCGTTACTCTGACTCAATCAAACTTTAATGAAATGGTTTTCGTAATTAGATTACCATTGTTAAAAGAAGCTTTTAAGAAACCAAGAAGTAATCTCAGTCAAACGAAACAAACATGATTTAAATTCTTAAATTTGAATTAAAATCTTTTACAGTTTTCAGCTGATCTGTTCGCTAAATTCAATAATTTGATCATGGAGATTGGAATTGGTTTTATTTGATTGTTAATACAACTGTATTAATAGAATCAAAGAAAGAAAATCTAATTTTCAGAATCTCACAATTTGCTTTCATTCACTGTTTCTGTTTACTGTTTCAAACTTGGTGCCACTAAGTATGGTATCATTAGGTTAAGATTGGTTATAAAATTCACATGAATGACGATGATGCAATGCCATAATGAGATAAATTGTGATTTATTAAGCTCGTGTATAATGGAAAACAAGTTTTTAAAACAAGATGAAGAATAAAAAAGTTCTGATTTTACATTCAATTTTGTTTGTAATTATACACGTATTTCAATCATGAAAACATGAATTTGTGAAATAAAGTTCATAAAATGGTGAATGGCAGGTCATTGCTTTTAGATTCAGTGCAGTGAAAACTAAATGCTGCTGATTTGTGTTTTCTACAAATTCCCATAAGAAAAATTGTCAGAAAATTAAAATAATTAACCATACTGCACATTATGTTTATGTTCCATAGAGATTGTGTTATTAATTTGAAGACAGTCACCCCTTGGCTCGTGAATTTGGAGATATCCAAACTGTATTCAACAGCCACACATCTTGTGAATACAACAATCCAGTACTTCTTAAA
This sequence comes from Anadara kagoshimensis, assembly GCA_021292105.1. Taxonomy (NCBI): domain Eukaryota; kingdom Metazoa; phylum Mollusca; class Bivalvia; order Arcoida; family Arcidae; genus Anadara; species Anadara kagoshimensis. The sequence continues at coordinate 52,652,700 of CM037865.1, forward strand.
TATAGAAGAAAAAAGTACTGCTTTGAGTTGTAAAATTATTTATTAAGCAGGAAAGCCTATTTTTGTTTTTGTTCATCCTATGGTAGTCCAACAAAAATTGAACTTGGAATTTTCCTACATAGTAAACTTGTCTTCTTTACACAAGAAATGACATTCTGATCATGGTATTTCAAGAGGTAATGCAAGATAGTATAGGGCATGCCAAATTTGATGAAGGGCCATTTTGAATTTGGAACTTGCAAAACTGTCTTGCATTATTCCTTGAAATACCATGAGCAGAAATGTCATTTCTTATATTACAATTCTTTTTTTCAATAAATATTTTGTACCCTATTTGTTTCAACTCTTGGTACTATTTTTTCTATACTTGCTCATGTGAGATTTTTTTGATTTTTTTTTTTTTTTTTTTTTTTTTGCCATGTGAGATCAGCTTGACCCTTTGTGATGTCATAATAAAAAGACAGTCACATAACGTCATCCTGTGGGGAACATGACCTCATCTTGCGGGAAAATCCATACGCATCAAGGGCCATGACCTTTATTGTCTTTCAACAGGAATTGACGGATCGCCAGCCATGCCCACTATGTTCCGACAAACAAAAAGAATGAAAACTCGGCCTGAATTGTGCAGTTTAATGACGTCTCTGACACTAGAATGTCATTACTTGTCGTGGCACTGCTTTGGTACCGTGATGGTGGTCAGTGTTGGAACATTGTGGGCATGGCCGGCGATACGTCAATTGCAATACAATTGCTTCTGCATGTTTCATCAAAGATAGATACAGTCATATTGTAAATATATGTATATATGATAGTGATTTCCTTTATTAATCACGATCAGGATCATCAAGATGTAGCAGAATAAAATACCAATAGAAAAAATACATGCAGAAAAACATGTCTGATTAAATACATTAATGTTTTCTCTATCACAAAAAGAACATTTTAAATTGCTGTCACATAATGGAAGAGTCTGTATATGTATATGATGTATGTAGGTGGGAGATTTCCTCTTTTGTTCACGATTTTAAATTTGTAACGGCGGAGGTGTAAATCAAATGCAGAACGGATAAAGTGACAGGCTTACATAAACTGACATTTACAGTGTAAAAGTTTTACGTAATGCATTGAAATAATGAAGAATAACTTGATATATGAGGTGACGTTTGAATGCTATAAGCATTGCCATCCATCACAAACACAACATCTACATGTAATGGAGGATTCTAAAAAAAAATACAGCAGATTTCTTCTCGTCTCGACATGAGTGAAATATTCTTCACTAACATGTAAACCCCCCTTCAATCAATCAATTAATCAATCCTCTCTTGAATAAACATTGCCATTTCTACAAGTTTTGGTGGATTCTATATAAAATACACCAGATTTCCTCTAGTCTCCACATAAGTGAAATATTCTTCACTGACATGTAAACCCCCATTCAATCAATCAATCAATCAATCAATCAATCAGTCCTCTCTTGATTAAACATTGCCATCTATCACAAACACAACATCTACATGTAATGGAAGATTCTATAGAAAAATGCAGCAGATTTCTTCCCGTCTCGACATAAGTGAAATATTCTTCACTAACATGTAGATCCTAATTAAATCAATCAATCCTCTTGATCAGAAGAAGAAACAGAAATTCAGGATAAATAAACTGGAGAAAAGATGACAAATTGAATAAAAACTATTTACTTTGTAATGAGTTCAGACTTGTATGTGATATAGAAGAAAATGAAATCTAAGCTAACTTGATATATCTAATAAAGTTTTAATATGGTAAACATTGCCATCAATCACGGAAGGAACATCTACATTACTAGGTTTCCAAAATTTTAAATTGTAGCCATGCTGAGCTTATCATTGTATTGTTGTGTTGTATATATACTAGTAGTAGATATACCGGTAATAGAGTAATTTACAGCCGTATCTTTAAGCCTTGTGGTAGAATGCTCGCTTTTCAACCAAGAGGGCCGGGGTCGATTCTCAGCCCGATTACTCCGTGAGGAAGTTGTTTTTAAGGTGTTTCCGTGTTTCCTCCCTTCTGGCAAATTTCTAAAATTTTTGAAAATAGTCTTCTTCTTTTCTTTAAAAAAAAACAACCTTCCCAATTTTGCTAAAATAGTTATTTTTTGAAAGAATTTCTCAAATAAGTATCCAATGGCAAGTTTGGCTACCAAAAATGGAAACAAAATTTTAATGGAGGATTCAGTTGCAAAATCCAGCTGAATGTTTTTTTGGTTATATTGTAAGGTTAAAAAAGAAAAATATATTTACAGGTATACAGAAAAGTTGTTGGAATGAATGAATTGAAATTTAGTCTCCATAAAAAATCAGACTCGGACTTGAATGTAAAAATTGTAGACCAATGAAAACATCTTGATGTATCGGAAGTAAACGACGCCATCTTTTACAGACAAATGTACATCTTGAGTCGTATATCTATCGAGGTGCTGTAACAGTAGTACATGAAAAATTTAAGAAAAAATGACATAATGAATAGATTTAGAATCTAAAAATCCATCTCTGCGGACTCTGTAGACTTGTATGGTACCGGTAATATTGTAGATCCAGTATATAACATAATGAAGGATGATGGCTGCAGATTTTGTCCTTTGATTAGGAAGTGCTGTAACAGAGATATACTGGTACATGAAAAATTAATAAATTAAATGCAGAAAAATATAAAATATTGGATAGATTTAGAATCTAAAAATCCATCTCTGAGGACTCCGTCGACTTGTACAGTACCGGTAATATTGAAGATCCATTATATAACATAATGAACGATGTTGGCTGCAGATTTTTTCCTTTGATTAGGAGGTGCTGTAACAGAAATGTACATGAAAAATGAATAAATTAAATGCAGAAAAAGATGAAATATTCGATAGATTTAGAATCTAAAAATCCATTTCTGAGGACTCTGTAGACTTGTATAGTATCGGTAGTATTGAAGATCCAGTATATGACATAATGAACGATGTTGGCTGCAGATTGTGTCCTTTGATTAGGAGGTGCAGTAACAAAAATATATGAAAAATTGATGAATCGAATAGAGATATTATGAAGAGATTTAAAATTATTCTTAAAGAGTCAGGCTCTACGGACTTCCACAATAAAATTGTAGATCGAATATATGACAAAATGAAAAATGCTGGCTGCAGATTTTGTCCTTTGATTAGGAGGGTCTGTAACAAAAATAAATGAAAAATTAATGAATGGAATGCAGAAAAAATGATACATTTGTATAATGAATAGATTTTGAATCACTCTAAAAAAAAATCCAGCTCCACCGCAGACTTGTACAATAATATACAGCTGATATATCAGGCAGAGTTCAAATATTGTAAACCTCGTCATCCATCAAGAACGGAACATTTCAAGTCAAATTTCTAAGCTATAATGGAAAGTTCTATATACGAATACTGACATTTTTCGTCTTTACCTCCGTTCGATCAAATGATGGATGGTTATGCGAGACATTGGTAAATGAAAATTGTAAACAGAGATGGTTATTAATGATCAATCAATCACATGACCAAAGATCTTGAAAAACTCGTTTTTCTTCCTTTGAGAGATAATTCAGATTGTGTCAAGGAATGTTACGTAAGAAATACTAGAATTCTTAGTTATATAAAAACATACATACATCTTATGTCAAAATTTGAAAGCTTTAGACATTTTGTAAAAACGAAAATACATATAATTTATCTGTGTCCATTTTCCCAGTAGGCTGCAGCAACATATATCAGCAATTAAAAAAAATAAGAAATTTGATTGGACATCCAATGATACCCTGCTAGGCTATGGAGCAATAAATCTTTTTCGCATAAGAAAATATATAGAAAGGAGGTCTCTAAATCACAAAAGAGGCGACTAACTGATACAGAAGGCTGCAGACTGACGAAGCCAGAGTTACTAGGCAACAAATACTGTAATTAGGGCAATTTTCATGCCACTTAATTTTTTGCAAAAATTGTCATTTCAAGATATTTGTATACTTTTGAAATTTGTGTAGTTTTAATTTTGCATCATCTGGTGATGGTCCGTGAAAACGCAAGTGTTGTTACTTGAATTTACTGCAAATGTGGTTATTTTTGCATGGTGAAAATTTTCGCTATTTTCACAAATTTTAAGAAATCACAAAAAATTTCCTCCCTTGTGAATTAAGATAAGACCTTGTTATTGACACAAGAATGGGTAAAATCGCAAAAATAACCCTCACAAAATACCAACAATATAATTTCGCGAAAATTTCCATTGTTAAGAGTACTTGAAAATCTCCCAATTTATAGTATGTCTATCTTTTTATGGTTCCTATAGGTACAAAAAAATATTAGCTTTAATCTTGGAAATTAAATATAGGATATTGACTGGTTGGATAATAGATATGTTACATCACATCACCCATTTTCAGCCATTTCCAATAGTTTTATTTATCTCCAGAAATAAATCAAAATCAAACATACTAACCAAATGTACCAACCATGTCCAAATCACAATCCAGAAGCAAAGTAGAAACTTTGAAACTGAAAATTAAGTTAAACATGTGAACTTCCACCAGGGATGTGAGGCCAGGTGCTCCTGAAGGGTAAGCACCTCCTGTTTAGCTAGCTACACCCGCCAAACATGTAATCAAAATTTAGTGAAAGGAACATGGAACTATAGGACGTTAGATATATGCTAATGCTAGTGCAGCATAAAATTTCTCCGTTTGGGGCTGGGGGTTATTTGATGATCATATTTGCCATTAGTTAGCTGCTTACAGATAAATTTCATGGACGGACATGGCCGAGTGGTAATGCCACTGGCTTCCGAAGTCAAGGGTTGTGGGTTCAAACCTCACTCAGGACTTAGAAATTTTCTTAGATGATTTTCATCTCCTGTCTATACTAGAGCCATAAAAAGCTCATTACCAGAATAGTCTTCCGGATGAGACTCAAAACTGAGGTCCCGTGTCTCGGTGCACGCTTAAGACACCTCTGTAGAGTTCGAAAAAAGAGTAGGCCATGTGTGGCCGCTACAGAGGACGCTTACAACTAGAAGCGAATGAAACAGACTGAGCAAGAAGATAAGATAAAAAATAAATTGTTGTTACAGAGATTTTGCAATCCTAGGCTTATCAAAGCCCTCAAAAAGTTTTATGGACGTCATCACAGTATTCCTTAGAAGTACTGTGTCTCTGTATCCAAAATCATTCTGAATATATTTTTCATTGTCACTTTTGATTTTACATGTGGTGAATGTAGCTAGCAAAAATGGGAGGTACTTACCCTTCCAGAGCACAGTCTCACATCCCTGTTGGAAGTTTGTGTGCATTACTTAATTTGTCAGTTTCAAAGTTTTTAATTTCCTTTTGGATTGTGATTTGAAAATTTTGATTACCATAGCACACTTAAACCACCCAGGGCATGGTAATAAAAAATTTCTTACAATATTGTAAATTGATATTTTTATTTTTCATTTTACAGTTGTGCTGGTCAAGATTCATTAACGATAATATTAAGATTGAAGAATAAAGAAGGAGCCCCAGTAGAAAAAAAAACATGGACGTATTGTGGAAGTAAGATGCCGCAGAGTTTAATGTCCAATAGTCCTTGGATGAAAATTGAATTTAATACAGAAAGCTCTCAGCAAAAATCAGGTGCTGGATTTCAGTTTAAATATATGATACGAAAAGGTAAGATCAAATTGTTAACAGAGATAATTGTTTACAGTAAAACCTAATAATACAACCACTATATAAGTTCAGTTAGACATTTGTAGAAGGACTTTATTTGGCCTCTACAATAATATTATAATGTTTTTAATATAACATCATCACTTGTGACGAGAGCTAGTTTATTACTCACTAAGAACAAGTTGATGTCCGGTTGTGTTTTTGTGGCTGTGAGTGTCTTGTAGTGTGTACTCGGTATGACTTTAAGGTGCTAGTTCACGGATTCAGTATGTTCGATATTAACATACCACTCCCCATTCACATACTGACACAAGGTGAATCAGTCATTACTCAGCTGTCCTCTTAATACTAAGCACCAGCAGAGGAAACGATATCTCAAATTTTAAAGTCTAAAGTTTAACCCAGCTGGAATTCAAACCAGTGAACTCTCGCTCTCTTGTCTGATGCTCTACCACCAAGCCACCAAGATGATTTCTAAAATTATATGTCAATATATCACAATGTCAAAAATTCCTTTAATTTTCCCCAACTTGTTTTTGTGAAAAAGTAGTTCAGGTTGATGATTCAAGGTCAGTGGTGAATACTGGGCACTGGTTTCTTTCACCATCTCAAAACTAACCACCTTGATATAACTGAAAAAATCTTAACTGTGGTATTAATTTACATATTATACTAGTGTTAATTTTAAAGCAATAGACCACCGTTTAGAAATGCAATTCCTCATCAGTAGTTCTTGGATCAAAATTGTTAAAAGGAAACCAACACCGCTAAGGTACTAATTATGGCTACTATTATTCTAAATGGATACCTAGCTGGTATTCAGTAGAGTTCAACAAGTAATTAATTTGTTGAGTACCATATTTTATTTATTTATTTGGATCAAAATTGTGAAACCAAACACTATAAACTTGGCAAGATTGTCTTGTAAATCGTAGATCATTTGTCAGTGTCAACAACATACTAAATTAAAAATAAAAACCTCAATATTTCTGAGAATGTTTGTTTTCCAAATGTTTTTTTTTTTCTTTCTTAATCACTCATGATTGTATCATTACCAGATAGACATAGTCTTAGAACACAGACAATTTTTACAACTTGGGGTCTAAATTAGATTACAGAAACAATGACTTCATAAATGTTTAAAAAAGTACATAGCGATCGATTAAGTAGAACCCTGTTATCAGAAAATAGGCTGAATGAAAAAATAGGCTAAATTGGAAAATAGGCTTACATGTTCTGGTTTTACTTAGGACTAAAAATAGTACAAGAAAATTAACATGTCATCAGAAAATATGCTAAATAACAAAATACACGACATTTTCTTCATCCTGATCACATCATCCAATCAAATTACAGATAGTATAGTAATTTTTAATGTGGTATAATAAATGTTTTTGTTTTACACAGGATAAAAAATGGTCTGTCACATCACATGCTTTAGGCTTGGTTTTGATTTTAAAAACTTAACTTTGCTTTGTCAGAAAAATTTCATCACTCACAATACATGGATTTTGGTTTGAATGTTTTGTCTTGAAATTTGTGTCTAAATCGGAAGTTTGAAAAAATAGTCATTTTTTCTTGTAATGTGGTAATGAATTCTAGAACATGATTTAAGGTAGATGGGTCATAAACTGACATTTAAAGAGTGTTTTAATGAGCTTTGTGTAATATAACATGATGGGAAATAAGCATCTTGCAGGAAATAAATGTATTTTTATTCATAATCGGAAATAGGTCACATGTTTCTGTTTTAATGATAGAGAATAACAGAAAGTAGGTCACTTCCTGGTTTGTTATGGACCTCCTCAGTGGCTCTGCAGTAGAGCATCAGTCTCGAGAGTGAGAGGTTGTGGGTTCAAACCCTGGTCAAGTCATGCCCAAAACTTTAAAATTTGAAATACTGCTTCCTCACTTGACACTTGGTATTAAAAACACTTTGTATGAACTGGTTTACTAGATGTCAGTATATTGTGACTCTGGGAATAGTATGTCTGTCTGGCCCTTAGTGCATGCTAGAACGTACAATTTAGACCATAAAACACACTCAAACATCGCATGCATACACCCAACTTGGACAACGACATTAATAACTTTGCTTTTGTCATGAATAGACAAAGCATTGCTGTTGTGTGGCCTTGATTTTAAAAAACATTTTTGCTCTGAATTGAGGGGAAACAATGCCAGCTCAATTTATGTGGTGATTTGTTCATAGTACAACTTTAAATTCAGACAAGAAATCTACTCTTGCAACAACAAAAAAAAAGCAATATCTTTAATGAGTTCAATTTTTTGTGGTTATATGTTTCTGGATTAATTAGGTCACATCAAATGTTTGGCCCTGGTTTTCAAAAAAAAAAATTGTCTGGAAAGAAAACCTCATTACTCATTAGAAGTGTGAATCCTTTGTAGAAAACGAATTTAAATTCTAACAGACTCATGCTCATTATGAACACAATATCTTTAATGAGCTCAGATCTTTTTTGGGGGGGATGACTTTTAAAATATAATTTCCTAATAAGAACACTATAAGTTTTCAGTGAGAAGTACTAATGATATGGTATGCAAGAATCACTTTCTTTAAATTTAACAACTTTTTGTGAATCGTTGAAATTGAATCAATTTCTTGGAAAGAAATTTTATCGATTTTTTACGAGCATGACTTTGACCATTAGCTTAGTACTCATAAATAATGGTTTTGATTTGATTTTTTGTCATTTCAATTTCATTTTAAATTTGCTACAAATCGATACATAACAGGTTCATTATTCCTGACAGAATAAAATGGGTGAGAGCATGTGGATGACTAATTGTTGTTATAAACTTATTCTATAGAAATACCGTTAGCTTTTTCAATCCTTGAATAAAAGGGTCCTTGGTGGTCGAGTGGACTAAGCATTTTTTACGGTTAAAGCACCCTATTGTACCACCGTGGAAGCTCAGTTGCTAGAATGCTTGCTTAATATGTGGGAGGTCTTGGATTTGAACACAAGCCAGGTCTGACCAAGACTTGAAAAAAAGTAGTGACTGTTAATTCTTTCTAAAAGCACTCTTCATTTAGAAATGAAAGTCACTGGGTCCTTCGGAAGGGATTTTAAAAAACTTATGGCTGTAAAACCCCATTCAATAAATCCATCAATCACAAACCTAGGTTTGAATCCAATTTGGACAGTACATAGTGTGGGTAAGTTTTTTTGTTCATTTGCTTGGAAGACTTTGTTTCTTTTGGCACTCCAGTTCCCTCTACCATCCTAGAACTGACACATTTATTAGGCATTGTGATCAGATGGTCATTTTATTGTATGTATTTCTCAGATGACCTTAATGTCCTTAAAAGAAGATTATACTTACCATGTTTATTTTTTTCTGTCTCTATTTTTAGATTTTGGCATTACAACTGGAAAACAAGATCCAAGTGGAGGTAACTTTTAATTTAACACTTTCTTTGTTTTCATTGCTGTTGATAATTTGCGGTATATGAATAAATTCATTTACATATTAATGAAACTTTTAACATTAACATGAGCCGTACTCTTAAATATAGTGTTTTAAATGTAAATATTTATAAAATGACAAATTTTATTTTATGAATCTTTGTAGAGGTTTATGGCCACTGGTAGTTAACTTTGCTGTCTAATAATTTATGTGACATATATACATATTATATACACAGTGTGTAGTACAACCCTCAGTATCAGGTCGAGTCCTTTTTTCGTAGCCGTGTCACACAAGTCGCGCTTGCGCATGAGTAGTGATACAGCTACGAAAAAAGGACGAGACCTGATACGAAGGGTTACATACACACTGTATATATAATATTTTTATCTAACATTTCCAATTAGGTTATTTAAAATAATTAAAAAAAAACAATAATTTATGTGAAAAAATTACATTTTACCACAGAAAACCACTAAACTATGTTATGACATTGGTTCTACATTCTCCCTAATGATGTCACAATGAGAAAGTGCACGTGCACTTTACCGCCAATGTTGTATCACCACAGTGTGGTGATACAAGATTCTGTATCATGCGTGTTCGATAAAACTTGTATTTCGTCAAATCAGATAGAAAAACTAGTCTAATGTTAGATAAAGAGATTTATTTTGCTAAATACTGAGTTTACCTGGACAACCATAAGGAGAAATAATATCAATATTTTTGTATACCTGATTGATTGATTGACCTTTGGTAGAGGTGGTGGTCAGTCACCAGTTGCATGTAATTATGACAAACACTATTTCCCTCCATGATTTTATGCATTACTAATTATAAAAATTCTTATAATTGGGTCACTGGTTTTAGTACCCAAGTCAAATTTAAAAAAAAAAACTATTTTGGCCTTGGTAGTAGTAGCATATTTCTGCTATGTACTAGTGCACATCGACAGGGTAGCTTCCATTTTTATGTACTAGAATACGAAGGCATCCACTGGCAGAGGTTGCTGGCTTATAGTACATTTCCTGCATACTGCATTAATGAATCAGTGACAGCAGCAGTCTGAAATGGAAGAACTTTACTCCAGGACATATGTTTTATGATGTCAAGAACGAAATTCCACCCTTAACATTTAGATCAAGAGACCAATACCGTTACTGCTTGTTAAATTCAAAAGTGTGGTTCCATTCATTAATATTGTCATAATTTAAGTGTGTACCCAGTACAAAATATTACCACTGTGGTAGCCTAGTGGGAAGAGTGCTTCTTTTCTATGTGGAAGGTCAGTGTCTGGTTGAGGTCTGACAAAGATTTGGAAACAGGTGATGACAGTTTGTTTACCAGCCATTCAGCATTTAGAAAGGGAAGTTACTTGGTTCTTCAGAAGAGAAAGTAAAAATCAATGCCCCGTGTCAAGACAGCCAAAAATTGACACATTAAAGAACCCTCCCTGCTTATTGTCGTGAGTGCACTGCAAAGGTAAGAATTTCTGTCACTTCACTTATAGCTGGTGACGTCTCATTTTAATTGTGGGGCTTAAAACCCAATTCAGTATAAGATATTGATTCTGCTTTTTGTTTTTCTTTGCCACAGCTTGTAGGTTTACCTACACCTCAACCTCCAGTAAATTACCAGATGGGAATTTTACATCCCCAAACTATCCAGGACTATATCCCAGGTCTATGACCTGTGAATATATATTTAAGGGCCAAGATAATGAGGTTGTGGAAATCCGATTTTCCAAGTTTGATCTCCCACCTCATTATACCGACAGGTATACCACTGAACATTTCTGTTTTATAATGCATCTAAATTAATTAATAAAAAGTAATAAAAAAAAATCTGCATACTTAAATAATTAATTTTTGTATAATTAATTCTTGAATTTTCACTTTGGAATGTTTTCAGCTTTGTTCGAGTTATTGGAAACAGAAGGATAAATGAGGCAAATTTTTGGGACCAAATTTGACCATTACTGGGAGAATGAGTCCGAAAAATCGCACATATTCCTTTTTTTCATTTTTCAAAGAAATATTAAGACTTCAAAATATATACTGAAAATTTTAGATCAAAAGCAGATTTTTTTATTATTTTTTTTTTTACTAAATTTTTAATAGAGATTTATTTCTAGGCAGCTGCACATGGAATCATGATATTGTTAAATTACCGTTTTACTTTTTTCTACATAATGTCACTCTGTGTGTTACCTGTGACTTTTTCTTTCAGCATGATTGAGCAATTTATAACATCACATAGGATTTTTTATTAAGACACTTTTTAAACCATGAAATTTTACACAAAAATGTTTTAAACTTAAAAAAATTATTTTTTTAAGTTAACCTTCTCGACTCAAATTGGAAATTATGAGCATGTTATTTATAGATGCAAGTCTCTTCAGTTCACTTGCAAGCTTTTTTGGCTTACCATGCACAGCAGAACAATCTGTATCATTAAAACATTCCACAATGAGGCTGCGGTGGCTTAATGGATAAGACATGAGTCTACAAATCCAGGGTCTCTCACCGCTGTGAGTTTGAGTTCCATTCAGACCACATGTTGGAAAGTGAATTTTCCTTTCCATTTGCCTTTACTGGTTCACCTGGTATCAGTATAATGGACTGGGGGAGTGGTACGCTTGTCTGCAGCATATTGACTCGATGATGTAGCACCTTAAAGTTGCCCCGAGTGTGCGCTAGTACAAGGCAGACCATACAACACACTCGCACTTTACATGCATACACAAAATTTTTCATGGATTAATCCATAGAGATTAATAAAATAGTTCTCATCACGAATAGCTGAAAATTGCTGATGCGACGTTAAGCAACATTCAACCAACCAAGCAAGCAACCAAAACATTTCACAAAATGATGTCACAAAAGTTCATTATTTGATCTAGATTCTACAGCTTGGTTTCTTTTTATTGGACATGATTATGGATCACTTTTATGTTCTACGTTTGTATCACTCTCGTGAAAGATTCTAGTGTGAGAAAATTATGCCAGTTCACCTGGTGGAGATTGGTGGTTTTGTTTAGATTCCTCCAGTTTCTAGGTTTTTCAAAGATAGGATTATTTTGAACTTTTTAAATCTTTGTGCAAAATTTCATCGGTCTTTTGCATTTAATTAAAAATATTTGTATTTATCTTATTTTCTCTTTTTAACATTTTTGTATTTTCTTTTTATTTCTTTTCAGTTTGCACTTTCCATTTTTACAGCTACAATTTAAAATCTGGAAATTTTACATCCCCAAATTACGGGGGTTATTACCCACGTAACACAGTTTGTCAGTATATATTTCATGGTCATACGGAAGAGCATGTTGTCATCGGTTTTAGTCAATTCAATGTCGATGGTATTCCACCTAGGTAAAGAAAACTATTGTTTTTTGTTTTGTTTAAAGCATTTCATATTTACACAGTGTTACCTTAATTGAAAAATACAGTTATTCTTAAAGAAATATTTCAAGTAGTAAGAAAAACTTTAATGCAAAATTTCATCAGCGTCTCAGAATATTTTACGAGGTTTTTACAAAACTGAATAAAACAATTAAGATTTATTGACAGAATTTTCTTGCTTGGTTAAACAAATATTTTGTGTTAATAAAAATATTGATTAAGATTTTAACCTATCAAAAATTTATAAGGTTTTTTGAATGTGTTTTTCTCACAAATTAAAATTTTACACTGCAAGCTTTAGCTAGATTTTAATTGCATGAGTTCACATTTCATTCTAGACACTATCTTTTCATTTCTAATTAAAAAATTTTCATTAACGTTTTTTATACAGTCATATTTTTCATTAGTGTGTTTTTAAAATAATTTTTTTTTTTGAAGTGATATTTTTATTCACATCTTTTAAAGTCATATTTTTTAATTTGTATTTCTTGTGATATTTTAAATATCTGTGAATTTATGATCTGCTTGTTTTGAATTTTTAAACACATTTATTCTTTTTAACAAAAATTGAAATATGCATTAATGCTTTTATAAATTTTCAATTTGATTTTCTGTAAGCAGATGGCAGGATTCAGTTTCTTATCTTGATTTTGGGGCTCTTCGGTAAATAAGTGGTCAAAATCAAAAACAAACATACTAATCCATGTCCGAATCATAATCCAGAAGCAAAGTAAAAACTTTGGAACTGACAAGTTAGGTTAGACACGTGAACTTCCACCAGGGAAGTGAGGCCGGGTGCTCCGGAAGGGTAAGCACCTCCTGTTTAGCTAGCCACAGCATTTCTTACTGCCTGGGTTTGAATCCCCTATGGACAAAGTCTACTGTTGTTCCAGGTAACTTAGATAGTCGATTTATCTTTAATATAAAATCAAGTATTTTAATATTGGTACTTATTTTGGTATTCCTGTAAATAAAATCATATCACCTATCAAACCTATAAGGTTTGCGGACTTGAACTTGAATTACAAAACAGGTATATACCGATACTTTTGACGTTTTTCATAACAGAGAAAAACCAATGTGTTGTATATATACCTCAATGTACCTCAGATAGGTTTACATCACACCTGGTTGACCTGCATACTCATTATCACACGGGTAAAACAAGGTTGTCTTTGAGGTGTGCGGGTCGGGTTTTACTCATACTCATGTATATGTATAATAATTACCCTCCATGCAATGTTCTAAATTTGCATACGAGGCACGGATAACGAAAAGGCATATTTGCAGTGTTTGAAAAACTAATTTTCGGTATGTAGAGCAAAAACAGACAGCTGTAGAACACTTATTTTTTGACATTTAATTGGGCTTTTATATTTTAGATTCAATATGTACAACACTGAATATAAATAATTAAACATAAAAGCTTAATTGACAAAAAAGCGACTATCTAAGTTCCCTGGAACAATAGTAGTGTGAGAAAGTTTGTCAGTTTGCTTGCTGAAGTTCATGGTTTTCTCTGGTCACTCAAGTTTCCTCCACTATTCCTGTGAACCACTGCGGTAGCTCAATTGGAAGAGTGCTCGCTCCATAAGTGGGAGGTCGTGGGTGCAATCCCTGGCCGGGTCTGACCCAAGACTTAAAAGTGGGTAGTGACTGTTCTTTTGCCAAGCACTCTGCATTACGAAAAAGAAAGTCACGGTTCTTTCGGATGGGAACTTAAAATAAACGAGGTCCCGTGTCACGGTGGGCTTGGCATGCTAAAGAACCCTGCTGTATAATGCCATCAGCGCAATGCACAGGCAAAAATTCTGCACCTTCGCCTTCAGCTGGCGACGTCTCGATATAAGTGAAATATTCTTGACTGGGACATTAAACATCATTACTCACTCACTCACTCCACTATTCCTGAACTAACAGTCTTGATATAAGTAAATAAACTCTTGTTTAGGGCATAAAACACTATAAATTTAAAAAAAAAATCTTCATTTCACGTCACAAAGTAACTAGTATTTGTGAAAAGTCATGAAAACATCTTGACTGAATTTTAAAATGTGATTACTTGTAATTTGAATTTAATTTTTAACTAGAATTAAGAAAAGATGCTGCAATTTCAATTTTTTGATAATTGTATATGCTCTGATTTTCAAATAAATAATTTTATTCCTATCCACAGCAAGACAGGATATTATCTAATGTCCCATTAAATGCCATGAGGCACCTTAATAGTGGAGGGGTCTATAGAGCTGACTTTTAGTTCACAACAGGTTCAAACCCCACTCAAGGCAAATTCTAAAGTGAGAAAGTTTGTCAATTTGCTTTCAGTGTTTGAAAATACAGAAAAATATAAACAGATTAAGCCACTACTTTAAATAGATTTCACCACTATTTATGTTAAAATTAAAAGAAGTTGAAAAGCTATATCTAAAAGTGTAAGGCTTTCCGAGTAAAAGTAACATAAAGCATTGATAGCAACTTATCTAATCTGCTCTTTGTATATTGGAGTTAATTGCTAGTGAATATTTTAAAGAGTTTTGTTTTAATTTTACACATTTCAGCTGTGGGGAACATCAAGATAGTGACTATGTAGAATTTTCAAATTTTGACGAAGCTGAAGACAGAAAAATGAAGAAAAGGTGTGGACACGAAATTCCTCCAGAAACGAAATCAGATGGAGCATTTTTCCGAGTAACTTTTAAATCTGATGATTCCTATGATGGAACAGGTTTTTTAGGACATTATAGGTTTATTGAAGGTACACAAAATAATATTATAAGAAAGAGTTATTTATTAATTAAAGCCACATCAGCATCATTTCAGCTTTTAACAGCTATTTAGAATTACATAGGGGAGACATCTCCTAAAATTACCTCCCTTTGTCTTTAACATTAAGGGAGATAACTCATTTTACTCCATGTCATTACAAGCCAAAATTATACGAGTGATACTTGAAATGCGCTTTATGATTAGTCAGTGTGCAATTTGAAACATATTAAAACTGTCTCATAAATCTCTAGGCTTTTAAAAACTGCCTTTTTGACCCCAGTAATTTTTTAAATCTACGGAAATGCATTAATTCAGACTCTGGTATAACAGAAGTGTATTACTCTATATAGATATAGCATCAACCATGTATCTTCTCCAGTGCTCAAAATTGGGTTGAAATTTAAGCTAGTTTGAAGATTTATATTTGAATCTTTTCTACAGAAACAAAAAGAACATTAAGCCCAACTGAAAAGTTACAAATGTTCAACTAGCAGACTGACCTACATTTCGAACCCAGATTTTTTCCAGTTTTTTACTTCAAGGCCCATTCAGAACTAATGTATGTGCTCCGTTTACACCACCTAGGTACCACTCAAGTCAGATCCTAGTGTGAGAAAGTTCGTCAGTTTATCTGCTGAAGATCAGTGGGGTTCTCCAGCATCCCTGAATTGACTGCCTCAATATAAATGAAGAAATCTTTACTTGGAGATAAAACTCCATTATGCCACTAAATTACACCTAGGAAAACTTGAAACAATGGCCTATACAGAAATTCAACCATATAACTTCTACTGGGTCTTAATGGCCAAATAAATGGTCGAAAGTTCCAGACTACAGATAAAGTTGCCACTTGTTTATTTATTTATTTATTTTATAATTCCAGAATCAAGTTCATCAACAGCAACAGCCCCACAGGGATCTAACCCCTCATCAGCGGCCAGAGCCTCAAGTAGACTATCATTAGTTATAACTATTGGACTAGGTTTAATTAATATAATTATTATGCATTGTAAATTATGATTGTTACCATGACGATAAAATTCTGCTGTTTTCTGTGATATTCTATGATACCATTATTGTTGTTGATTTTTCTTTCTTTTATCAATTTAATTTTTTTTTTAATTAGGCCATTTTTGGGGTAAATTTTGTATATATCTGCTCAATGTCTGTGGTACGAGATTAGGAAACTAGTTGTTATGGTAACCAATTTAAAGTAAATCCATCCAATGAAATGTATTTAAAGTCCTAATTGTGACTTTATTAAGAATTTGTTTTATAAAGAAAAATAGAGATTTATGTAAGTTAAAAAAAATAACATTCTTACCAGACCATTCAGACATTCAGATAATGGCTGACCGGGATCTGACCCAAGACTTGAAAGTGGGTAGTAAATCAACTGTTCTTTTGGCAAGCACTCTACATTTTCTCTTGTATGATTTAAATCTTATTTTAGATTGAATAGGTTAGCGATGTGAAAAATTAGTTGGTGTTTGCTTGAATTTAGAATTACAAAGGGGAGACAACTTTTAAAATTATCTCCCTTTGTCTTTAACTTTAAGGGAGATAACCCATTATACTCCATGTCATTAAAAGAAAGGAAATTAGAGTTGTAATTCAAACATAAGAAATGTTTTAAGTTTACCAGTGTAGTAGCAATAGGAAAATATTATATAGGTCACGTTTATAGTTGTATTACATATCCAAAATTTAAAATGTATTTAGTGCGTGTCATGTGATGTATTTGATTTTCATCATCGATAAATCATCAAAAATCAGATTTCAAAATTGAAAATACTGCCAAAATCTACCAGAAAAAATAGAAAAAATTCTATGCAAAAATCTACTAGTAATGGAATTTTAAACACAATGCACATGTAGTTTATTTACGTTTACATCTATTGTGAGCAAACAACATTGACCTGTCTGCTTGACCTTTCATTAGGAATATGTCCACCCAATACATAAGTAATGTTAGGGTTTGCAGTTAATATATTTTCAATGAATGAACATACACTTATAGCATCTAACTTAAGGTAAATATAGTTTTTAATGTCTTAAACCCTCGAGCATTGATATTTGTTTGAAATAGGCATTTCTAAATATGTAGGCAAAATCAACACTATCTTGTGTTCCCTGTACATAAATGCATTGGTTCTTAATAGATATTTGATATCAAAGGTCAAGCAGACAGGTCAGTTTTGTTTGCCTACACACAGAGGTAACTGAATCTGTATCTATCATAGAATTGGGAGTGTGTTTTAAAATGTGTTATAGTTACAATTTTGAAGGGTTTTATTTCAATCAAACATATTTGTTGTTATAGTTACATGTGATGATAATATTACAATGAACATTGCCATTTATTATTATTATTATTATTATTATTTATGATATGCCAATGAGAAAATTTTGCTGGAAAACATCATTTGGATATTTTAGATTGCCGTGACACCCATACTTTGTAAAATTGTATGTAGATTGCCATGACACCCATGTTTTATAAAGTTATATGTAGGTTGCCATGACACCCATGTTTTATAAAATTATATGTAGGTTGATATGACACCCATATTTTATAAAATTATATGTAGGTTGCCTATACTTTGTAAAAATGTATGCAGATTGCCATGGCAACTGTATTAATCATCAGAATTTCTGTGTCAATAATTGGCATTTTAAGATCTGTACAGTTTATAGACCCTATGCATGAAATTTAAAATTTAACCAACATACACTAAAAGCCAACACTTATGGTGACAATTATCTTTTTAGTATGACAAATCAATTGTCACAGAAATCTTCTTGTTGAATTCACAGCAAATTTTATCATTGGAAAATAAAAAAAAACATTGCCATTTATTGTAATTAAGATACTCAGAGAGAGAGAGAGAGAGAGAGAAAGAGACAGAAAGAGAGAGTGGGTGTGTGTCTGCGTGTAAGAAAATGGATGTGTCTGCATGCGAGAGAGAGAGAGAGAGTGTGTGTGTCAGCGAGAAAGAGAGAGATGGTGTGTTAAGTCTGCATATAAGAAACTGGATGTGTCTGCATGCAAGAGAGAGAGTGTGTGTGTGTCAGCGAGAAAGAGAGAGATGGTGTGTTAAATTTAATATTGTAAAATATTGTAAATAAGAATCATATCACTACATGTAAATATGTACCATGCAAATCATTAGTTTTGGTATAATTGTGTGATGCATGCTTGTATGTTTGTTTATATTCGTTTTATGGGATATGTCCAAAACAAGTAATTTATAGAACTGAAATGTCTGCATTCATTGTTGGCTAATGATATGTGACTCACCTGTATGCCATGTGATGATATGTGACTCACCTGTATGCCATGTGATGATATGTGACTCACCTGTATGCCATGTGATACTTGATTGTCTGCCTTGATCCTATTACAAGTCATTGTTATGAAAAAATGAACAATCAAAATCGATGCCATTATTTCAACTGTTGTCATGATAAAAAAGAATTGTGATAAAAAAAACATCATCAGTTGCAAAAGAAATGGTTTTGATCCCAAGCTTATACATCATCATATTCATGTGAAAATGTGTGACTGGTTTTATTTACATCACAGTATACAAATTTTCAATATAAAAGTTATATTCAGAAAAATGTGCAAATAAAACAATTGACATGTCATTTTCTGGGGATTACCAATGTTTAAAAAGATAAAATGTTGCCATTTGACGGTTTCAAAAACATTTTAGACAAGAAGGAATAGATTAAAAGAATCGGCAAGCCTCAAATATACCAAATATACAAGGCCTTCGGTTGAGATTTCCCTATCTAATATGACCGGTAGCGATTGATTCTTTTTCTCACACCTTATTCCTTTAAAAATCCATTAAAAGCTTCTAAGGGTTATAGAAAACAGCTGTTTATTCAGGCGTAGCATGTAACCTGTCTCAACCCTAGTGCGAGACATGGGGAAACCCACATGGGTAAAAACAAGAGATTTCCATGTCACAGGAGTGAGAAAATAACTATTTTTATTGTAGCCCAGGTGAAATACACATTTGAAATTCCAAAAATAAATATTTCACATTTATACACCTTTTCAACAAAACATGTCCGCAATCAGGGATTTTTAACAGAA
The DNA here is from genome assembly GCA_021292105.1 of Anadara kagoshimensis. NCBI lineage: Eukaryota > Metazoa > Mollusca > Bivalvia > Arcoida > Arcidae > Anadara > Anadara kagoshimensis. Next base: position 52,672,095 of record CM037865.1, read on the forward strand.
ATGATGTCAGAAGCAACACACTGCTCTAGTTAACCACATATCACACAAATTACATGTTAAGTTTTTATCTTGTTATTCTTACTCTTACTGTTTCGATCGTTTTTAGTTGTAAGCGTCCACAGTAGGTGGCCTACTCTTTTTCGAGCAATACAGTGGTGTCTTTAGTGTGCACTGAGACACGGGACCTCTGGTTTAGGTCTCATCCGAAATACTACCGGTATACTAGTATTTTAGCTTTTTTCAGCTATAGTATGGGCGGGAGATGAAAATCATCTCAAAATTTCTAAATTCCCATTAAATTAATAATGGTATGTTTTCTATATAGCTACCAACTCCTTTCAAATTCTGAAACATATCAACTCCTTTCAAATTCTGTAAGGTATTAACTTCTTTCAAATTCTGCAAGGTATTAACTCCTTTCAAATTCTGTAAGGTATTCACTCCTTTCAAATTCTGCAAGGTATTAACTCCTTTCAAATTCTGTAAGGTATTCACTCCTTTCAAATTCTGTAAGGTATTCACTCCTTTCAAATTCTGTAAGGTATCAACTCCTTTCAAATTCTGTAAGGTATCAACTCCTTTCAAATTCTGTAAGGTATTAACTTCTTTCAAATTCTGCAAGGTATTCACTCCTTTCAAATTCTGTAAGGTATCAACTCCTTTCAAATTCTGTAAGGTATTCACTCCTTTCAAATTCTGCAAGGTATTAACTACTTTCAAATTCTGTAAGGTATTCACTCCTTTCAAATTCTGCAAGGTATTAACTCCTTTCAAATTCTGTAAGGTATCAACTCCTTTCAAATTCTGTAAAGGTATCAACTCCTTTCAAATTCTGCAAGGTATTAGCTCCTTTTAAATTCTGCAATATTTTCTTCATCTGAAGATACTATTACATTATTGCATGGTTTTAAAAAACTGTTTTGTCATGCAATAATCCTAACCTTTGTAAAAATGCATTTACTTTTACACATGTTTTAATCTTTAAAAATCAATAAATTCTATTTTCGATGAAAATTGTAAAGTTATGCTCCATTTTATATATGTCATTACTTTTTATTTCAGTTAACCCTATAAGTAATTTAAACAAATTTTCTTGTTTGATTCTTTCCTTACATTAACCTTAATGCTCTCCTCACCAGAAAGCGCACAAGGCTGTTATGCAATCTTTCCATTTTTGCCTGTCCTTTGCTGCTGTTTTTGCTGTTCGATTTTTTGAATTACCATGAAGTTTTAAAAAAGCTCCATTTAGCGATTCATTTTTACCTTACTTAGACAGAAATGTTGGAATGTCATCAGAAATGATAGATTTTATATAATTAATCCTTAATTAACAAATTGGGCGATATACTTGGTAAAACTTGGTTTGTTCAGTTTGAATTACTGTTATAAAGATGGGACTTGTAAATCCACTAATTGGCATAGTATCTCATGCAACACTGGACTTTCAAAAGTCTCATTAAAACTAAAATACATTGAAATCAACATGCTATATCTATCAAAAACAAACATACCAATCCAGGCCCCAGTTTCACAATCATTCCTTAACTAAGATTTTCCTTAACTTAAGTTTAGCAAATTATGATAACATTTTTTAAAAATATAAAGAAACATTTTTGACAAAACTAAATAAAAATTTCATAAGCTTGAAGTGATCTTCAAAATGAAATCTTAAATTCATGAATATTTTCATAATTACCAAAATTATTTAAGGAATAACTGTGATATTATTTTTTTTTATTGGTGTATAAAAGAAAAAACGATTTGCACACTGGATAATGCGCGTAGCGCATTATTCAAAAGTGTGCAAATCGTTTTTAGCTCACCTGAGCCAGAGGCTCAGATGAGCTATTGCAATCTATCACCGTCCGTCGTCCGTCGTGCGTCGTCCGTCGTGTGTAAACTTTACATTTTAATCTTCTCCTCCAAAACTACTGGGCCATATTTAATGAAACTTAGTGATTATCATGCCTGGGTAACAGCCTTTCAAAATTGTGTTCGGGGTTTGGCCACGCCCAATAAGATGGCGGCTGTTACTAAAAATAGCAAAAAGACAAAAAAATCTTCTTCTCTGAAACCAAAAGGTGCAGGCAAATTTTGATTGGATATTTGGATTCAGCATACCTGGGAACATTAAAATTGTGTTTTTCATGAAAATTAGACGAAAAATGGGTTACGCGTTTTTTGCGTAAAATTACGTAATTTTTAATTTTGATATATAGATAAAGGTCATAGGTTCAAAGGTCAAGGTCATAGACACGAACAAATACTTAAATGGTTAATTATCTCAAAAACTATAAATTTTTGTATAGGCATGTATATTAGAATATTGTAGGTATTGGCCTAATGATCATTTTGATATATGAATGAAGGTCATAGGTTCAAAGGTCAAGGTCATAGAATTGAACGAATACTTAAAAGGTTAATTATCTCAAAAACTATAAACTTTTTGTATAGGCATGTATATTGGAATATTGTAGGTATTGGCCTAACGATCATTTTGATATTTGAATGAAGGTCATAGGTTCAAAAGTCAAGGTCATAGATGCAAAGTAATACTTAAATGGTTAATTATCTCAGAAACTATTATACTTTTTGTATAGGCATGTATATTAGAATATTGTAGGTATTGGCCTATCGATCATTTTGATATATGAATGAAGGGCATAGGTTCAAAGGTCAAGGTCATAGATGCAAATGAATACTTAAAAGGTTAATTATCTCAAAAACTATAAACTCTTTGTATAGGCATGTATATTGGAATAAGGTATGTATTGGCCTAACAATCATTTTGATATATGAATAAAGGTCATAGGTTCAAAGGTCAAGGTTATAGATGCAAATGAATACTTAAATGGTTAATTATCTCAAAAACTATAAACTTTTTGTATAGGCATGTATATTGGAATAAGGTACGTATTGGCCTAACAATTATTTTGATATATGAATGAAGGTCATAGGTTCAAAGGTCAAGGTCATAGACGCGAACGAATACTTAAATGGTTAATTATCTCAAAAACTATAAACTTTTTGTATAGGCATGTACATCGGAATATTGTAGGCATTTGCACAACAATCATTTTGATATATGAATGAAGGTCATAGGTTCAAAGGTCAAGGTCATAGATGCAAACAAATACTTAAATGGTTAATTATCTCAAAAACTATAAACTCTTTGTATAGGCATGTATATTGGAATATTGTAGGCATTGGCCTAATGCACATTTTAATATACAGATGTTTTAGCTGTTTATAAATAATATATTGTAGCTAGACTTTAAATATGTTATATATAGCATACTTATATAATAATTATTATAATTAATTTGCAAAAATACTTGCATATTATTGGCCCTTACTGCTGAAAATTTTGAAATTCTCTTTTATTAATGTCATTGACCATTGAACCTCTGCATAAGATATGTACTCTTCTTCAGGTGAGCGTTAAGGCCCATGGGCCTCTTGTTTCTTTTATACACCAATCAAAAAAAATAATATCACAGTTATTCCTTATAATTTAATTTAGACATTCTTTAATTATTCAAGAAATTAAAAGAAAACCCAAAAAAATCTGAAACATTTAAATCAAGTTTAATTATATCTACATCGATAGTCATCATAAGGCGGATGAATATGACCCAATTGTTTTTTTATAATCGTGGTCTCATTCATAGTGATGAGTATTGCAGATGTAAACAATGAAGAAGTTCCGGTTAAATCCGCCAAAACGGGGCAAGTGGGCGGAGCTAATCTAAATTTTTTTTATTGAGGTATAAAGAACAAAAATTGGTCACGTGGTCTCCATTGTTTTGTATTGTGTTCTGTTGTATAAACAAATTTTAATTAAATTATTAATGTATGAAATTTGCCAGATTTAAGTTGAGGAAAATCTTAGCTAAGGAATGATTGTGAAACCGTGGCCTGGTCTCTATCTCATTAAATTTAGGAATACAAGATTATAAAAATCATTGTTTATAGTGTCTGGATCAACAGTCAATACATGCTGCATGTACCATCAATTTGTTTCAGGGCTTTTCTACCCCTTGATTTAGGGGTGAAATTGGGCCCCATTCCAAATGGCAATAAACCTTAATATTTTCCATAATTTGAGCTATTTTTCAAATTATCTTTAAATACCTTACTTTTTACAATTTATCTTGACTATAATACTGTTACCAGTATAAATTCATTTATTTACACAGTTTTTGCATTTCTTTAGACTTGTTGAATGAAATAGCTGGATTTTTAAAATTTGGAATTTCCAATTTGCCTGGACTTAAGTTTGCTAAATTCGCAAAGCCCTGACACTTTTTAAAACAAGTCAGCGTTGCCATGTTTAATAAAGGGAGATAACTACGTGCTTAGGATTATTGAAAATGTGTATAAAACCTGTGCTGTAGTTAAATGCAAAAAATACACAAGACACTGTATATGTGCAACCAAAACTTTAGGGTGTCATTAGAAATAAAATATTTGTTTTTAGAAATAACTTTTTATTTGGAAACTTTAATTTCCATTTTTATTAAAGGGGTGGTTAAACTTTAAACATAAAATTAAACATTTTAATATTTTGTTAAGTTTTCAAAGCTGTTTTCATCTAGGGATCCAAACATTTTCTGGTATGCACTGTTTTCCACAAGAGGCACCAAAAGGCAGATTTGACTGCCTAAAACTCTAAATTGGCTGGTTAGAATTCATAAAATTGCCTTTAGAAGACCTGAAAACGTTTTCGGCCTAGGCCGCCCCCTTGACACCTAGCCTATTGGGTTAGTCAAATTACCTCCTGCTACAAATTTTAGGTTATCACTGGGTATGAAATTAAATATGTAAATTTGATATAGATAGTGTCAAAGTGGCTAAGTGGTCTTGGATTACAGACTTTGCATACACAATACAAAGCTTTTGTGAGATATTTCCAAAATATTTAGTTTGGAAATCATTTGTCATCCATGACATTGTCCAGTACAATTCATCAAGGAAAATAACTCTCCTTATTTTCCATGGATGAAAGCCATGCATACACAATACAGTCAAACCTGTCTATTAAGGCCATCCAAGGGAACCAGAAAAAAGTGGCCTTTATGGGCAGGTGGCCCTTATATACAGGTTCAAAGGATATGAAAAAAGAACTATTGGGATACAATTTTACTTACCTTTATAAGCAGGTGGCCCTTATATATAGGTGGCCTTTTAGGCAGGTTGGATTGTACTTAGCTTTTGTGCGATAAACCCAGTCAAATAGAACTAGACATTAGCAGGAAAAACCTTAATTTGTATACTGAAACCTTTTTAGTTGATCAAAATTTTCAGTTCGGAAAGTGTTTCGATTCAAACACTATAGTAAAACATGCATATAAGGTTCACAATTACACCAAATACATGGAGAGTACAAAGTCAAATATTGGGCCCGACCGCTCCTCTATATAAGTCTATTTATAACAACATAGTGAACACCCTTACACCGAATACATGGAGAATACAAAGTCAAATATTGGGCCCGACCGCTCCTCTATATAAGTCTATTTATAACAACATAGTGAACACCCTTACACCGAATACATGGAGAATACAAAGTCAAATATTGGGCCCGACCGCTCCTCTATATAAGTACATTTATAACAACATAGCGAACACACTTACACCGAATACATGGAGAGTACAAAGTCAAATATTGGGCCTGACTGTTCCTCTATATAAGTCTATATATAACAACATTGCGAACACCCTTACACCAAATACATGGAGAGTACAAAGTCAAATATTGGGCCCGACCGCTCCTCTATATAAGTATATTTATAACAACATAACGAACACCCTTACACCAAATACATGGAGAGTACAAAGTCAAATATTGGGCCTGACCGCTCCTCTATATAAGTCTATATATAACAATATAACGAAGTTCAAAATAGAATCCCCAGGGCTTCATTATAAACTTCATTTACTGTATTTTTAATAAATTCTAAAATTTGCATGCCACAAGGAAAATGTTTTGATCTACAGATGTTTTGAGAGTGGAGTTTCTGTAGATGTATACATGTACCTCTATATATAAAGAGTGTGATAAATGAGTATTAAGCACAAGAGAAAATGTTATATGTGTGTGAATTTAAAGAAATCATGAATTGTTTGTTAGTCATCAATAAAACTTCTTTATACAATAAACATTATTGTATGGCTTGTTTGTTAGCTCAAGTGGCTAAATTACCACTGCGGAAGCTCAGTTGGTAGAGTCCTCGCCCCATAAGTGGAAGGTTGTGGTTTGATACCCAGCCTGGTCTGACCCAAAGACTTGAAAGTGGTAGTGACTTTTTTCGTCAAGCACTCAGCATTACCAAATAGTCAAGGTTCTTTCGGATGGGTACTATTAATAAACCAGGTCCTATTCCACGGTAGGCATGGCACAATAAAGACCCCTGCTGTCATCAGTGCAAGGCACAGGCAAAATTTCTGCACCTTTGCCTATAGCTGGCAATGTCTGGATATAAGTGAAATATTCATGACTGAGATGTTAAACATCATTACTCAACTCATCTGGCTAAAGCTGAGCTTATGTCATGATGAAGATTGCATACTACCATTAATTTTGATCCTCTCCTCTGAAACTACTAGACCAATTTGAACTAAATTTTTAATAGAATGGCCTTTGATGATAATGATTAAAATTTTTATCCAGTATGTCTGTCCAAAATAAAAAATGGCCACATTTGTATAGAATATTGCTCCCAAAGTGAGAGGTTACAAATCCAATCCTCTTTAAGTCAAGAATATTTCACTTATATTGGGGTGTCACCAGCTACACATAAAACAAGTTGGATTAATTGACTACATTGAGTTGAAAAGTCCTCCAGATCAAGATTAGTAAACCTGTGTCTGGATGTCACCAGGTATTGGTAATCTCTTCGGTTTCACAATCCTTTCTTAACTAAGATTTTCCTTAACAAACTTAAATCTGGCAAATTTGAAATCTGAATAATTTGGTTAATTTTCAAAATATTTTTTAATTTAAGGCATCATCATTTTGAAGATCTCTTTATGCTTATTTCATTTATATTCAATTTTGTTAAAACTTTATTTGCAGTACTATAAAATATTACCAAAATTTGTCAGATTTAAGTTAAAACAAGAGGCCCATGGGCCTTAACGCTCACCTGAAGAAGAGTACATATCTTATGCAGAGGTTCAATGGTCAATGACATTAATAAAAGAGAATATCAAAATTTTCAGCAGTAAGGGCCAATAATATGCAAGTATTTTTGCAAATTAATTATAATAATTATTATATAAGTATGCTATATATAACATATTTAAAGTCTAGCTACAATATATTATTTATAAACAGCTAAAACATCTGTATATTAAAATGTGCATTAGGCCAATACCTACAGTATTCCAATATACATGCCTATACAAAGAGTTTATAGTTTTTGAGATAATTAACCATTTAAGTATTTGTTTGCATCTATGACCTTGACCTTTAAACCTATGACCTTCATTCATATATCAAAATGATTGTTGTGCAAATGCCTACAATATTCCAATGTACATGCCTATACAAAAAGTTTATAGTTTTTGAGATAATTAACCATTTAAGTATTCGTTCGCGCCTATGACCTTGACCTTTGAACCTATGACCTTCATTCATATATCAAAATGATCGTTAGGCCAATACGTACCTTATTCCAATATACATGCCTATACAAAAAGTTTATAGTTTTTGAGATAATTAACCATTTAAGTATTCATTTGCATCTATAACCTTGACCTTTGAACCTATGACCTTCATTCATATATCAAAATGATGGTTAGGCCAATACATACCTTATTCCAATATACATGCCTATACAAAAAGTTTATAGTTTTTGAGATAATTAACCTTTTAAGTATTCATTTGCATCTATGACCTTGACCTTTAAACCTATGACCTTTATCTATATATCAAAATGATCGATAGGCCAATACCTACAATATTCTAATATACATGCCTATACAAAAAGTTTATCGTTTCTGAGATAATTAACCATTTAAGTATTAGTTTGCATCTATGACCTTGACCTTTGAACCTATGAACTTCATTCATATATCAAAATGATTGTTGTGCAAATGCCTACAATATTCTAATATACATGCCTATACAAAAAGTTTATAGTTTTTGAGATAATTAACCATTTAAATATTCGTTCGCAGCTATGACCTTGACCTTTGAACCTATGACCTTCATTCATATATCAAAATGATCGTTAGACCAATACCTACAATATTCCAATATACATTCCTATACAAAAAGTTTATAGTTTTTGAGATAATTAACCATTTAAGTATTCGTTCAATTCTATGACCTTGACCTTTGAACCTATAACCTTCATTCATATATCAAAATGATCGTTAGGCCAATACCTACAATATTCCAATATACATGCCTATACAAAAAGTTTATAGTTTTTGAGATAATTAACCATTTATGTATCCGTTCGCATCTATGACCTTGACCTTTGAACCTATGACCTTTATCTATATATCAAAATTATCGTTAGGCCAATACCTACAATATTCCAATATACATGCCTATACAAAAAGTTTATAGTTTTTGAGATAATTAACTATTTTGGTATTCTTGGACATCTGTGACCTTGACCTTTGAACCCATGACCCTGATCTATGTATCAAAACGATCCTCATGTTAATACCTACAAATAACTGAAAATCCTACGCCATTTTCACGAGAAATGTTAAAAAAATAGCATTTTTTATCAAAGGTAAAAAACTGGGACATGACCTTGACCTTCGACCTTGACATCAATTGGAAGAAAATTGCAAGACAAGATCAACAGTGAAAACTCCATACAATTATCTTCAGCCGTTATGAAGTTATAACAATAAATGTCTCATTTTAAAAATTACGTAATTTTACGCAAAAAACGCGTAACCTATTAGCCCAAGAGCTAGTGGGGTTTGAAATATGTGTCAATGGCCAAAAGCTTTGAAGGTTGTTTCTGATAGAAAAATGTCTGTAGTTTTCGAATTTGGGCGTCTTGTGAATGAACTCGTTTCCGATTTTTTTTCAGACGCGAGTTTTTACACTAGAATCGCATTTTTCAGCCGGTTTTTCGGTAATTTGATAATTCTGCATTATGGACGCGATATGGCCTTAAAATGTCTTATTACTGATGCGGTTATCAAGAATTATGATCATTGTTGACATTTAAGTTAAAAACTTCTTGATACATTTCAGATTTTTTTTTAAAATAACTATTTTAGGAAAAAAATAGACCAAAAATTTTGCGTTTTTAATATTTTGCCCTCTTTTATGTCTTATAAAAAAATAATAAAAGCATTTAAGTGAAATGTTTTACCATATTGTCACAGCCTAATGTGTTTTGCATTCAATAAAAGTAGCTGCATATCATTTGGTAGGAAATTGCGGCACCCACAGTGGAAAAACTTTCCCCTACCCCAAAAATTGCAAATTTCTCAAAAAATCGATCTTTACTACAAATTTTGCTATTAGTTGCCATACTGATTGTTATACCGTGTAAGCTTTAATACTTGGGTGACAACATTGAAGACCTCTAACTAAAAACTTCTTGTTAAGCATTCAATCTCAATTTTGTGGCCAATTTTAAACAACCGAGTTTTGCGTTTTTACTTAATCTTTATTCGTTAAAGTCTTGTAGCGCATTCAAAAAAAGCCTGATTATCAATATACTATTTTATTTAGAATCCCTGATGTTTGTGCTTTATTGTGCAAGTATAATGTATAACACAATCGTCACACAAACCCTTTCACCACAATTTATTCTTCCCCCTACCCCATATGCAATAAATAAGCGAGTTCGCGAGATATTGATTTTACACTTGTGCGTTCTCAGGCAGTGAGATTTTAAACACGGTAGAGTGTTATAACGTAAATTTGTACTTGAAACATATAGTAAATTACGCTGTTAGCTTGTTTATTCAATGCTTTGATTTTTTGTATTATTAAGCAATGATAGTGCCACGCCCTTTTGTATGACTCGGCAGATGGCGCTGCGCAAAGCGTTTGTGTTACGTTTTCTGTCATTGCAAATCACACGTGGTTGCAATTATAGATACTTTCATATGGTTGTTGTTTATGATAAGTAAGAAAAAACTATTCACCCCTTTTTTCTATTGTTTTGTTACCGTTTATATTTCGTGTGAACAAGTTGATTTTATTTAATATTTGTTTTTAAAAAGAATCCGTGTTCACAATAGAATCAATGAAGTTTTGACGCAGATAAGTAATCTGTTTGTTAATTCTATTTGATTCCGTGACTGAATTAAAATCACTGTAAATAATATTTTGCGATTTGTTTGTGATAACTCATTGTCATTTCAATTAGAAGTGTTGCAAAATGGCCAGCACACGGCTGGATACATCTAAGGGGAAACAGATATTACAGGGCGATAGCACAGATGAAACAAATCTTGTTTGTTGCCTTCATGTCGATAAACGTTTCCAAGATATAGAAATTAAACCTTTTGATGAAACAACATGGAGTAAAGTGGCAAAAGTTGCTGAATATCGTCTTTCGAAAACAAAATCCCACAAATATAAACAAATTTGTCAAGATCTTCCTCAAAACTTTGATCCTAAAACCAATGGTTATCACAGAATGTGTTACAAGAACTTCACTGCTGTCTCAAAAAAAGAACTAGAGTCTTTTTCCACTGTAGAAGTAGAAGAAGTTTCTTACACTTTAAGATCCCACACTGAACATTTATCGGACGAAACTTCCTCCTCCGGTATTTTTCTTCCCGTATGTTTGTTTTGTGGCCTCCTGACGAAGGGTAAGAAAAGGGAACAGTTAGGCAATTGTGAAAGTTTGGAAGCGGGAGAAAAAATAAAAAATGCTGCAATGGTTCTGGGTGATACAGATATGATTGCCAGAGTTTGTGATATAGATTTTGTTGCTAAAGAGGTTAAATATCACCATAGCTGCCGAAAACATTACTTAAATCTTTCTGAGAGGTGTATACCCGGGTCTGCTAAGACAGAATATGGCAACATTAGGCTAGGACACGAAAAAGCATTTAAATGGTTGACCGAATACATAAATAAAAACGTTATAGCACAAGGTCAAGCTGTAACAATTGCCTCCTTGTATGAATATTACACTACAATGCTGATGGACATTGGTCTTGATTGCTCCTCATATACCATCCAGACTTTAGAAGTAAAACTTCTAAATCACTTCAAAGATGATATTTGCATGAGTAAAATAGGTAAACGACAAGGCAAAATATTATATCCAAGCTTTCTAGATACAGATCAGATTATAGGTTTCCATAATACGTTTTTATTAAATTCCAAAGTCACTGAAGCTGCATACCAGTTGCGAAATACAATATTAGAAATGTCAAAGACATGTCCCCAATTACAGAACCCATTGACTGTAAATGAAATACAGAAAGGCCAAGCTAACCCCCCAGACATACTTATGCAGTTTTTTAAAACTCTATATACAGGGTCTTCAACAAAAGAACCTTCTGAAAGAATGAATAGATGCATCAGTTCAGCAGCAGATGATGCTTTGTTTGCTGTAACCAATGGCGAAATAAAGCCATCAAAACATTTATGTCTTGGACTGGGTTTTAAAAGTATGACTGGTAGTAGGAAAATTATTGAAGTACTAAATCATTTAGGGCACTCAATAAGTTACCATGTTGCGGAGACACTTGAAACTGAACTTGCAATGACAATATCAGACAGGAATCAGCTAACTCCTGATGGATTACTGAAAATTCCAAACTTGTCAACCGGAACGGCTTGGGATAATTATGATGAAAACACCGAGACTTTGTCTGGAAGCGGAACTTTGCACGACACAGTTGGAATATGTTACCAGAACACTCCCGACGAACAACATTCAATGGGGGACTCTCTAGGAATTCCACAAGTATCCACTACACAAACAAAGTCATTGAAACGTAAACGCTCTTTAGATATTGAGGACCCTATTTTAGAATCTTACAGAAAGCGTCCAAAAATAACAAAATTTCAATATCCCGTAAAAGCAATTTCGGACCCCTCTAATTTAAATGAGACCAGAAAAAGGGATTTAACATGGGTGATTTGTCACCATTTATTTTCTAATATACCCATGTGGTCAGGATGGAATTCTCTAATCACAGTAGATCATCTACCAGAGCAAGTGATAGGCTATATGGACAATATAAGTTTGCCACCGACCCGATTAGATGTGGTGTCGGAAACATTACGTCGATCGCAGATTGTGGCACGGGAATGTTCTGATAACACAGCAATTGTCCACTATGATCTTGCCATAGCTAAACCAGCGATGCAGATACAATCGGAAGAATCACCAAAGTACGACAATATTTTCATATGTTTTGGTCCTTTCCATATAATGTTGGCATATTTTGGCGCTCTTGGTCACTTAATTGAGGGCTCTGGCGGACCATATGTGCTAACCGAGACCAAAGTTCTGGCAGAAGGGTCTCTAAATGGGTTCATAAAAGGGAAGCATTATAACAGATGTCAGAGAATGCATACTATATTATCTCTTTCTTTCCGTATTCTCCATTTTCGGTCTTTTCTGGAAGAGCATGGTCAGATATCTGAATCTTTATACGAGCAGTTAGAACAATTCATTACAAATACTTCTTCAGAAGAAATGCAAAACGTTCTAGAGCAAGAAAATTTAAAATCTATTTTTGATATGTATGAAGCCTTTTCCAATGACACAAGAACTGGAAACCATGGATCAACAGCACAGTATTGGTTTATGTATATTGAATTAGTTGAACTTCTGTTACTTTTCAGTAGATCTTGTCGAACTAACGATCTACCTTTATTTACTTACTGCTTAGGAAAAATGTGTCCAGTATTTTTTGCAGCTAATAGACCAAACTATGCAAGATGGATGACACGCTATCACTTAAATTTACTTAACATTGATATAAGTCATCCACAAGCAAGAGCAATGCTTGAGAATGGTGGTTTGTCTATAAGACGCTCGAATAAATCATTTTCCAGAATTCCAGTGGACATGACACTTGAGCAGACAATCAATGCTGATGCTGCATCTCGTCTAACTGGCATTTCTGCATTCAGCCAGTCATATACGGCCAGGCGAAGATGGATGATTACACGAAGTGTCCGCAGTGCTATCGTTGGTGCTCTTCTCTCAAAAACTGGAATCCGGAAAAAGGGGGATGTGAATCAAGAGCTCAAGCCGTCGCGAATTCAGAGAGATAATAAAGATGTAAGTAGTTTGATCGACTGTATTAAAGCAACTAAGAATCCGTTTGATACAGAGATAAGAAATGAGGATCTCCTGTGCATATCAACTGGTAACAGAGTCAAAGATGATGTGAAAAATGAGATACTTAGTTGTGTAAAATATGGCGAGCAATCTTTTCACGACTTTAGAAATGGCTGTTTTGCAGATCCCTCTAGATTTGAAAAACCTATTACAAGAAACAAATTGCGCACTTTTGCATCTTTGGCACTTAAGGTTCGGGTTGAGGTGAAAGCAAAGAAAATCATACAGCTACAGTGTTCACGTGATCTATTTGGTAGGCTTTTGTTTTTGGCAACGACAACAGATATAAACTTGCAGAAAGTTTTTGAATATCCTCTCACTCCCGTGCCGCCAGCTCTTGCACAAATTGACGGGAATATGAATAAAACCGACAAATCAATACTTATGAAAATGTTAGAGAGCAAGGCTCATTCTGATCCTCCAGCTGCAAATCAAATTGATGCTTATGTCGTTGATGCCATGTTCCTTATACAGTTGCTGTCAAACCTACCAGATACTTTTGAAGGTGTAGCCAAAACCATTCTCAAGCTATTATGTAAACTGGCAAAAGAAATACACTTTGTTTGTGACACATATGTCCATCCATCCATCAAAGATATTGAAAGAGATATGCGAGGAGAGAGCAGTGGACCAGATATTGTAGTAATGGGCCCAAAACAAAAGCGACCTCATGATTTCCGTTCAGCTTTGAAATCTGCTAATTTCAAGAGGTCATTACTATCGTTTTTGCTACAAGAATGGAAGAATGATAACTATGCTGACATTCTTGCAGGCCATACATTATATTATGCAACAGAGGACCACTGCCATCAATTCTATTGCGAAAATGATGCAACAGTAGTGTGCAGTGAAGTGTCCAATCTTGCCTGTACCCACGAGGAGGCAGATACCAGGATCACCTTACATGTGCAATACATTGCCTCAAGGTCCGATTCTCCTAACGTAGTGGTTAGAGCAAATGACACGGATGTAATGGTTATTTTATTGTATCATTGTCACCAAATACATGCAAACATATGGATGGATTCAGGCACTGACGGCACCAATACTAGGCGATTTATTGATCTAACAAAACTGTCCAATGAAATTGGGATCGAAATGTGCCAAGTTCTTCCAGCTATCCATGCTTTCACTGGATGTGATTATACTGCAGCATTTCTTAGAAAAGGTAAAATTAGGCCTTATAATATCGTTGAAAAAAGTGCAACTTTCAGAAGCGTTTTCTCAAATATTGGAACAAATCAAAGAGTTAATGAAAGAGATATGAAGGTAATGGAATCTTTTGTCTGTGAAATGTATGGCAAAAAAAACATTAAAACAGTAAATGAGGCACGATTTGCCATTTTCAGAGAGAAATACGCTCCAACAAATCAAACTGACCCATTAGAAAAGCTCAAAGGAGCCGATCCGAGTTCACTACCTCCTTGTAAAAGTGTTCTTGTTCAGAAAATCCTCCGAACAGAATATGTTGCATATTTTTGGAAACATGCCAATTGCAGTTGTCCTACATTAAATACTCCACAAGAAAATGGATGGAAAAAAGAAAATAACAAGTATGCGATTCACTGGTTTGAAGGTGAACAGATTCCGAAAGATATAAGACTGAAGATGGACAGTACAACTTTTACAGAGGATGACATGGGAGAAGATGAGGATGTACGTGAATCCGACAGTAGTGATAGTGAAGACACTGATGATGAATGAAATTATAATTCTGAATGAATACGAGTTATTTTGAACCAGCCTGTCTAAGAGCACTAACACAGTATATCCCGTGAATTCGCATATCGTTAGCATATTGGGGTAGGGGAAGAATAAATCGTGGGTAATGGGTTAATGTGACGATTTTGTTACACATTATACTTGCACAATAAAGCACACACATCAGGGATTCTAAATAAAATAGTATATTGATAATCAGGCTTTTTTGAATGCGCTACAAGACTTTAACGAATAAAGATTAAGTAAAAACGCAAAACTCGGTTGTTTAAAATTGGCCACAAAATTGAGATTGAATGCTTAACAAGAAGTTTTTAGTTAGAGGTCTTCAATGTTGTCACCCAAGTATTAAAGCTTACACGGTATAACAATCAGTATGGCAACTAATAGCAAAATTTGTAGTAAAGATCGATTTTTTGAGAAATTTGCAATTTTTGGGGTAGGGGAAAGTTTTTCCACTGTGGGTGCCGCAATTTCCTACCAAATGATATGCAGCTACTTTTATTGAATGCAAAACACATTAGGCTGTGACAATATGGTAAAACATTTCACTTAAATGCTTTTATTATTTTTTTATAAGACATAAAAGAGGGCAAAATATTAAAAACGCAAAATTTTTGGTCTATTTTTTTCCTAAAATAGTTATTTTAAAAAAAAATCTGAAATGTATCAAGAAGTTTTTAACTTAAATGTCAACAATGATCATAATTCTTGATAACCGCATCAGTAATAAGACATTTTAAGGCCATATCGCGTCCATAATGCAGAATTATCAAATTACCGAAAAACCGGCTGAAAAATGCGATTCTAGTGTAAAAACTCGCGTCTGAAAAAAAATCGGAAACGAGTTCATTCACAAGACGCCCAAATTCGAAAACTACAGACATTTTTCTATCAGAAACAACCTTCAAAGCTTTTGGCCATTGACACATATTTCAAACCCCACTAGCTCTTGGGCTATATTTTTCATCTAATTTTCATGAAAAACACAATTTTAATGTTCCCAGGTATGCAGAATCCAAATATCCAATCAAAAATTGCCTGCAGCTTTTGGTTTCAGAGAAGAAGATTTTTTTGTCTTTTTGCTATTTTTAGTAACAGCGGCCATCTTGTTGGGCGTGGCCAAACCCCGAACACAATTTTGAAAGGCTGCTACCCAGGCATGATAATCACTAAGTTTCATCAAATATGGCCCAGTAGTTTTGGAGGAGAAGATTAAAATGTAAAGTTTACACACGACGGACGACGCACGACGGACAACGCACGACGGACAACGCACGACGGACGACGGACTGTGATAGATTGCAATAGCTCATCTGAGCCTTTGGCTCAGGTGAGCTAAAAATCTTAGTTAAGGAATGATTGTGAAACTGGGGCCTGGTAAGACATTTATATTGGTAGAGATGGTTCTTGAGTATTATGTCATAAGGGTCTTCTGAATTCAGAAACATTAGTCAAACTCATCCAGAAATTCAGTTTGTGATTAAAAACATACTAATTCATGTCCAAATCACAATCCCAGAGCAAAATAAAAACTTTGAATACTACCAAATAAAGTTAAATATGGGAACCTCCATAAGGGAAGTGAGGCCGGGTGCTCGGGAAGGGTAAGCACCTCTCGTTTAGCTAGCTACATCTGCGGTGTGTGAAATTAAAATTTAGAATTAAAGGAAAATAGAAACAATTGGACTATTGATCCTGTGGCAATAACAATTTTGTTGCTTGATAGGTATGATGCTTAATTGTGAATGGAAAAATTGGACTTTCCAAATTCATACTCTTAAAAAGAGTTGCCACATTAAAACCACAGAATGATTAACAAGTACATGTATATAACTGACCATTCACCCTAGAGACAGATATCTCAAACAAGGATGAATATTTCCCTGTCCAGAATGTGCTTTAGCAAAAACATTCATCCGAGTTTGAGATATTTCTGTCTTATACTGTTACTGGTGTAAGATTTTTTTCCTCACACATTTGCAACATAAAAACATGATTTTAAAACAAACTTTTGCATAAAAATCAGTTTTCATGCCACCATCCATGCCTTCTGTGTCATTGAATTTTGTTGAGGTTCTTGCGTAAAATGATTATGACGTCATCAATTTAGTGTTCGTAAGTGATCATGCCTCACCTGGAATGACCTTTATTTTTTCATAAAATTTAAGTCAAGCATGAAGCCTGTCTCAACCAAGGGTGAGACAAGGAAATCCCACATGGTTAAAAACAAGGAATTTCAATGTCACAGGTGTGAGAAAAAGCATTCTGATCATTTGATGGTTACCTGCAGTAGAATGAAGTTATTGTCAAAATTCTTTCATTTATATGAAAGTGGTCATTTCTAGAATGGTGGAGGAAACCAGAGAAAACCATTAACGTTTGACAAATGGACCGATACATTTTTGTCAGACTAGAAACTGCCAGAATGGAATTGAATGTAAATGGATAAGGCTTTCGCCACTGCACCATGTGATACCCACTAACGTTTGTGTGCAACCTTTATTTCCACGGATATGAAGTTGCATCAGTTGATGTTTTCCCAAAGAAACAGCGTTTTTGCAAGAATCTGTCTTGTAAACATGTTAAAAAATATCCAAAACAAACGTTAAGGGGTGTCATGTGGAACACTGACGAAACCCATTATACAGACAAAACTAAAAATAAAACACACAAAGACTCTAAAGAGATAATACAGCACTTTTAAATCTCTGAAAATGAAAATCATTATGTACAATATAAAATATATATATATAACAGATGTAGTTAAGTTGTTGCTGGTGCGTTTAAGTTTTCCTCAGTGACACTTGTCTTTAGGGGCGACGTTTTCTTCAAATTTAATAAATCTAAGACTGATTGTTTATATTTTTCCATGTTGTCTGCTGTTTCTCCATTGTTCATTAGGTTTTCCAGACTGTCTTTATATTGTTCAACTTGTTTAATTTTTAATAATTGTTCTTCACTTGTATCTGCTGGTAAATATTCCAATTTTTTAGACACATCAGATTCCTGAAATTAAAAAACACAAGTAAAGTCGGTGAATTAGGATCCCCCGCCAGCAGGTTCTTGTTTTTGTGATTCACACTTATGTTCAAAGGGCAATAACTTTAAGGAAAATGAGCAAACCAACTAAGTTAATGATATGTGCATTTCCTATCAATTCTGATGCTTTGCAAAAAGTGCTACATAGATATTAGTTTTGGAGAATTTGTGAAGACAAGAATTTCGGATGGAAGGAAAGACAGATGAATGACAACTCGGAATTTATATTCTCCTCTTCCTTCAAAAGTCAGGGGATAAAAAATATTTTAGCTAGGGATGTCCGATCATACAAAAATGAATGTCTGATCATACAAAAATTAACTATCAATAACTGGATAGACTTAATCAATTAACTAACTAATCAATTCATCAATTCACTGACTAATCAATTAAACCATTCACTAACTAATCAATTAACTGACTGATTAATAATCAGAATAACTGGTAAATTTTTGCATTTTAATTTATCGTAAATCAGTAACTACCTATAACAAAGCTGACAATATCATAATAATTAGTTTCATATGTGTTTAAGACCCATGTGTTCTCTAATTTTGTTCTTGCTTAGTGATTATACCTGGTAAGGATTCCAGTAGTTGACTTGACAAAACATGAATATTCTGTATAAAACTCTGGTTTGAATTTTTGATGCCATTGTTTCTTTACTCATTTCAATTAGCAGCTAAAGATCATGATCGGCAGCTAAAGGTTATCCCCTAATTACCATGAGGTTAAGAAGCCATTTATAAACAAATGTAAAATATCAGCAGTATTTACGCATTGCCCTATGCACAAATTAACTTGGAAGAAATTGTCAATTCACTATATACACGGACTAGAACACGGTTTCAACTCCGATTTCAGGAAATTACTGGATTTTCTGTCATATGTTTTAACTGGCAAATGTTAGGTTGTAATTTTAACTTCAAAATCGTACAAC
Organism: Anadara kagoshimensis; assembly: GCA_021292105.1. Classification (NCBI taxonomy): domain Eukaryota; kingdom Metazoa; phylum Mollusca; class Bivalvia; order Arcoida; family Arcidae; genus Anadara; species Anadara kagoshimensis. Next base: position 52,691,100 of record CM037865.1, read on the forward strand.
TCTCGCCAACATTGTAAGTGTAGGCAAGTATGAAGATGTAGTGATTTTGTTTGTTTAAAATTACTACCGAATAAAGGTAGTTTCCCATTGGGAAAAAAAACTTAAATTTCCAAATTTGTCCAAAGAAAAAAACAAAAAGAAACAGCGATGTATTGAAAATTAAAACTACATATAGTTGTCCCTGCCTACAAAATATAAGATACCGGTAGTATCTTAATATTGTGTCTTTGCAATGAGAATCTTAGCTACTGCCAGCATATCACATATGCAGTTTGCTAGATATCAGAATTTCAATTTTCCCAATCTTAAAGGCAGAAGGTAGTTTCAAAAAATGTAACAAAATCACTGAGATGGTACAAACCTTATATCTCTGTAAAAGTCTAATTATATTCTCTTTGGACTTGTTTATATTCCAGAAATATTGTATCATATCGTTAACTGTCCTGTCTTCTTCCCAGGGTTTAGTAACCTGTAAAATCAAGTAAAATAACGTTATTAAACTCATACATGTATGTCTCTTTCGTCCCTCTCCGACCCCCCCCCCACCACCTTGACAGTGAGGTATGGTGCATAAGAGGGATGTCAACAACAACAATCTTGATCATCATCATCATCATCAGCATCATCATCATCATCATCATCATCATTTTCATCATCATCATCATCATCATCATCATCATCATTTTCATCATCATCACCACCATCAGCATCAGCATCATCATCAGCATCATCATCATCATCATTTTCATCATCATTTTCATCATCATCATCATTTTCATCATCATCATCAGCAGCAACATCATCATTATTATCATCATCATTTTCATCATCATCATCATCATCATCATCATCATCATCATCATCATTTTTATCATCATCATCAGCAGCAGCAGCAGCAGAAGTACCAAACAACAATTCCAGAATCGGCAAAACTTCTTGTTACCATAATTACAATCATCATAGTAACACCATCATTATTATTTTTATCATCACCATCAGCAGCAGCAGCAGAACCAGAAGCAGCAACAACAATTCCAGCACCAGCATCATTGGCGCCACGAGGAAAATAAAAGTCTACAAACTCTACAAAAGCTTTAGATGATGCTTTGTACCAAATTTAAAAGCAAGATCTCAAGGTACTGGAAACAAAGTGCAAAAAAGGCGCAGAAAAATGGTCTGTGGACAAATTTTTCAAGACTAAACCGGTACTGTAATTTCGAAAGATAAAACTATGCACCAAATTTGAATGCAATGTCTCACAGCAGTGCAAAAAAGGTGCAGAAAACGGTCTGTGGACATACAGATAGGCAGACAGGTAAAGACGAAAGCTATAGTCCCCAAGCAGTAGAACCAGCAGCGGACTAAAATAAACCTGACTGTGCTAAGTTAAGTCTCTTTTCATTCACCCACTTACTTACCCTAGATTCATGATATAAAACTGTTAATAGATACATGGCATAATCGTAATTCTGTTTCTTTGTAGGACAGCTAAAAATAACAAAAAATATCAAGTTTACCTAAATACTAGTTTTTACAACATACATGTACAGTCAAACCTGCCTTAAAGGTCACCTCTATATAAGGACCACCTGTTTATACAGACCAGTAGATTTTTCTATCCCAATTGTTCTTTATCCATACTATTTGAACCTGTATATAAAGAACACCTGACCATAAAAGGTTCCCTTAGGTGGTCTTTATAGACAGGTTTAACTGTATATGAAAATTCATCTATATTGATAAATTTTAAATTGTCTCCAATAGTGACTTATCCCCCTCTAACCCTAATTCCCTTTATGGTCATAAACAAAAACCAAAAACTAAATACCGTATAAGAAGAAATATTAGCGATTTTCATGGAGACACTTGTACCGATATTATATCTTCTTAGCGAAAATTATTAATTTCCCTTGGTTCACTTTTCCTACAGTCGGAACCATGAAAATTTCTAACTGGGAAATAGTTTAGAAGGTCAAAACCGAAAAAAATTTCTACCACTGATATTTCTTATACAGTATCAGGTCGGATTTTGCTTGCATGTTAATCAAAAAAGATCAAGATCATTTTAGAATTGTTGCATTAAAGGGAAATAACTCCTCTGTAAATGAAATCATTATTCCCAAAAACCATTCTATCTGTGGATAGACAGACAAGTTTAAACTAATATACCAAAATACCTATTTTTCAATTAAGTTTCACAAAACTTTGCATTATGTGCTTTAACAAGCCACAAGTAGATATGATTTTACTTATAGAAATGTCAAAAAACCTAAATACAGTAAAACCTCAATTCATCGCCACCATTTGTTCAGTCACATTTTGGCGTTATAAAGGGGTTTGGCGATAAATTGAGGGAGGCTCATAAAGAAAAACATCAACAAAATGGATTTTGGGACTTCAAAATAGTGTGGCCATAAGCGAGGTGGCAAAGTTATCGAGGGGCATTATGACGAGGTTTTACTGTATTTCTATTTCCAAAAACGGAAATCAATACTTCTATAGATGGATACACAAGCCGATTCTTATATCACTTGTTGGAGTAATCAAACATAGCCTAGTATCATATCTAATCCATAAAAAAATCTAACCACATACATTCATAATGAATATCACCACATGCTGGTAGAATCAGTGATTTTACTTACCTAAAATTAATACCGATAAAAGTAGTTTCTCCTGGGGAAAAATGACTAAAATTTCGTAATTTGACCACTAAAATTCCCAAAAGAATGGGAATACCGGTATACTAGAAAATTAAATCCAGTTGTCGTTACCCACAAAATTGTTACAATATAACACATCATAGCTATTGGCTGCATGTCATAATGAAGTTTGCTTTATATTGGAACTTTAAATTTTTCCCAACTTTGAAGGCAGACTGTAGTTCTTTGAAGATGAATCAAAATCACAAAGAATAACATAGGCAAGATTAGTCTTTATATAGGTAAACCACATTGGCCTGTTCGTTTGACCTTTCATTAAGAATATTCATATAGGAGGGTCTACCCAATAAATGGGTAGTGTTAAGATCCAAGTTAATACATTCACACGTGTGCTCTATGAGGTGAGTATATCTCATGGCCGATATATATAGATGTATACCTGTGTTACCTATACACAGATGTACCTGGTTCGTAATAAATATTCAAATTAAAGGTCAAGCGGACAGGTCAAAGTTGTTTACCTATACTAGGGTTAAGACAATTCACCACTAAATACTTACTGCTGACAATCCAATGACCTAGAAATGATTTGTTGTGGTTCACCGCTGTATCATGTGATCAATACCTCTTAATGTTTGTGTGGAGTTGAGTTGAGTAATGGTGTTTAATGTCCCAGTCAAGAATATTTCACTTATATCGAGACGTCGCCAGCTATAGGTGAAGGTGCAGAAATTTGCCTGTGCGTTGCGCTGATGGCATTATACAGCAGGGTTCTTTAGCGTGCCAAGCCCACTGTAACACAGGACCTCGTTTATTTTAAGTTCCCATCCGAAAGAACCGTGACTTTCATTTCATAATGCCGAGTGCTTGGCGAAAGAACAGTCACTACCTATTTTCAAGTCTTGGGTCAGACCCGGCCGGGGATCGAATCCACGACCTCCAACTTACGGAGCGAGCACTCTACCAACTGAGCTACCCTTCGTGTAGAATATTTTGGGAAATAATAACTTTGCAAAATCACAGAATAATGTAATTTTTACAAGAAAATGTCATCTTATGCCATTCCAATCTATTGGAAAGTGTTCCACACAAAAGTTAAAAGTCATCAGGTAGTAACAGCAGTAAACCCCATTGTCCATATGTGATAAATACAATCCCAAATCAAAGAACAACTAGTTCTGTAGCACTGGATTTTTGTTCAGAACCATTGATTTCCAAAGTAAAAGGTCCAAGACCAACAAGCAAGAAAAACTAGAGGCACATACCCTCGCCCTCAACATCTACAAGGGTTTAATGTTTTCCAGTGACCTTGACCGTTCCGATATGACATTTGTTCAAGTTCATGACACACCTTCGGACCATGAAGATTATTCAGGTGAAGCTTTATGGCAGTCATCCACAGCAATCATGAAATATGGCCCTGGACACAATTTTACACGGCCAGATAAATAGACAGACAGACATGGTGATTCCTCTATATCCCCCTCAAACTAATTTGCGGGAATATAATAAATCCACCTTAATACATACCTATCTGTAGTTATTGTAATTTCATCTAAATCTTTGTTATATCTGGGACCTAACAGGCGAATAATTTTGTCTTTAGCATGATCATCCAGTTTTAAGCTCGACAATTGCACCTGAATGTAAAAGGCATAACACAATCAATAGCTACTTTCAACATCAAAATCATTAATATTGCCAATAAAGAAAATATGATTGGTTGATTGATTGATTGATCAAGGTTTGTACAGACATTTGGACTCTAAATTTAAGGACTTTTTTAGGGTCATTTCAGGGTCTTATTTGCAAATTTAAGGCCTAATCAGAGAAAGGTACACAAGTAGCATGTTTATGCAATATTGAATGTACTGTGTGTCTGGATTAATAAACAAATGTTGGTTCGCATTCTAAATCTTTAACCTAATTATTCCTAGAAAATCTACCTATTTTACCTCTCCCGAAGTTTGAACCCACAACTTCCCACAAAAAATAAAATATGAGGCAGTGCAAGAAGAAACTATTTCAAGTAAAAACAGAATTCCATGACTTTTCAAGGCACCTCTCCAAAATCATGGACTTTTCTAGGTCTGTAACAACTTTGATAGAGATAGTCATTATAGCTGATTTTACTCTCTCACATGTCGGACAAGATAACCCCACGTTTCTCCCATGTCGGAAAAGAAAATCCCATGTTTTTGTAGCGGGACTGAGCTAGTCGTGGTATTGTTGTAAGTAGATATAATAGAGTGATTTACTGCCAGACTTTCTGGTCCGGATCTTTTAGCCTTGTGGTAGAATGCTCGCTTTTCACCCGGGAGGGCCAGGTTCGATCCTCAGTCGGGGCACTCGGTGAGGAAGTGGTTTTTTCTGGTGTTTCCTCCCTCCTGTTACATTGGCGCCCAACAAAAAACCTGCGGAGGGGTTGTGTGTGAGATTTCCAAGGTGGGAAATCTCAAGATAACAGGGGAGGAATGTAGCGGGACTGAGCTAGTCGTGGTATTGTTGTGTTGTATATACATGTAGTAGATATAATAGAGTGATTTACTGCCAGACTTTCTGGTCCAGATCTATTAGCCTTGTGATAGAACGCTCGCTTTTCACCCGGGAGGGCAGGGTTCGATCCTCAGCTGGGGCACTCGGTGAGGAAGTGGTTTTTTTCTGGTGTTTCCTCCCTCCTGTTACATTTTAACATAGTTCTTACTCAAGGGTAAAGACAAAGCTGCACAAGCTATGACATAACAATATCATTTTGATTGTGACATTGTTGAAAATGCAAACAATGTAAAGTTTTGCGTAGTATATGGATAATTTTTACCATAAAACCTTTACAAAACAGGAAAATACTTAATATGGGAGAAAAAGAGTCAACTCTTGCTTTGTAGTGGAGACTGAGAGAATCTATCCCTGCTTTGTAGTGGAGACTGAGAAAATCTATCCCTGCTTTGTAGTGGAGACTGAGAGAATCTATCCCTGCTTTGTAGTGAAGACTGAGAGAATATATCCCTGCTTTGTAGTGAAGACTGAGAGAATCTATCCCTGCTTTGTAGTGAAGACTAATAGAATCTATCCCTGCTTTGAAGTGAAGACTGAGAGAATATATCCCCGCTTTGTAGTGAAGACTGAGAGAATCTATCCCTGCTTTGTAGTGAAGACTGAGAGAATCTATCCCTGCTTTGTAGTGAAGACTGAGAGAATATATCCCCGCTTTGTAGTGAAGACTGAGAGAATCTATCCCTGCTTTGTATTAGAGACTGAGAGAATCTATCCCTGCTTTGTAGTGAAGACTGAGAGAATCTATCCCTGCTTTGTAGTGAAGACTGAGAGAATATATCCCCGCTTTGTAGTGAAGACTGAAAGAATCTATTCCTGCTTTGTATTAGAGACTGAGAGAATCTATCCCTGCTTTGTAGTAGAGACTGAGAGAATCTATCCCTGCTTTGTAGTGAAGACTAATAGAATCTACCCCTGCTTTGTAGTGGAGACTGAGAGAATCTATTCCTGCTTTGTATTAGAGACTGAGAGAATCTATCCCTGCTTTGTAGTAGAGACTGAGAGAATCTATCCCTGCTTTGTAGTGGAGACTGAGAAATCTATCCCTGCTTTGTAGTGAAGACTAATAGAATCTACCCCTGCTTTGTAGTGGAGACTGAAGAATCTATCCCTGCTTTGTAGTGAAGACTAATAGAATCTATCCCTGCTTTGTAGTGGAGACTGAGAGAATCTATCCCTGCTTTGTAGTGGAGACTGAGAAAATCTATCCCTGCTTTGTAGTGAAGACTAATAGAATCTACCCCTGCTTTGTAGTGGAGACTGAGAGAATCTATCCCTGCTTTGTAGTGAAGACTAATAGAATCTACCCCTGCTTTGTAGTGAAGACTGAAAGAATCTATCCCTGCTTTGTAGTGGAGACTGAGAGAATCTATCCCTGCTTTGTAGTGGAGACTGAGAGAATCTATCCCTGCTTTGTAGTGGAGACTGGGAGAATCTATCCCTGCTTTGTAGTGGAGACTGAGAGAATCTATCCCTGCTTTGTAGTGAAGTCTGAGAGAATCTATCCCCGCTTTGTAGTGAAGACTGAGAGAATATATCCCTGCTTTGTAGTGGAGACAGAGAGAATCTATCCCTGCTTTGTAGTAGAGACTGAGAGAATCTATCCCTGCTTTGTAGTGGAGACTGAGAGAATCTATCCCTGCTTTGTAGTGGAGACTGGGAGAATCTATCCCTGCTTTGTAGTGAAGACTAATAGAATCTATCCCTGCTTTGAAGTGAAGACTGAGAGAATATATCCCCGCTTTGTAGTGAAGACTGAGAGAATCTATCCCTGCTTTGTAGTGAAGACTGAGAGAATCTATCCCTGCTTTGTAGTGAAGACTGAGAGAATATATCCCCGCTTTGTAGTGAAGACTGAGAGAATCTATCCCTGCTTTGTATTAGAGACTGAGAGAATCTATCCCTGCTTTGTAGTGAAGACTGAGAGAATCTATCCCTGCTTTGTAGTGAAGACTGAGAGAATATATCCCCGCTTTGTAGTGAAGACTGAAAGAATCTATTCCTGCTTTGTATTAGAGACTGAGAGAATCTATCCCTGCTTTGTAGTAGAGACTGAGAGAATCTATCCCTGCTTTGTAGTGAAGACTAATAGAATCTACCCCTGCTTTGTAGTGGAGACTGAGAGAATCTATTCCTGCTTTGTATTAGAGACTGAGAGAATCTATCCCTGCTTTGTAGTAGAGACTGAGAGAATCTATCCCTGCTTTGTAGTGGAGACTGAGAAAATCTATCCCTGCTTTGTAGTGAAGACTAATAGAATCTACCCCTGCTTTGTAGTGGAGACTGAGAGAATCTATCCCTGCTTTGTAGTGAAGACTAATAGAATCTATCCCTGCTTTGTAGTGGAGACTGAGAGAATCTATCCCTGCTTTGTAGTGGAGACTGAGAAAATCTATCCCTGCTTTGTAGTGAAGACTAATAGAATCTACCCCTGCTTTGTAGTGGAGACTGAGAGAATCTATCCCTGCTTTGTAGTGAAGAATAGAATCTACCCCTGCTTTGTAGTGAAGACTGAAAGAATCTATCCCTGCTTTGTAGTGGAGACTGAGAGAATCTATCCCTGCTTTGTAGTGGAGACTGAGAGAATCTATCCCTGCTTTGTAGTGGAGACTGGGAGAATCTATCCCTGCTTTGTAGTGGAGACTGAGAGAATCTATCCCTGCTTTGTAGTGAAGTCTGAGAGAATCTATCCCCGCTTTGTAGTGAAGACTGAGAGAATATATCCCTGCTTTGTAGTGGAGACAGAGAAATCTATCCCTGCTTTGTAGTAGAGACAGAGAATCTATCCCTGCTTTGTAGTGAAGACTGAGAGAATCTATCCCTGCTTTGTAGTGGAGACAAAAAAAAATCTCAACATGAGGAATGGGATTCTTTAATTTCCAGACCAAGGCTGAGATTTCTATGTCTTCACTAGGAATGCAGAGGCTGACCCTGTTTCTTCCACATTCCATATTTTACTATTTTGAAAAGGTTTTGTGGTAAAAATATCCTAAAACTAAGCAAAACGTTACGTCGTTGGCATTTGCAACTGAAGCGCTGACGTCACAATCAAATGATATTATGATTTCATAGCATGTGTTGATTGTCTTACCCTAGGGTAAGACAGAAAACTTACCCTGTTAAAACGCAGGATTTTCTTGTCCAACATAAAAGAATAGAAATCTCAACCTTCAGGATGAGACTCTTTTTTTTTCTCAAATAAAAAAATTCCAATAAAGAATCTCATCTCTCAGGTTGAGTGAGTGAGTGAGTAATGGTGTTTAACGTCCCAGTCAAGAATATTTCACTTATATCGACAGCTATAGGCGAAGGTGCAGAAATTTTGCCTGTGCATTGCGCTGATGGCATTATACAGCAGGGTTCTTTAGCGTGCCAAGCCCACTGTGACACGGGACTTCGTTTATTTTAAGTTCCCATCCGAAAGAACCGTGACTTTCATTTCGTAATGCCGAGTGCTTGGCGAAAGAACAGTCACTACCCACTTTCAAGTCTTGGGTCAGACCTGGTCAGGGTTCGAACCCACGACCTCCCACTTACGGAGCAAGCTCTCTACCAACTGAGCTACCTCAGTGGTTCTCTTAGGTTGAGGTTTCTATGTCTTCACTGCAAGACAGAGATGGATTGTATTATTCTATACAAACCTTGACTGTTATTTTTCTTGCTCTTTCATCCCTTAATGAGGGACCAGCAAAGCAGTAATCACTCTCTATAACTTCTACAGGAAACAAGGTCTTTAGGTGACTTTCCTTAGTTCCCTCTAGTTGTTTTGGAAATTCTGTACAAAATTCTGAAAAGTAATAACACCAAATTTTTGGAAATTCTGTACAAAATTCTGAAAAATAATAACACCAAATTTTTGGAAATTCTGTACAAAATTCTGAAAAATAATAACACCAAATTTTTGGAAATTCTACACAAAATTCTGAAAAATAATAACACCAATTTTTTGGAAATTCTGCTTAAAATTCTGAAAAATAATAACACCTAATTTTTGGAAATTCTGTACAAAATTCTGAAAAATAATAACACCTAATTTTTGGAAATTCTGCACAAAATTCTGAAAAATAATAACACCTAATTTTTGGAAATTCTGTACAAAATTCTGAAAATAATAACACCAAATTTTTGAAAATTTTGCACAAAATTCTGAAAAATAATAACACCTAATTTTTGGAAATTCTGCACAAAATTCTGAAAAATAATAACACCTAATTTTTGGAAATTCTGCACAAAATTCTGAAAAATAATAACAACAAACTTAAACAAGAACTCTGTTGAGTATAGCCCTGCTTTAAACTTCAACCATTGACCGTAAATGTTGAAAGATAATGTAAGTTCGTAAACAGGAAGTAGATGTCTGGCAGACTTGAAATAAAAAATTGCAGCATGGGACTTCACACTAAACTGGCACTCAAAATTTCAAGTGGCTGTGTTTAGTAGTTGCTGAGAAAACTGAATTGAAAATCTTTGTTTCAGACCTGCAGGTGGACAGAGGTGAGCCCGTATAACCCCAACCCCCCCCCCCCCCCCCCCCCCTTCTTCGAAGCGGGAAAATAATAAATTCTAGCCATAATCTGCCACTTCTTTGACGTGAGTGGAGAAGAGTTATGGAGTTTAACTCCCCAGTCAGGATTTTTTTTACTTACATGGAGGTGGCCAGTTGAGAGATGATAGAGAAAACCAGAGTGCACCAATGATTTTCAGCAAACAAACTGACAAACGTTCTGTCACTAAGATCTATCCCAAAAAGAAGGATTTAGTCCAGTCATTCTATGAAAAAATAGGGTCAAACCTCAAAGTAATTGCAACAGAAAAATATTGTTATGTCATTGTTTTTAGGAATGGTATTATTATTCACCAAAAAAATTCTAACAATTTCAATACAGTGGAAATTTGATTTTTTATCAATTGAATTTATCAATAGCATATTCTATAACAAAGGGGGAGATAACTCTATACTGTGAGACTAGATTTTACACAATTTTTTTCTGAAATGTCTAGTATTTTTTGCTACTATAATGAAGAACAGCCCAGAAATCAGATGAAATTTATATATAGACCTAAAATGTAGATTTCAGTCAATTTTGAATGCAATATGTTTATGGAATGTAAGAAAAATAAATTGCTTTGTTGAATGCTGTAATAAAGAGATGATGAAAAGATGAAAAAAAAGATTAATTGACCTGAGATGTATTTGGATATCAACCAAAATGATAAAATAAGTGTACCTCAGTATGTATAAAAAACATAATTTTTCTATACTTCAACTGCAATAACTCTCGAGTACTCTGTCAATAATTCTTAATTAATAGAAATATTCAATCATGACAGACTAAAACTAAAGTGCAACTGATTTAAAATAGGTTGAACATTTCTCTTAAAATGAGCTCAGAAATGTTTAATGTATGATTAATTATTTCCAGTGTCTTTGCTTCATATTTTGTTTAAATAGCAAAAAACATACGATAATGGGACGGAAATCCCACCTGTTTTACAAGAGTTGTCTCCCTTGTCTATAGAAAACCCAATAAGAAATTAAAATGCCCCCAAAACTGCTTTCCCCTTATTAGAATTTTTTAGAATTTCTACCTAAAATAAATATGTACATAAGAGCATATCAGTAACAAAATACATTCTGTTGCAATTAGTTAGATGTCAAACTATAGTATGACTGGACTAATTAGAAACTAAGAAGTGAGAGAACAGACTTGTGAAGTGTATTGTGTACCCTGTGTGTGTTGTGTGTGTGTGTGTGTGCATGCATGTGTATTTGTGTGTGAATGCATGTACATATGCATCTGTTTGTGTGTGCATGCATGAACACATGCATCTGAGAGTGTGTGTGACTGTGTTTGTGTGTGTATGAACACATGCATCCGAGTGTGTGTGTGTAACTGTGTTTGTGTGTGTATGTACACATGCATCTGTGTGTGCATGTGTGTGCCCATGCATGTTTGTGTGTGTGTGCAAGCGTGTGTACACACATGCATGTGTGCATGCGTATATTTGTGTGTGTACACATGTTTGTACTTACTTTTAATAGCTCTACAGTGTTTCTTTATGTGAGGTGGTGTTAAATGAAGGAAATTTGGAATCTTCATTAGTTCGTAGTTCCTGTCTTTGCTAGGTATAAACCCTAGATTCTCATGGGTTCCCTATATGTTATAAAATGAGAAACAAAAATTACAATTATGAACATTCCTGAACTAAGGGAAATAACTCATCAAAAGCTCATACTTTAAGACAAACTGCAGTAGTGCCTCAAGAAAAACATTGCACAAATTGACAATAATATACCTAAAATAACTGCTATTGATTTACTGGACATCAAAGCTAAGAATAATAGTACTGTCATAGAGCCGAGTTGAGTAATGGTGTTTAACCCCCCATTCAAGAATATTTCACTAATATCGAGATGTCACCAGCTATAGGTGAAGGTGCAGAAATTTTGCCTGTGCATTGGGCTTATGGCATTATACAGCAGGGTTCTTTATCGTGCCAAGCCCACTGCGACACAGGATCTCAATTATTTTAAGTTCCCATCCAAAGGAACTGTGACTTTCATTTCATAATGCCGAGCACTTGGCCAAAGAACAGTCACAACCCACTTTCAAGTCTTTGATCAGACCTGTTCGGGGTTCAAACCCATGACCTCCAACTTACAGAACAAGTAAGAGAAGAGACAACAATACTAAATTTGCAGTGACTATATTTAATGATTCTTTTTCTCTTTTTTTTTTTTTTTTAAATTTAAGCAAAGACATTCGGGTTGTGAATTTTGTCATCTAACCTTGGGAAATATTTTGGCATATAACATATAAGAAACATAAATATAGTGGGAAATGACATTCGCCACTGTACTACATGACAATACTTCTACATTTGTGTTCAGAATGTTTCAAAAACGATAACTTCGCAAATTCCCAGAATAACATATTTTTTTTACAGGAAAACTTCATCTTATTCAAGTCCATATCCATTGGAAATAAGTGTTCAATAAATTTTCAGAATGTTTCGGAAAACGTTAACTTCCAAATTCCCAGAATAACATATTTTTTTTTACAGAAAACCTCTTCTTATTCAATTCCATAAGTGTTCTGCACAAACAACCCCATTGGGCTACCTGAAACCTAAGATGATCTAATATATAATCACATTTATATAAATTTCCTTACGTCAACATATCCTTGTCTAACCGGCAGCGGTACGACCGAGTATTTAAAGGTTTCTGCTGTGGGCCAAGCATTTGTCCAATCTTCTAATGTTACTTTTTCATTCCTAGGTGCAATGGTTGGTCTTCTCTGGAAAAAAAAAAAAAAAAAAATAATGTTTTAAAAGACATGATGGATTTTTTTCCAATAAAGAAGTCCAGTTCATCTCATATGGTAAATAACGGTTCAAATGTTATCATTTCTTCATTTGAAAAACTGGGAATCTAATTCAGCACTATTCATTTTGATCGAAGGTAGCTTTTTGATTTACTTTAATTAAAAAGTGAATGAGGCAGTATAATGTATCAATAATAATTACACTCTGAAGACTGGAGAAAACTAAATTTATATTGCAATGAAACGTCTTCAAAAAAAAAAAAAAAAAAACAACAAGAACAAAATAAAATATTAAACTATAGTCCGTCCATGATCTGATGGCAGTGTTAATACACATGGACCGGTTTAAGTAACCCATATTCAAATTTAGGTGTAGTAGGGGTGTGATGATATACTGGTATATTGCAATTTTAATAAAAATTGTATTGTATTGCGACACAATTGCTCTGTACCAGTATTTAACGATATTTGCACAGCTTTTAAAAATCAGTTGGTTTTATCCATATTTTCTCATCTTTTTTTGTAACATAAAAGTACAAAACTGAATTCATTCATGTTTACCAATTTTATGAAAAAAAAAGGTATCTGTAACATGGCCGTTTGTAAGACATAGTATATCATATATATATATATATATATATATATATATATATATATATATATATATATATACAGTAAAACCTCGATTCATCACCACCATTTGTTCAGTCAAATTTTGGCGTTATAAAGGGGTTTGGCAATAAATTGAGGGAGGCACATAAAGAAAAACATATACAAATGGATTTTGGGACTTCAAAATAGTGTGGCGATAAGCGAGGTGGCAAAGTCATCGAGGGGCATTATAACAAGGTTTTACTGTATATATATATATATAAGCATCTATGTGATGTTGTCAAGTAAACACACGATGAAGCAACAGTACGAATTAATCACCAATAAAAAGTTTATTCATAATAATATATATTAAACACAAAAGATTATTAAAAGCAATATATTGTGTTATGTATTGCAATACACTCTTCTTATATTGTAATATATCGTGGTACGCTATGAGCATATCGTGACACCCCTAGTAAGTAGTGTATCATCATATATGTATAATCACGCTGGTTCACACTTTATTCATTACAATTAACCTAATATTAAAATAGCTAGGTTCATGATCTCGGTTGCCAAAATCGCCATTTGCGATCAAATTGAAATTTTGGCGATTAAATTCTGAAAATTGACGATTATGGCGATTAATTATCCCATCTGCTATAAGATTTTTTAAATTTAATTTATATAAACTTTTACAGATAAAATTACCATTTCGTCAACCATTGGCGATAATTACTGAATAAACATGGTTTGGAGTGTCCAAAGTCGTGTGCAATGTACCGTGGTTAATCCCTTACTGTATGCATGTAATCATTAAGTGGACACGCGTCATCGCCTAAATGGTGTATACTTTGCCATATGCATGTGGAGTGTCATCTTTGATAGATAAATAAACAATTACACAAATTGCTCTATAATCGTCAAATAATGTTTCTTTTGTGAAAATCCCATTCCAATATCCGACACCAGATGTAGAGAGAAACTGCATCTTTTTTGGAACAGATAATTTGTTGGATGGAAAACGATGTGAATAGCATAAGACAGATGAAGATAATTATCTTTTTGTGTGCTCCTTATTTATATGAAGGCTGTATAACGATATTAAAATCATGATCTCTTTATTTTTCTTCTAAATAAACCCAAATTTAGTGATTAAGACTATTTGAGCAATACACCATGTGCCATGCTGTGGCTTCCATGTTTTAACTCTAACCCGAATAAATTATCGTTGTTAACCAGTCTGCTTCAAATAACATGTAATAAGAATTTCACTTGGGAGTAATCATGTTTCTAGGAAATGATGCAATGACAGAAAGTAAACAAACTGAAAGCACATGGCAGGATCTGTCAAAGTGAAACTGTAGAGTCTTTTGCTGACTTTTTGGTGATTGTTTGGTTGAATAAACCTTTTCATTGATAAAATGAATATAAAAAGGAACCGTCTGAAACCAGGATTTTGTTGTGTAACATATTCATTCTTCTGAAATATAAACTCATTCTTTCAATGAATAAAAAATTTTCTAAACACAATTAGCCAGTACTTTTACTGTTTTATTTTAGAAATTAATGTGGTTTTCTCTCATTGCATTTGTTAATATTCAAACTTAACAAGAGCTTTCAGTGAAAGCAAGATCCCCGGCCGATAGGTGTATTTAAGATGAACGACAGTGCCACACCTAAAAGTAGAATGTCAAGTGTTGGCTATTTTCTTCCTGTCCATCCAATGTGTGTATCAGTCCCTGTCTATCTATGAAGTGTAAACAAGACAAGTATTTAAGAGATAAATAACTGGATTTTTTTAATGATGTTTTATTTCACACTGACCACTGCTGCAGACAAACTTTGTAACAGACAAAAATAAACTACAAAGGGCCATAAATCCTGGAAAAATCAATGAACTGGAACTGGTTCAAGATATGCTCAACTACACTTCTGTAAAGTTTCATGAATATTGGATGGATGGATGGATGGTTTAGGAGAACTAGCGTGGACAAACTTTGTGACACAAAAAGCCATAACTCCTGGAAAAAACAATGAACTGGAACTGGTGCAAGATATGCACAACTAAACTTCCCACTGATCATTACTGTAAGATTCATATCGGGTGGAGGGTTTAGGAGAACTAGCACAGACAAACTTTGTGACACATAGGGCCAAAATGCCTTGAAAAATCAATGAACTGTACTGGTTCAAGATATGCACAACTACACTTCCCACTGATCATTACTGTAAGGTTTCAAGAATATCAATTGGATGGTTTAGGAGAACTAGGGCAGACAAACTTTGTGACACAAAGGGCCACAACTCCTGGAAAAAATAATTGAACCGTAACTGGTTCAAGATATACACAACTACACTTCCCACTGATCATTACTGTAAATTTTCATGAATATTGGATGGATGATTTAGGAGAACTAGCGCTGACAACCTTTGTGACACAAAGGGCCATAACTCCTGGAAAAATAATTGAACCATAACTGGTTCAAGATGTTCCCACTGATCATTACTGTAAAGAATCATGAATCTCGGATAGAGGGTTTAGGAGAACTAGCACAGACAGACTGTGACGGACGGACACACGGACACACAGATGGAAGGCATTACTATATCACCTCTTTGATTTCTCGGCGGGGATAATTAATTTTTTTTTAACTATATCAGTTCAGCAGCCATCACAGGAATTCACTGATGACCTCCATCTTGAATAATAGGGGATACTTGCCATAAAATGTTGCACGACTGATAAAAAGCAAACTTTTACTTAAAAGAAAATTTAGTCTGATGTTTTATCATTCAATGATTTAACAAAATGCATATCTTTTGAATATTATATAATAATGTCATGAACACTACTGTGCATAAAGGCTATTTTGAACATGGAATATTGTGAATTACATTTTAATAAAGAATTGCTTGGACAAATTAACAGTGCATATTTATTCATTATTCAGAGACCTAACTAAAAATTATATTTTTGTCAATGTTGCATGTTTTGGTTAACATCTGTATATAGAAAAAAATCACATTTGTGACAGAAAATATGTATTCCAGCTATCCGATTTGGGCCAAATTACAAATAAATGTACCTTTTACCTGCGTGATTGAATCAAGACAATTCACACCTGGACGACCTACATATAACCAATGAGGTACCTAATAGGAATATTTATACTTAACCATTTTGATTTTATTGAAAAAGTGGCAAAATTGATGGTATGCACACACTCACATAGACCGATTTAAAAGAAAACATATATTTTCCACTTAGGTCTCTCTTTTCTGTGTTGAAATATAATTAAAATGTAAACAAAAAAAGAGAAAAAAAAATTTAATCGCAATATATGCATGTTCAAAATAGCCTTTATGCACAGTAAATGAATTTTCATTGAAATTCTGATAAAAGATCAAAGTCTGAAATAAACATTAAGTTGTGACAAGTAGAGAAAAATACAATGGCATTAACAGTTGTCAAAAAAACTAAGGATACACGAAAATTGAACGTTTTTGACGTTAGCAAATTTTCGGTTGCGCACTTTTGGCTACTAATGAAAAAAAAATTAGAGGGAACCTAGAATAGACTCACTGTATACTTTGCCATCAGATCGTGGTCGACCTATAGTAGCAAATGGGGTAATTACATTGCGAAATAACACTTGAATGCAATTTTAATCCACTGTCGTGACTACTAGTAGGATTAATTACTGTAAACATATTCCATTTTGCATGTATTTATTTTCGCAGTATAGGAAATTTAGACATATCAGCATAGTTAAATTTTTGCATTTTTGAAATATGCAGTATAACATAATAAGTATAATATAATTTTCACTTGGTATTAATTTTCACGCAAAACATATGACATAGAAATAAGTGAAAAATTAGTACAGCACGAAAATAAATATGTTTAGAGTACAATAGATTTATTACAGAGAACATACAAAGCGGACAATGGTGAAAAACAAGGTCATGACCTTGAAATTTGACCCATTTTGAAGGTCAGATAATGAAAACATAACCTAATTATAAAATCTTTAAACACAGTAAAGACATACGAGGGGAAGTCAGAAAGTTCATAGAACAGCGTATTCAGCCAAGCGTAACACATTTTCTTTACTTATTTAGACAACAAAACATTCCGCCATTTTAAACATATCAAGTTTATATGTCACAACATATTTGTGTAATTTTCAAAAGCATTCAAAGTTGGTGACCATCAAGCAATGATGGAAAATCAAAATGTTGAGTTTAGGGCAGTAATAAAGTTCCTCACAGTAGAGGGATCAAATGCCAAAGAAATACACCAGCGAATGGCCGAGGTGTACGGTGACAGTGATCCTGCCTATTCCACATTAGGAAATTGGTCAGCTGAATTTAAACGTGGACGCACCTCACTAAAGGATGACCCACAGTGAGGTCGGCCAGCTGATGCCATCACAAAGGAAATTGTCACGTCTGTGGAGACCCTCATCATGAATGATCGTCAAATTAGGATTCATGACATAGCTATGGAGTGTGACATTTCACATGGAAGTGTATACACGGTTATCCACAAGCATCTTGGGATGTCAAAAGTATCCGCAAGATGGGTCCCCACAAACCTTAGTGTGCAGGATCACTTCCAAAGACTCCAGTCAAGTCGGGAGCTTCTTGGCATTTATAATGATAACCCAGAGACCTTCCATTTACGTTTAGTAACTGGTGATGAAACATGGATTCATCATTGGGACCCAGAAACCAAAAAAGAGTCCATGCAACGGAAGCATCCTGGCTCACCCCCACCAAAGAAATTCAAAACCCAACTATCAGCTGGCAAAGTCATGGCCACTGTGTTTTGGAATTCTAAGGGTGTTCTGTTAATCAATTATAAACCTGCTGGAATCTCTATCACTGGGGCTTACTATGCTGATCTAATGAAGCAGCTGAAAGCTGCTATTAAATTAAAAACTAAAATAGGAGGGAAAAGTTGAGCCGAGGGTATTGCTTCTGTGCACAAGTCAAGGATTGCACAAGCAGCAATCCATGAATGCAAGTTCGAACAACTTAATCACCCACCCTACAGTCCCGATTTGGCACCCAGTGATTATTTCCTATTTAGAAATTTGAAATCCCATTTACCGGGAATCAGATTTCCTGATGATGATGGACTTAAGGCTGCCACAGAGGCATGGTTCCAGGACCAAACCGAAGACTTCTATTTCAAAGGTATAGACAGTCTGAAAGAAAAGTGGGCTAAGTGCATTGGGGTTAATGGGTACTATACTGAAAAATAATAATAAAATGTATGGTTTGTTGCGGCAATATATACCCTGTTCTATGAACTTTTTGACCTCCCTTCGTAGCATTTAAGCAGGAAGAGAGTAATTTAGTTATTGAAAACGAAAAAGGAAATCATTTGACTTTTTACTATACTCCCTCATGGGTGGGTGAATATCATAAAACCAAGTAATTATTTGCAATTTTATGCGAGTGTTTTACTTGCATTGTAGAGCGCTGATATAGTAATGAAAGCCATTTTTGATTATCAGAAGGACATGTCAGCCAAAGTATTTAAACTGCTTCAACCAAGAATCTTTGTCACCAAATACTTACTGTATGGTTCAATTTAAACCAACAGTTTCTGAAGAGACGGTTAACTTCAAAATGCATGGACAGACGCAGGCTTCACCATGCCATAAGCTCAGCTGGCTTCAGCCAGTTTAGCTAAAAATATTTTAATATAGTATTACCCTTTTTTCTGTAGTTCTTTTTGGTTTTTCAGGTTCTTTATGCAATCCAGGAATCTTATATTCTCTAAATACTATATATTCTATTAAATAAATAACATATAATTATGTTAGCATATTTTGTGGTTATACATATATACATAAATTATTACAACTTTATTTAACTACTGAATATTGACAATCGATTGTTTATCACAATGTTGATAATTATCAAGAGTCAAGTTGACTGCCTACAGCTGCAGATGGCAAATTATCCGCATTTTGGAGGGGAGCTGCTTCTGTCGTCTCATTTACAGCCATTATGACTCATCATAATTTCAAGGATATGCGACTGGAAAGGGATTTTTCTAGCCCTATAGGGTTATTGAACTGATATTGTGAAATATGTCCCGAGTTGACTTGAAATTTGCAGAGCTTGCGAGTGCAAATGAGTCAACGAGGGACAATATTTCACAGTATCAGTTCAATAACCCTTTTATTATATAGCAAAATAAATTTCTTTTATTTCCATCAAGTATTTTATCTAAAACACCATTTTGTCGTACAATACATCAATATTGCACTAGTTCTTGTAAATGGATACAAGAACTAGTGCAATATGACAACTACACAGCGATGACGTCTTCAGCCATGTAACAACAATAGCATGACATCATAAAGAACAGCATCATGTGACAAAGCGTGGAATATGAAAAAAATATTCGGGAAACCTTGGACTTAAACAAAGTTTGAGTGCAAATATTGATCCATATTGCACGCTAACACCTCGGGATTTTTCATTTAATTTGTATGCGAAGCGTATATTGCTATATTATAAAGATCGTAAATGCAAATAATCCCACCCCCTGCCCTTCTTATTGCTCCCCTCTATATAATTCCATCACAAGTACTGTTGGGTCAGCCATTGGTATTAAGGGGGATATGAACCTAAAATGATGATTCGGATGCTATTTTGACCACCCAGTTACATTATACCAGTACACAGCTCAAACCAGACCATGTCATTTTCAGAGGTCCTACCAATTTTGGGGTCCAAAAATATAGAAATAATAGGAATATGGAGGTCAAAATTATAGAAGTTTTATAGGAAATTATAGAAGTATTCACTAAAACTATAGGACTATTTTTAAATAGTTTACACATAAAATATATATCCATGGCCTCCTTTCCTCCCCTTCAGCCATTCCCTTTCCTCCTTTAACTAACTTACATAGTTAAATACAAAAGTTTTAAGATGGAAATGATCTTCAAAATGACTCCTTAAATTCCGGAGTATATGTTATAACCTGTGTATAAAGACCACCCAAGGAACTGAGCAAAAGTGAACTTGATAGACAGTTGGACTTTATATAGAGGGTCACCTCTTATGAACTAGTAAACTTGTATTGTCAATACCGGTCTAGTAATGAGTGGAAAATATATGGTACGTTCTTGCTAAATGTGTAAAAATTAAGTTTATTATAGTTTCTCTATAACCTTTCTACCTTCTTATCTAATGGCTTCGGTCATTGACATGGAAATATATTTATATTTTTCTCCGTAAATTTTTACCTATTATAACTTAAGAACTTATAATGCTCTTAACAACAGAAAGTTCTAAAATTTTGCATGTTACTAAAAACACTGACTAAAGATTTGAATTATAATAATTATAATTATATTACTAATCTTTATGCATTAAGATCACATGTATAAGACTTATTTGATTACAAAATTTTTCCTTGAACTTTTAGAACTTATAAAATTCCAAAAACTAAAAATAGTTTATTGAAATAGTGGACTTTATAGACAGGTTGAGGAGTCATTTGGGAATAAAAAGGGTGGACTCTATTCACATTAGACAGGTGGAGTTTATATATAGGGTCATTATATAATAAAATCCATTGGGGATACTTCAGACCGGGTGCTATAGACAGGTGGACTTTATAGCAGGTTACCTTGTATATGTAAATTAACAAAATTATAAAGATTTGAAATTAATCCAGATTTGAGTTAATTTTCGCTCAAATGTTTTGCACTCTTCTATGATAAAATGAAAAGTCCGATAGATAAGCACATCCAAGAAAACTGAACAAACTGTGTCGTTTGACCATCTAAAACCCGACAAAGATGAGGAAACTGAAAAACCTATGAGGTTGTTTTTAATACTTGTATAGGGTAAACTTCATACATAGATTGATTCGGTTTAAATAGTCAAATTTAAAGTTGTAATTAAATATCAATTTTGATTTTGAAAGGATAAAATATTTTATTTTGTGATATTTGTAAAAACAGTCTTCCGAAAAGCATGTTGTCTTAAATGATGGACGATCAATCTTGGATAGCCATTTTGAACTACCGGTACAAGTAAAGGGGAACACAAAATGACAGATGACTGTATTATTTCATATTTGACCAATAATGGCAATATAGAACATTTCTTTTATTTCTACTTGAATTATCACTAAACTGACATATTTTAGACATTCTTAATATTATATAGATAGTTCCAATGTGACGTCCCACTGTCCACTTCACAGGTAAAGTAGCGGCCATTTTGTAGGCATTTAGAAATTGAATCTTATTAATTCTTTCTCAAATAGGATGTATAAAATTTATTGTCACATTGTTGTTATGGGGACAAAAATCTTATAAAAGATACCAAATCAAAGTAACAACATTGGCAATTTCATAAATTTAAAAACTTTATTGATATCCTGATTACTTTTTTGAAAAACAATAATTTAAAAATTAACAAATTTGGTTAAAATAGATAAATAAGATTGCCCAACAAAATGGCGACCACTCTACTGAAAAATTTGTCTGCTAGAGGTCCATGGGAACTATCTATAGGCCAGATATATAAAACATGAATACTGTACATGGTAAATTTTATAACACATTTGTCATGTATGGGGCAAATTATAACCATTCTCTTCTTGTTTTCTTATGGATTGTGCTCGGAATATGATGTGTTGCAACAATTAAAGTGATGGGGACAAATCGTCTGGACATAACTGATTTGGAGACAAATTGTCATTTATTTTATTAAGATGTTCATACCAAGGCAACTCATATATCCTCAAGTGCTCTAACTTCGTGGTAGCGTCAAGTTCGTGGCATTTTGTTTACACCGGATATCAATCATAGGAAGCACATCACTGCACATGTTCAAAGTCAAAAAGGTGCCATAAGTGTTCAACTTTCTATTTTCGTTAGAAAAAATTTAAAATATGTTTGAAAATTACGAAAATATGTAAAAAATATCGGAAATTTTAATTTTTAGACAAATTTTACTATTCCCAAATTATTCTTAAACTATCTCATTATTTTTTCGCCACATGTAAAATAAATCAAGATGTAAACTATGTCGTCTGCAAATAGAGTCTCTGACTTATTTATTCGATCCTGGTTTGAAACATTTAGTACCAGGTAAATATAGTTTGTAATGAAATCAAAAACGTGCGACACTTACGCCATTTTCAGTAAAATATTATGCATTTTTCACTATATAATATGATGTAAAAACCGGTGTAAAAACGAGGTCAATTGCTCATATCATACCGGAAGTGTATGATCGTTTTTTCTTGTTATAAATTTTATCTTTTAACAAATTCTATTGTAAATCTAAACTAGACTACTTAAAATATTTCTTTTAGAAAAAAATCAGTTTTTTAGAAATTGATCACGTAAAATCATGTGATCTGGGAGACCTCCCACGAACTTTCCACACATTCTTCAAAATAGCATATAACCCGAGGGTATTGTTTACAAACGATGTTTACAGGTATGCAACGAAAATAACCGAGGTTATTTCCGATTTTGAAACTGATTTGACAAGAAATTTGAAGTAAGACTCAAATGGTTATTGTTTGCTGACGATTGCCCATTAATTTTTTGACACAAACTGTTAGTACCACGAACTTAGGACACACGAGGATATCCATGCACATAAACACAAATAAATTTGCGTTGTGGTGTCAAAATTTATTGGAACTATCACTCTGCAATACTATCTTAAATCTTTACGATAGTGAATACTTCCGTGCGCTTGGGATTTGTCACTTATAAACTACATGCATGTTCGCAAATTTTAAATAATTTATAATAAACCGTATGTACACACTGCTGAAGGGGTCTGCGACCTCGACTGTCGGCGTTAGTTAAAGGTCAAACACGGACAAAAACCATAATTATTTTTGCGGCAAAACTTGCCACTTATTTTTATACCTGAATCCTCAACTTCATAATGACAAAATCTAACAAGACACGGAATAGTCTCACTCGACAAACGAGGAAATACCGAGAGGAATCTTCGACTAAGTGTGCGTGTCGCCATAACCTCCACTCTGCGAGTTCCAATGAAGGGAAATTACTCTGTAAAAAAATGAAGTTACGTACAGATGCGAGTTTTGGCGTTATTTTGTGAGATTTGCATTTTCAGGGTTGCAGCTGTCATGGCGGACGACAGACGGGAGACTAGTGCCTTGTTACGAAGGCACGATCAGTTAAAACGCTGGGAGGATTCAGAAACAAATAAAGCTGCTACTGTTGTATGCGATATAAAACGAAGAGTTAAATTTCAAGATGGTTGTGTATTTTTAGCTGCTTGCTCTAGCGGTGACAGAGAAGAAGTGCTGAAACTTTTGGAAAGGGGTGCAGATATCAACACTTCAAACATTGACGGACTTACTGCCCTACATCAGGTATAATATTCAGCAAATCTAACATAGTGTTGGTATTATATAGTGCTATTTTAACAGGAAACCTACATAAGTTAAAACGTAATGGTACCAATAAACCATAATCAATCCAATGCAGATACTACATTTAAATCCACTGCACTAGGCTACTTGTGTTTTTCAACACTGTTCAGGATACCTGTTGCCTGTAGTTTGGGATGAGAAGTTACTGGTAAAATATCAGCTAACCATTGATAGTGTGACCATTTAACACATGCATCTTACATGAATTTTTTCCTAGAACATACTTTGAAATGTGTTCAAAATTATTATTAGAATTCACTTAGGTAGTGTAATACAACTACTAGGGCAGGGAAAATGCTAGACCAGACCTGGGATTGAATCCAGCACTTTACTAGCTCTTCCAACTGATCTACATATGTACCAGACATTCTTTCCATTTTTTTTTTTCAGTTGAACCACTTTGAATTGTAACATGAGGTTGAACTCCCGACCTAGGCTGGGTAACTCAAAACTCTCTTAGCAGTTACGAACACTTAACTCTGTTGTGTTATATAGGCATTAAGTGTTCGTAACTGCTAAGAGAGCTTGGAGTTACCCAGCCCTGATATTTTGCCGAAATCAGAAATGTTCATAGTTTTATTATTTTGATCACAACTTTTTGAAACAGCAATCCATTTCACTACACAGCATGTAGTTTCCTTTTCAGATATGTCTATCTTGGATTTTGATAATTAAAATTGAAGTCGTAATTGAATCGCATAAGTCGACCATTGCTGTACCTCAGGGTACAAAAAGTGACAAAATGTAACAGGAAAGGGAAAACATGCAGAGTCAGACCAGGGGTCAAACCTAGGACCTAGCTTATACATTATAAGCCGGTGTTCTACCCAACTGAGACTCAGTAGGAAAAGATAACCCTTGTGAGACATATTTGTCTTATTCTTAAATTGTTCACAATAAGTTGGTTGAATGGTTGAATGTACAGGTCCAAATGCATATAATATATAAAGCAATAACTTCCAAACTTTTAACTCGCATGGATTAAATTGTATGTACAATGAACAGATGCGTTATTCGTGAGTTTTGGAAGTTGATATGAGGCTGATTGACAAGTACATTTGTCTTTTCATTACAGACACCTCTTCCAGTGATCTTTATTCACATTCAAATAAATTGAGCGTTTTCCGTTCTCTAAGTGCCATGATAATCATAATAATATTGGAATGGATAGCTCAGTTTATAATACATGTACTTCATTGCTGGCCTGCTCTACAATTTTCTCCTTCCTGTAACGGTTTGGTGTACTTCAGCAGTGTTGGACTGACACTTGTATAATAGTCCATATTAATCCATCTGATGGTATCTGAGTGAGATTTTCTATGGGACCATGGGAATTTCAAAAATAATGAGAAGGAATGTTGTGGGTCTGAGTGGTTCAGTTTGTAGAGCAATTATCTATAGTGAATGAGGTCCTAGAATCAATCAGAATCCCTATAATGTCCCTCATTCTTTCACAGTCCTGTTTTACTAAAAAATTTTACAACTTTGGGATGGGTCCCTTCTACAATGTAATTGACAGAGTGCTCACTTTGTATGATGGAGTTTTGAGGTTTGAACCAAAACCGGGTCCAGCCAAGACTTGAAAATAGGTAGTGACTTTCATACGGCACTTGGCATTTGGAAATGAAAGTCACTGAGACCTTAAAATCTGGTGTCCTGTGTCATGGTAGAAGTGGCATGCTAAAGAACCCTCTCTGTATATTGCTCTGATCTCATTGCAAAGGTTAAAATTTCTGCCACTTCACCTGTTCAATGTGTTCTTTGTAGTATTGAATTGTGAGAATAGAGCCATCCAAAGGTGATGTTGGGTTCAGCTACAAGTTTCAAAATTACATTGACATTAAAGGGTAACTGGAGAAAATACTAGAAGGAAAGTAAAACTAGCAAGATCTAAACCATTTACAATCATTTAAAATTCAAATATGGCATCATGTAAACCCGTAAATAAAAAAATTTCAACTCACCAGTATTATGAGTATAGTTACTTACATATAGCTGTGAAGTTATGAAGCGTCGCCGCCGACATTCTCAGCCTAGGCCATCCTTCATTGTGATTTTGTTTGCCGAAATTACTACTGAATGAAGGTAGTTTCCTCTGGGATAAATAACTAAAATTTCAAATTTGACCACTAAAATTCCCAAAACAACAGTGATATACTAACCAATTAAATATAGTTGTCCTTACTCACAAAAAATGTTAGAAACAATACATGTAACATCTTTGCAATGAGGATCCTAGAAGCTATTGCAAGTTATTATGTAGTTTGCTATATTTCAGAACCTCAATTTTTCCCAATTTAAAAGGCAGATTAGGTAGTTTTTTAAAAAATGTAACAAAATCTCTGAGGTATTTTAGCAAATTGTGGGAATTTCTTTTTTCAAAAAAAAAAAGCCTGTATTTTCTCAAGGTTTTGAAATTTGGCTACTAACAATTTCAAAATTGTACATGTACAGTACTATGTTAAAAAAGCAGAGTTCTTTAAAGAAAACAAACAGTAAGTGACTCATACTTGAACAGATCCTAGTGTGAGTTTGTCAGTGTCCTAGCCAAAGGTCAGTGGTTTTCCAGTTTTCTCCACCCTGCAGATTGACTCTTACTCTCTATAAGTGAAAGAATCTTGACTGGGGTCTATGTGCCCATTCTTGGTATCCAAAATCGCCATTGTCTACCAATTTCTGAGATTTTTTTCAAAAAGTAACTCATTTTAGCAAATTTTTGGAAAAAAAATAATTTAAAAAGTACGATACATTTGTATATTCACAAATTTTGGAAATGTGTTTACTAATAATTTCAAATTTATGGAAACCTAGTTAGGATGTAGTAGCATTAAACGCCATTATACCATTCTGGTCTAATCTAAATAAAATCATTTGCATGAATGGTGTTTTACTGGTAAACAGTTTTAGACATATTCTGCTGTGAATCCTGTAATCAGTGCTTCAGATTGTCGGTGCGCCCGCGCCAATCCCGCATTATTTTAAAAAATGGTGCATAACATTTTCTTCTAATGGGTCCACATGGCGCATGGTTTTTCTTAGCCAAATTGATCGTTAATAATTTCTTCCCAAAACTACATATTAGATTCCATGCGGTTTTCCGATTTGACTTTCTGTTTTCGTTTTCTATCGGAAAATCTCTAGCATCTTTGTTTATCTCATAATCAGCATGTAGACAGGACTCCCGACAAGCCCCTTCTCTTTGCTCTATGCGTCGGTTATTAACATTAATATTCAAAGGGGGAGAACTCATAATAAAACTTTTTATGACCTCGGACGTTGTCGTTCATTTAATATGCTAGCGGCAACCATGGCTATGAGATGCAGACGACTCTATTCACATTTTTTAAAACAACACAAAGCGCAGAGAAGTAGATACATAAAATGAATCATGGAGTTGAAAGAGTTTAAAATATATCGTAAAGGTTAACAAAGTATAAATTAGCAGATGACAAGATCGCTTTTGGTGCATTATATGAAGATGTCAAGTGCCGACTTTCACTTTCAGTCACGTGGTCGTGGCATAACATTTAATTATGTGGCAAAACATGACCCACTATAACAAGAAATGACCCCTTGTTATTGGACCTGGTGGGCCCTTGTGGCCCACTATCTGTAAAAACAATCTGAAGCACTGTGTAATTGCATTAACTTTTGGTTACTTGAATTTGAGTATACATGTTGTAGTTTTGGTAACCCTCTAGAGAAATATTGTGGTTAACTGTTAAGTGTAGTAAAAGTTTTCTGGTAAATTGTTTGGGCCCTGGCAAAAGAACCACTTCTTACTGCACTGCATGTAGATTACCGGTAAATACATGCTATGTTTCCATTCCTGGTAGCCAAAATCGCCATTGGCTACTAATTTCTGAGGAATTCTTTCAAAAAGTAACCTATTTTAGCAAATTTGTGGAAAATTACTTTAAAAAGGACTATATTTTCACAAATTTTGGAAATTCGGCTACTAATTATTTTAAATTTGTGGAAACCTAGTACATGTTACAACAAATTATACATAATGTTGGTATGGTGGGGTGGGGGTTAAAAATGGTAAAACTAGAAGGCAGGGATGTCATTTTCATTGAATTCAAAATATTCCTGGCCATCCCCATATTTACTAGAGAGAATTGTATATTGTATACATGTGTGATGTATATTTATATAGATGTAGACCACTGTGGTAGCTTAGTTGGTAGAGTGCTCACTTTGTAAGTGGGAGGTCGTGGGCTCAAAACCTGATGGTTCTGATCCAAGACTTGAAATTGGGTAGTAACTTCTTTCGCCAAGGACTCCGCATTATGAAATGAAAGTCTCTGTTCTTTTGTACGGGAACTTAAGATAAACAAGGTCCTGTGTCGCGGTAGGCATGGCACGATAAAGAGCCCTGCTGTATATTGCCATTAACGCAAGACACAGGCAAAATTTCTGCACCTTGGCCTATAGCTGGCAATGTCTCAATATAAGTGAGACATTCTTGACTGGGACATTAAAAACCATTATACAGATGTAGAGGTGAGTGAAGTTACAGCATTTCACTTATTATATCCATGGATATGTTAAAACTTTGCTCATTTATAATAAATATATATGTTACATGGATGATATATGTATGTGTATAAATTTTCATATACTAGTATTTCATTTTATGACTTAAAATTTGTTTAATTTTCATATTTCTTTGCTAAAGTTTTAGGATTCAAGTACATATCGGAAATGGTTAGATGTTTCTGTCATGGCATGACATTGGACTGGACAATGGTATGACATTGGACTGGACAATGGCATATCAGACAAAGTCAGGTGAACACTTGGACCATCTTATATCTTAGCAAAGGCTCAAATTTCATAGTCATTCTTTATGGTGACAGGGTCTGAGGGAGACTCAGAAGTATTTTTATTTACCTTCACCTATGATAAATAAGTGATAGGAGTTGAGTTACCTACTTAAAAGTAGCTTATATTCAGATGTCACCTGTCATAGCTAATATACTATCCTTCCATTCATTCAGCCATAATATAATCACCATTGTCTTCTAATTTCTGAAAATTTCTTTAAAAAAGTAAATTTTAAATTTATGGAAATCTTGAATATGTGAAGCAGGAATGTATTCCTATTCAATTCATTTATGACAGTGGGGAGATGCATACAATTTTTTTGCAAATTGTGTGTGGAAAACCAATTTTAACTAGAGTAATAACTGAAATGGGATTATTTTGGGATACTGTCAGCAATTGTTGTTGGTCAACTATCCCTATGTGATAAATCATACCTTTTCCAAATAATGTAAACAAAGCTTTAAAATATTATTTTATTGAAATTTTGTTTAGTTTTAAATTATATTGAAACTAATCAAACTATCATAATTTTGACCTCACCTGCACAAATTCTGACCTGAAGACAGAACAGTTGTTCTTAGTACATGTATTAGGACCAACAAAGTTACATACATTGTAGCATTGACATTCATTGTTTAAGGTGACCTTGTCGGCAGGTCTTAAGGCTCTAGATCACAGCATCTTTCGCCGCCTAGGTTCGAATTCCACTTGGGACAATTCCTACTCTTAGTTTAAGAAAGTTTGTCATGGTTTTCTTTGGGCATTCCAGTTTACTTCACCATCTCTGAACTGATCACCTCGATATAAATGAAAGAATCTTTACTGGGGTGTAAAACACCATTACTCCACTCCAATGTTAAGTTTAATGGACTTGAAGGCAACCTTAACTGTTCATTTTCTGACAGTTTATGCTTCACTCATCCTATATTGACCACTTGTTGCATCAGTTGATATGTCCTATCTTCAGTGGTATTTACAGTATCCAGAATCTTGATATATGATCAGTTGTTGGTTCTACTTGTTATATAATTATTTGCAGTACTTGTACATGTATGATAGTTTATTAGTTATATTAATTAGACTGGACCTACCAACTTTCAAACTACTACATACAATGTAGTTTATACATCCCTTAATATTTGCCGGTGAATCAAAATTCAAAAATAGGGGGTCTTAAATGATAGTTAAACCTATGATAGTTTAGACCAGGCTGAATATGTAGTTTATTTATCCCTTAATGTCCCTTTTTAAAAGTAAGAGGGGGTCCTCTATTTCTACAAGTGAATTAAGATTAAATTTACAAAGGAGTGGGGATGGGGTTAAATCTCCACACATGGAGATCTGTAGTGGGGGTGGGGTTGAATCTCCACACATGGAGATCTGTACAACGGTATTATATGTATGGTAGTTTGGAAATATGTCTGTGAGAGAGGAAGGGGGGAGGGGCAAAATCTGAAATATGATGGGTTTCAATTTACATGTTAACCTCATGTTACATTTACATGTTTACATTGTGCTAGCCTATTACAGTGCATTGCTGACAGTAAAACCTTGTACCCATAAATATTTCTTTTATTGGTCAGTGAATTTTGGAATAAACCTTTTAAATTAATTAGAATTTTTATTTCAATAAATTCTGGTATATTTTTCAGGCCTTGCCTTATGATTTCTTAGAAAATATTTAGAAATAAAAATCACTATACATGTTATAAACACATAGGATTCATATAGTCAGTGACATATCTTGACATGATATATGTATATAATATATGTACCATACTTGACACAGGTCATAAATGTTAAAAGTTGTAAACATTAAATTTTGATTTTAAACTTTGTTTACCTTTATTGTTTACTGGGAAGATAAGATAATGATTGAAAGCATGTAGAACACAGGAAGGAAAAAATTAACTGTCACCGATTCATATATATTAGTCAGATCAGATCGGCCATAGTGTTCATTAAAACATGTTTATATGTTGATTTCATTCACATTTACTTCATTATGGTTTTTTGCAAATTTTATTTTCACTTAATTTAAAAAAAAAACTTTGCTGTAAACTAAGAATAGGAAATTTGATATCAGTTTGTGGAGTTTTCATCATCATCACCATCATTGTCATCACAATCATCATCATCATTATCATCATCATCATTGTCATCACTATCATCATCACCATCATTGTCATCACCATCATCATCATCATCATCATCTAACCGTCACCATCATCGTCATCATCATCATCATCACCAGTATAATCATTATCATCAACACCAGTATTATCATAATCACCATCATCATCATTGTCATCATCACTGTCACCATTAATCATCATCATCACCATCACGGCAGGCATATCATCAATCAATAATAATAATAATTATCATTATTATCAACAACACCAGTACCATCATCATTATCATCATCATCACCAGTTTCACCACCATCTTTGTTCAACTGTGTATTTATCAGGCAATCCCTCTATAACTAGAGAAGATCTATACATGTTCAATATTTAATATGCTATGTGATAACGAGAGCATGTGGTTTATAATGTTTTACGAGTTGTAGACTGTAGGAAGGCCTTCCTTTATGAGTTGATTATAAGCTGTAATACACTAACATAAAAAGCCAGATGCTAGGGGAGCTGTACCTGATTCATTTCACTTTATATATAGATATTTGGAATTCCTTTTGCCATATCATAATTAATACCTGTACCATACTCTTACATGATAGGTGTGCAACACTGTGTGTAATGTAAGGTTAAATACAGGTGCATTAGAATCTGCCTTAAAGGCCACCTCTACATAAGGACCACCTGCTTATAAAGGCCAGTGAAATTTTATACCAATTGCTCTTCATGTTATTTGAACATGTATATAAGAATCACCTGTCTATAAAGACCACTTTTACAGGTTATTTTTGGTGGCCATTATAGACAGGTTTGACTGTTCTTGTATCCAATATTCATTCTAGTAAAGGCCATAGGGCTGTTGTCCATTCATTTTTTCCAAGTGACCCTATTGCTAAGGCTAAGTGGGTCATATTTAACATCACATGAATGCAAAATTATTGATGTTGTGGTGTTTTAACTGAAAGTGTGAAAATGACCCCTTCTAAAAATCCTGGAATGAACACTGTGTATCTGTGCATCGTAATTCTAAAAACTTGAGTAAAAAAGTATAGATTTAATATTAAATACCCCCTTGTATTTTTTTATCTCTGTTAAACATATGTCTCTCAATCTCCACCCTCACTCTGTTCATCATTCATATTTTAATTGGTAATTCACACATATCCAGTGTCCATAGTAAAAAAAATTAAAAAGGCAAGTTAGAAAGTCTGATAGTGCACACAATGATGAGAGTTGATTCAAATGTACTACATATAATACATGTACAGTACAGACCTGTCGAAAGTTTAACACTGAGCAATCAAACTGCAGTCCCAGCTCAGCTATCAAATGGCCGAGATATGGATAACTAGTGGTACAAAAGCTGTAAAGTGATAGAAAACAGCTGACATAAAGTTATTAAGATATAGCTAAAGTAGGTGACCAAGATGAGCTGCCAATTAGTTAGCTCAGTATTAAACTTTTAGCAGGTCTGTACTGAATAATACATTATAATTGAGTTCTTCTACTTATTTTTAGCATCATTTCCTTATTGGCATATAACTCAGTTCATTGATCTACCGGTATTAGCAGATTGATTAAATGATTTCAGTATACTGGTATACTGGAAAATTATATAATTTTGTGCATTATAAAAACATGAAGAAATGTTAGACTTTAGGAACAGGTGTTATCAAATGTTATGCATATAATTACATATGTAATAAAGGGGTTATTCTTTAATTGAGTGACTTGAATTTTGGTAGACAAATCAGGTATCTTAGTCAGTTTCAAAAGAAAACAAAGATTCTTGATTTGAAACCATTCAAATCTGCCATTTGATATGTAGGTGTGAAAAGTAATAGGATCATCTTAAGAGTTATTATGGTCTAAAACATTAGCTGGCTTATAATAATGCCTATGTGCAAATCCCACTCAGACAGATCCAGGTCAGGTGTGAAGATATTTGTCAGTTTGATTGCTGAAGGTGCTCCAGTTTTCCCCACCATTCCAAATCTAAGCACCTCAATATAAGTGAAATGCTCTTGACTGGAGTCTTAAACATTGTTACGCCATTTTCCACAATACTGTTGAGAATGTTTGCCAAAATTTGCTCCAGTTTTCCCCACCATTCCAAATCTAAGCACATCGACATAAGTGAAATGCTCTTGACTGGAGTGTAAAACATCATTACTTCACTTCTCTTAATACTGAGAATGTTTGTTTGCTAAAATGCTCCAGTTTTCCCCACCATTCCAAATCTAAGCACCTCAACATAAGTAAAATGCTCTTAAACATCAATACTCCACTTCTGACAATACTGTGGTACTTATGTGTCAGTTTTTATCACTAGTATATACAGATTCTCCTCCCACACCAGGTATCTTAACTAAACTGCTAGTTACTGTGTTGCATTCCTGGATTCAGGAGATAAAACTATGATGAAAATTATAAATAAATCAGAATACATTTCATATCAATCTGCACCAAGAAGAAGGAAATTAAATTTGAAAATTAAGTGTGATGTTAGTTAAAATGTCAGACAGTATGATATATCGGAATGGTACAATACTTCTGGTACATGTACCATACCTGTATACAGTCAAACCTGCCTTAAAGGTGACTTACTTTTAAAGACCAGTAAAATTTTATTCCGATTGCTGTTTTTTCAAGCTATTTCAACCTGTATATAAGGGGTCACCTGTCTACAAAGGCCACATTTACTTGTTCCCTTGGGTGGCCTTAATAGACAGGTTTGACTGTACTTTTACACTTTACAGCACAAACTGTCTTTATTGAACTATTTTATTGATATTATTTGTTATAATTAATTGCATACCTATTTTATCTGAACAATTAGATCAGATTAAAAAGGGTTTAAGTTTTAGACATGCTTCTGCAATATACATGGATAAATGGTGTATTTCAATTATTCCCAAGCTTGTCAAATAGAATTAAGGTCATTAAATTTTGTTCAGTTCTGGACTCACCCACTCACTCACCCTTGTGAATGTTCTTAAAAAATGTGAATGCTTGCTACAAAGATTTTGTCATAAAATGGTGTCTTTAAAACAGCCAAACTTCAGAAAAGCAGAACTTCATTAAATCTCAGTTTTGCGAAATATATAGAATAGGGTAGCAAATTAGAAACTAAATTTATTATTTATATTTTGTCTAGAAGTTTTTATCAATTTATTTTTCTTGTATTTTTGCAGGCATGTATAGACGACAATTTAGATATGGTAGAGTTTTTGGTGGATCATGGAGCAGATGTGGATGTATGTGATAATGAAGGATGGACACCTTTACATGCTACTGCCTCTTGTGGATTTACAGAAATAGCTAGGTATGTTATTGTTTATTTAATAATATCAATCAATTGTATAGGCAAACATCTTTCACTTGTTCGCTTGACCTTTCATCAGGAATATTTATAAATGATGACCCACCCAGTATAACATGGGTTGTGGTAGGACTGGCAGTTAGTACATGAACAATGTATGTTTCCATTGATGTTGACAAAATACAGTCAAACCTGTGTTAAAAACCACCTTTTTGTAAGGGTCACCTGCCTATAAACGCCAGTAAAATTTTATCGCAATTGCTCTATATTCACAGAGCTCCAGATAATTTTTAAGTTTCATGGGTATTTACTCATCAAATTTTAATTTTATGAGTAAAAGCAATTTAGTGATGAGTAAAATTACTCATAAAATTTAACAATGAGGAGTAAAACCACTTTTACAGACAAATTTTGATTAAAAAGTAAGTGTAACTTAAAATATCTTAAATTAAAAGTTGAAACTAGTGAATATGATTGTGTATTTTTTCACTTTACATTTTTCTGTCCTGTTGGATTTTGTTCAAAGCAGTGTAGCTGAATAAGAAAATGCATGGTGTTTCCCGACGTTTCGACAAGCAACCACGGGTATTGTGCTTGCCACTGTAATATTGTTTCTTTTTTTACATTCTGTCCATCGGGTTTTTTCTTAGACTCATTAATACAGCCAGTAATTAAATCTTCAATAATTTGTTTGACAAATAATTCGGGACCTGACAATTTTGTCGTCAAAAATGTTTGTTTTGACTTGGCCATATTCCGCGGCATCTGTCATAAGAAGAACTTTGATT
The DNA here is from genome assembly GCA_021292105.1 of Anadara kagoshimensis. Classification (NCBI taxonomy): domain Eukaryota; kingdom Metazoa; phylum Mollusca; class Bivalvia; order Arcoida; family Arcidae; genus Anadara; species Anadara kagoshimensis. The sequence goes on from CM037865.1 coordinate 52,725,790, forward strand.
GGCTGACACTGACGTACGTGATACCACAAGGTTCATCATTGTCACTAAAGCGATTTCAAATCCAGGTCATGTAAATGTTATTATCAAGCGTCTACATGACTTGGCTGTAGACTGGGAGTCTCTATTTTCGTTTTCAGTTTCAAGTTGTAAACATCGATACGCGGGGGTTTAACAGATTATGGGTAAGTGCCCATAACCATGCGTAAGTAGTACGCTTCTTATTGAAATATTTGGCGTATTTAAATAAAATCTATGCGTAAAATACGCAGATACGCAGCTTATCTGGAGCTCTGTATTCATGTTAAAAAGGCCACTTTTAGTGGTTTCCTTGTGTGCCTTTATAGACAGGTTTGACTGTAAACACCTGTGTACCCTATAGAGAAATATTCTGGTCTTGACTGTAAACACCTGTGTACCCTATAGAGAAATATTCTGGTCTGTAATAAATATTGAAAGTAAAGGTCAAGCAGACAGGTCAGTGTTATTTGCCTATGATAGAAGTGCATATACGCAAGCTCACACTCTCGCAAACACATTTGGCGTTGCAAGTCGTAGCCTTGTCCAACATTCCAACATTCCATACCATTTGGACAAGACACATAACATTTTTCATTTCATTAAGGACTATATTCTAATACAAAAAAGTTGACAAATACAAATCAGTAATTGTTAAAATTCTAGATAGAGTTTCAATTACTATCAATAGACAGTGAAACTTTGATTCATTTTTGACTATTTTTTCTGTCAAATTTGGACATTATAAATGGGTTTGGCAACAAAGTTAGGGAGATTTATGAAGAGAAAATTTAGAACAAAAAAATTCTGAGACTTCAGAAATCAGAATAGTGTTGTGATAAACAAAAAGGCAAAAATATTGAGAGAGAGACATAACTAGATTTTACTGTAGAGACATTATCAGATTTTCCTGTAAACCCATACATGTATAGTTTTTTAGACAACCTGCACACATATTGTACCAGCTAGTTCCTATTGTTATATTGCCTATATGAATTTTTTATAAACTTTTATTAGAAGGACTCTTTTGACAACTAGATGATAATTTGTCAGAAGTGTAAAGTACAATTTACAAACAGAAAATAATTTGCAGTTTTATTTGGATATGGTTAATTACTTGGTTTAATATGATACTTAGAGATAGAAACATATGTCCACCAAACATTAACTAGTTTACACTTTAATGAACCAATCAAGTGTTTAACGGAAGGACATTTACACAACAGGTCTCGGATTTAAAAAAAAAAATGTTTTAAATTAAATTAGACAGAATAAATTATGTATGGTAACAGTTAAAGCAAAGAAAAAAAAACATAAACAAAAAAACAAGGCAACACTGTTTTGAAAAAATCATTAAAAATCTTTAGTTGATGTTGCAGACTACTGTCTTGTCCGATATAAAAAGTATCTCTCTGCTAGGTTTTCATCTTGGATATTGATAATCAAGTTCTCAGATATTGACAATCTGCACAGAGTTTTGACTGGTCAGTGGGTGGGACTAGTGACAGGTCAAATTTATCAGTCCATGGTAAAAATTTGGAGTTTTCTAACCTGGAACCAGTTGCAGGTCAAATTAATTTGTCCAAGGTAAAATTGTGGCTTTCCTTGACTAAAGACCAGTGAAATTATTGAAGTCTTCATTCTGATCCTAGAACCTGTTTTCTCTAATTTGATGCTTTTAAGCCTTTATTACGCCATTTTCTACCAATTTGCAGTATCAGAAAACCAGTTCAAGGTTATCGCACAAAAACAAAGTTGTAAAGTATCATGGTCATCATGAACTGTGTAGATGTAGTGGACGGATAGTTAAAAAAGTTAATAGAAGTTGCTGATGGGTATGGGTATCAGAAAACAGGTCCAAGGTTATCGCACAAAAACAAAGTTGTAAAGTATCATGGTCATCATGAACTGTGTAGATGTAGTGGACGGATAGTTAAAAAAGTTAATAGAAGTTGCTGATGGGTATGGGTATCAGAAAACAGGTCCAAGGTTATCGCACAAAAACAAAATTGTAAAGGATCATGGCCCTCATGAACTGTGTTGATGTCGTGGGTGGATAGAACTTTAAAAAAAAGTTCATAGACGTTGCTTGTGGGTATTTGATCTTTTCCACTTCTTTCATCAAAAGTCAAATTCAGATGAGATATATCAGAATGGCGTCTTAATTTTTTTTATCAGAAAAAAAACCCACAAAAAACCCGAATTCCAATGTTATTTTTTAAGACATTTTAGAATGATTTGATTTTGATACGAGGCCCCTTTAAAATTTGACAAAGGGCTTATTTGTTGCATCATAAGCGGAGGTGTAGCTAACGTAGTGACATAAGAGGGGAATTAAAATCACAGATATAGATACAATACCACAATCAGCTGTGTTTAATACTTTAAATAATAGATGGCCTGTTTCTTATCACCTCAATTAATTCTTTGCCAGGTAACACAGATTAAATTTTAATATACCTATCGTATAGCGGATAATTAACTTCTTGTGGCACAGATTTTGCATGTCTATCAATTTACAATCATTTTCTGGGATATATGCAGAGTTTTCCCATTATATTTATTTCACATTTATTATTTAAAAGAAATTTTTCAAGTATTTTTTTTTTAAATCCATTATTAAATTGGAAGTGAAATTTATTATTTGTTTATCACTACTGAAGCTGATTGAAATTCAAGATTCACTGTTGGTATGAACCAACAGCTTATTATAGGCAGTAAGCATGTTTTCATCTTTGGAATTTTTATTGAAAACAATTTGTTCAAATTCTACAGGTTTATAAATTGTATTGAGTCCTCAGTGGCTGATTCATTTAAAGTTTGAGATTACCTGATTACAGCATCTCTAATCCATTAGGTTTAAATCCCAGTTGGCAGACCCTTCTGTTAGAACTTGCCATGGGTTGTGATTTATCTCAAGACACTCTGGTTTCCCCCACCACCCCAAAACAGACCATCTCAATATAAGTGAAAGAAACTTAACTGGGGCATAAAAAACATTAATCCATAAGTTTCACTGTAAATCTTTAAGAATTTTAATTTGCCCTCTTTTAATACTTTACTAATTCTTGCATTTTCTCTAGATTTTGCAAGTGGAAATTATTAAATTTTGAAGGTAAGCGTTTTAACTGTGGATATCTTCCCCAACACAATGTAAACACATCACAGAATGTTAAATGGTGTCTGGTAGTTTTTCTGTAAGAGTCTTGATTTATACAGAATCATTACATTAGAGACTATTTTACGAGGGAACAGGCTCCACCGAGATCGTGAAATGTACAAATTTTTCTGTGAAAATCCTGGTATCGAAGATTGAAAATGTCAGAAAATTGTCAAACCCTCATATTTCTTGGTAAAACAAATTTATATATATATTTTTCCGCAGTTTTAATTGACATGAAATATTAGCTTGTACATTGTATTTTAAATAAATGGTTTTCCTCGTCTTCACGAGACAGTAAAATGAATTTATTCTTACTTATATAAACTGTATTTATACAAGATTGATATCGAAGTTGAACTGTATATAAAATTTCTTTGTTGATGTGCAGTTCGAGGGTTTTCCCACATTTGGATGTACATATACGCACATGTACGTGTATTTTAATTGCATATCAAAATCTAGAACATTATATAGAGAGCTAGTTATTAATAAACACACCACCACAAAATGTTTATCTAGGAGATTCATTTACTTCAGGTAGACTTTCTACTTGATATTAGATTATTTACAAAATGTTTTATAAATACAGTCAAACCTGTCTATAAAGGCCACCCAAGAGAACCAGTAAAAGTGGTCTTTATGGGCAGATGTGCTTTATATACAGGTTCAAATAATATAAATAAAGAACAATTGGGATACAATTCTACTGGCCTTTATAAGCAGGTGGCCCTTATATAGAGCTTGGTTTCCATAAATTTAAAATAATTAGTAGCCAAATTTCCAAAATTTGTGAAAATATAGTCCTTTTTAAAGTATTTTTTTTTACAAATTTGCAAAAAAGGTTACTTTTTGAAAGAATTCCTCAGAAATTAGTAGCCAATGGCGATTTTGGCTACCAAGAATTGAAACATAGTATAGAGGTGGCCTTTAAGGCAGGTTGGACTGTAGATTTTCGATTCAATGTGAAACATTGTTAATAATACAAAACTGATGCTTGGTTTTTGTAACCATTAACTAAATTTTGTTGATCAATTTTGAATTTAACTGTCCGAAAATTTACAGATCATACATGCCATGGTTGTTACATATCCCAAATAAGGTCATAGGATTCAATCTTCCAATGTCTCTTGTTTGAAAAGATGTACCGTAGTGAAGATCCATTAACCAAAAACTCAAAGCTTCATTTGAGAAATTTGCGACTTCACTTATTGCTTTTATTTCATTAGTGTTATTCAATTTTTATCACTTCAAAATTTTAGTTCATTGGTGTAACTGTATTCTATTTTTTTTTTCATTTCAAAATTTTAGATTATTTTGTCATGTTAGGCCAAGCTTTTAACTAAACATGAATAGAAAATCAAATCAAAGCACAATGTCTTTTACAAAAATTATGCATATGTAAAGCCTCAGTATAATGCCTCAATGACTTTGCTACCTAGCTTATAGCCAACTGTTTTCGAAGAGTCCTAAAATCCATTTCTTCTATATTTTATCATTAAAAGCAAAATGCCTCTTAAATGCCAAATTTTGATTTGAATTGATTGAACTTATGGTGGTGATGGATCAAGGTTTGACTGTATACTAACAAAGGTACATTTTGTAGTTATAAAATATTTGACATAAAAGCATATCTTTGCATTATCACTCTGTAATTTCACAAAAGTTCATATGGTTAGAACAAAATTTGCCCCAACTTGCCATAAATGTCACTAAAAAGTGTACAGACATCTCATGAGTGTTTGACGAACAACAGTAACCTGTCCTCTTGACCTTTCATCAGGAATATTTATATACAAGGATCTGCCAAATACATGGGTAGTGTTCGAATACATACTAACATAGCTAATACATAAACAATTCAGGTCTCTCATGATGTTGACGAAATCAACACCTGTGTACCCTATACACAATTGTACTGGTCCATAATAAATATTAAAATTACTATACAGGTCAAGCAGACAGGTCATTGTTGTTTGACTATACGTAAATGGTGATCTCTGGGGTACTATATGACCTAGTAATTTACTATAATTATTGTACAAGTACATTGATTATCTCTGATTGTTTACAATCCAAGTAGTGGAGATCTTATTATAGGGCTAATTTATATATATTTATACATATCTACAATGTGTGTGTAATGGGTTAAAACAGGGGTACAATATATATTGAGAGATAAATGTGAATTACCCTATTAACTGTAAATTAGCCAGGGTCACTAGGTTCTGTATGATACTGCATGAGATATACGACACAAGTACCCTGAAAGCCACATTTATTCATATAGCAAAAGAAATTTCACCTGTACTACATGCATATCAGCAATAGATGTGGGGAAGGAAGGGTGTGTAATTTATGTCCTATGGCAGTTTTAGTGAGTGGGTGCTAGTACAAGACAGACCATAAAGCAAAAAAGGTGTGCACATCTCACACATACACATACTTGCTCTAAAGAGTAATCCTTAGAGATTAATAACAGTTATTCTCATCTCGAATAGCTGAAATATTGCCCATGTTGAGTCAAACAACATTACAACCAACTGACTAACCTATTCATACAAATAGACCTCACATCGTTACTCTTCCAGAACAACTGTTCTCACCACAACACAAGGGTTTCCATCCATTTTCTTTTGTCGGAAGTTGGGTTATTGGGAAAACTGTTTTTATTTTCCCACAGGAAGTGGTGGTTACTGAGGGCAAACAATGAATACCAAATATGTTTACAATCAAATAGCATCATTTTACACATTTCTTTATTTTACATTATCTTGTTTCAATTGTCACAACATGTGTTTAATAATAAAACAACACACAAAAAAAAAACAACAGCAAAACAGCAAGATTTCAGGATCAACCGATCAAGGCAATACTTACATAATTGTTTGAATAAACCCTGACGTAAACACGTAAACAAATGTTTTACATCTACGGCCTAAATTTCATTTTTCAGTATGTATGTATCACATATAAATTTTAAACAATGTTTTCTTTTACATCAATTGAAAATAACAGGCAAGTACAGCACCATCATCGATTAGTTTTCAGATTTTTAGCTCACCTGAGCCAAAGGCTCAGATGAGCTATTGCAATCTATCACCGTCCGTTGTCCGTCGTGTGTAAACTTTACATTTTAATCTTCTCCTCCAAAAGTACTGAGCCAAATTTGATAAAACTTGGTGACTATCATGCATGGGTAACAGCCTTTCAAAATTGTGTTTGGGGCTTGGCCACGCCCAACAAGATGGCCGCCGTTACTAATAATAGCAAAAAGACAAAAAAGTCTTCTCTGAAATCAAAACGTGCAGGCAAATTTTGATTGGATATTTAGATTTTGCATACCTGGGACCATTAAAATTGTGTTTTTCATGAAAATTGGACGAAAAATAGGTTACACGTTTTTTATGTAAAATTATGTAATTTTTAAAATGAGACATTTATTGTTATAACTCAATAACGGCTGAAGATAATTGTATGAAGTTTTCACTGTTGATCTTGTCTTGCGATTTTCTTCTTATTGATGTCAAGGTCATAGGTCAAAGTTATGTCCCAGTTTTTGACCTTTGATAAAAAATGCTATTTTTTAAACATTTCAGGTGATAATGGCATGGGATTTTCAATTTATTGTAGGTATTGACATGACGATCATTGTGATACATAGATCAAGGTCATGGGTTCAAAGTTAAAGATGCACAACTATTACTGTAATAGTTGATTATCTGCAAAACTATTAACTTTTTGTATAGGCATGCATATAAGAATATTGTAGGTAATGGCACAATGGTCATTTTGATATATGAATGAAGGCCATGGGGTTAAAGGTCAAGGTCACAAATGTAAGTGAATACTGAAATGGTTTATTATCTCAAAAACTATAAACTTTTTGTATAGGCATATATATATTTGAATATCATAGGTATTGGCCTAATGATCATTTTGATATATGAAAGAAGGTCATGAGTTCAAAGGTTAAGGTCACAGATGCAATTTAATACTGAATTGGTTAATTATCTTGAAAACTATAAATATTTTGTATAGGCATGTATGTAAGAATATTGTAGGTATTTGGCCAATAATAATTTTGATATATAAATTAGGGTTATGGGTTCAAAGGTCAAGGTCACAGGTGAGCGCTAAGGCCCATTGGCCTCTTGTTAAATCACTTGACTGCAAATCAGATGCAAACCCCGGTGATGTATCAATGCATCACCTGGCATCTACCGGTTTGAAGGGTTAAGGATTGAATTATCAGCTTATCTTGTTGATCAGTATACAAAAGATGTTTACATTTCTTATCACAAAAATTTGATTACTCATCAAAAAATTTTGGAAATACATGCTAAAAATGTATGTTGCAGTGCTGTATCTATATATTAATTAGCCCTGTTAAGATTTCAGCAGATTTTTCATCTTAAGTTGCAGCCTGTATATATCCCACAGAGAATTTTTTAAAGACTGGGTTATTATAACGATGATTAAACACTGCTTCTGAGTACTAATTCCACCTTCTCTGTGATAAGAGTTCCTGTTTAAGTGCATTGACCCTATAACTAACAAACTATCTATGCTATGAACATCCATAAAAACCACTTCAATTGCATACTAAAATATCTACCTTACACAAAAAACCCATGTACTTGTACTTGTTTGATGCTTTTGAAGTTTTTATAATAGATTCTAAGACTTGAGTGCTGTTGTTTCGGTTTTTGGTTTTACATTTTTTCTTCCTCGGATTATAATAGACTCCAAGACTTGAGTGCTGTTGTTTTGGTTTTTGGTTTTGCATTTTTTTCTTCCTCAGATTATAATAGATTCCAAAACTTGAGTGCTGTTGTTTTGGTTTTTGGTTTTACATTTTTTCTTCCTTGATTATGATAGATTCCAAGACTTGAGTGCTGTTGTTTCAATTTTTGGTTTTACATTTTTTCTTCATCAGATTATTATATAGATTCTAAGACTTGAGTGCTGTTGTTTCGGTTTTTGGTTTTGCATTTTTCTTCCTCAGATTATAATAGATTCCAAAACTTGAGTGCTGTTGTTTCAGTTTTTGGTTTTGCATTTTTTTCTTCCTTGATTATAAAAGATTCCAAGACTTGATTGCTGTTGTTTCAGTTTTTGGTTTCAGATTATTTTCCTCAGCAGCTTCTCTTCTCTGCTCACTTGTTCTGACTTAGTTTTCAAGGGCATTTTTTGTATAGGTGATTTAAAATGCTCTACATAATTCAAATAACTTCTTTTCTAAACTTGACATACATTTACTAGTATATATATATATATATATATATATATATATATATATATATATATATACATTAGTATGTTCATGTATCAGTAGTTTTGTGTATCATATTCATATGTATTGAAAACTGTTACACAAAAAAAAAAAAAGTAAAAACACTACTACCACACATTGTTTTACTACTGATATAGAAATTTGTTGCTGGTAATTACAAAAACTCATTTTGTAAGATTGGGCTAATTAAATGCTCATGTTCAGTGCTTCCTATATATAAGTAGGTGGAGTCTGGGGTTTAACCCTGGCTGGTCCTTATGTGAATAGGGCTGGGACCCTTGCAATTGTAAAAATAAGCATCATAATAGCCAAAATTGTAAAAGAGATAACTCTAGTAATTATACTGGCTTTAAAACTGAAATATCCAAAATTGAGAAAATTGGCATACTGATTGTGAAAAAAATCATAAGATTTTGAATTTTGAATGGGTCAGAATATTGGCCACAGAAATGACCCAGCAAGAACCCTGAAGGTAGTGGTTGTTCTTTCACACTTCCCTTTTAATGCTTTGCATTTAGGAATGGAATTTGCAGGGTGCTTTAGCTGGTACAAATGGAAGTCATTCCAATACATAACTGAAATATGTATTTTTCAGTGTTTTGTCCTATTTCATTAATTGTTATGTAGAAAAAGATATATACATATATACATGAATGACAATGAGGTCAATATTTCCTTAAGTCAGTAAACACAAACAAAAACTTAACCTAGTTTATCTGATTGAAGTTTTTAACTTATTATTTTTAAGTTTTAAATGAATCAGTGGAAGTTTGACGTTTGTTTGTTTAAGACTAAAAATAAATTTATGTACAGCAAATTAGTGATAGGATTGTTGTACATATTTTATGAATGAATCAAGTTTTTCCGTAGATCTGGCTGTGATAACAAACAGTCTTAAAGCTAAAAGTTTTTTTTCTTCTTTATATAGATCTATATATTTATGATTGTTTAGAAATTGGACACAGAGGCTTTTAAATGGTATCAATGTTAAAAGGGCAAAATATCAAATTTTAAACCACCTGTTCAAGTAATTGAAGTATGAGTTAAAGGTCAAGAACATCTCATAAGTGTTTTCCAACAGAGATATGTTCAGGGTCTTAAATTGCAGACCTTTGTTGCTTCTGTTTAATATCCAAGAATAAAAAATGTTGTCAATATTACTAGATTGAAAACAGAGAATACAAACAGTTCTTCAAAATTGATGATAACATGAAAGAAACCCAAAATGCATCATAATTATACCCCCAGCCCACTCCCCAACCCCCTTAGACGACTATCATAAAATTTTACATGAATAATCTCCATGGTCCAAAGATGTGTCATGACATATCAGAATGGTTAAGGTAGGGGAAAAACATTAAGGGGGGGGGAGGTATTTGGCTCTCAAGAGACAGTTCAAGTTTATTTATCATTTAATTAGGGTCCTGGCTATATGAACCAGGGCTGCCTATACATGTATAATACATAGGTGTTACAGTATTCACAACTGCCAAGACAGCTGCCCAGATTGGAACTCAGAAAATTAAAATCTATAGTTCATAACTGCAAAGATAGCTGCTCAGATTGGAACTCAGAAAATTAAAATCTATAGTTCATAACTGCCAAGATAGCTGCCCAGATTGGAACTCAGAAAATTAAAATCTAAAAACAGGTGGTTTAATTTCATGTGCATGTAGACTTACAATCCCCAGTCTTAAGATCAATGGCTTCAAAAAGGAAACTGTATGCATGTTTTGAAAGAGATATATTCGCAGTAAAACCTGTTTATTAAGTCCATTCATTTGATCTGCGGAATTTAGAGACGATATAACTAATGGGTGCATAAATTGGTCTTAAAACCACCCACCCCCCTCTTCTCCAGTGTTGCATTTTTGACAAGACCATGTGCAGTTGAGTTACGCTATTGTTTTGATAGGGCTTGTAGCTAGGTATACATAGGCTCATTTTGGTTGAAAGCATAAAACAAAATGACCTTAAAACTTACTAGTATTTTAACATGTAGATTTTATATAAAGATGGTCTACATGGAAGGTTTTACTGTATGAATTATTGTATAACAGTATATACTAAAGTTGTTTATTTTGTATTGCAGGTTTTTATTACAAGTAAATGCAAATGTTGCTGCAGTTAACAATGATGGGGACCTACCAGTGGATATCTGTGAAGATGACGAAATGGAGAAGTTATTACAAGATATCATGGATCAACAAGGCATGTGAAAATTAATTTATTATATTTACTTTGTAACTTATCCCAGACCCATCAATTTTACACCTGAAAATTGTCACAACATTTCCTCTTTTTTGGGGATGCAATTTTGATGTTTTGTGGGTTATGTAACTATATAATGAAAGCGTTGAGAAGTTTTGGCTCCTTTTCAAATTTTACATACATTCATGTTAAACTTGAGGTTTTAATCCTCCAATTTAAACTGAAAATTGCATTGTCATAATAATATATATCTGGTTGTGTGTTTGTTTGGTAACATGTACAGCATAACACTGTTTAAGTTGTGATCGCTCTACTTCAGTCAGTTGGTATATATAAAACCTCTTACAGGATGTAAATTTTGTGAGCATTTGGCAGTGTTTAAAGTTATTTAAGTGACATCTTTGGGTACCTCTGTCTCAAAAAGAAAAAGAAATTACTTTATACAGTAAAAATTGTGGCTGCAAAAATGCATCAGGGTTTTTCTTTACACAGAAAAATCTGCATTTAGATCCATTTTGAATAAAAACTCCTTAATGTTCATTGATGTAGTCTCAATGAGCTGGAGATGCAGAAATATTCCTCTATATAGTGCAGTTTTCAGTTTTGCTAAATAGAGTGATAATTCCACACATTGAACAACTTTCTAAATTTGTATTAAATGTGAAGATTTTTATACCAGATTGTCTGTTACATAGCAGAATCTGTTTTAGAACATTGGTTCAAAATGCTTTGCACCTGTGCAACTAGGGCCTATATACAGAACTGACAGAAGACATGTGTCTATATCAAGGTTTTTGAGGTCACATAATGGGCAATTGCTTCTATAGTAAAATCTATCATAAAGGCTAGCTATATCATACATAAAAGTCGACCACTTATAAAAGCCATTTTTTTGGTTTCCATGTGTTCGTTATAAAGAAATTTTGCCATTTTCAGTGTCAGGGGTCAGACATTTTTTGGTTTCCATGTGTTCCTTATAAAGAGATTTTGTCATTCTCTGTGTTAGATTTCAGACCAGATCTGAAATCACAAACTTGAGGCCTGTTTTCTAGGTATCCTTGTGTTACTAATAAATAGATTTTGCTAAATTCTCAGTGTCAGAGGTTGGACCAGACGGGGACTGAAATCACAACCTTGATATAAAATGAATTAAATGTCTACCATCTAAGCTAACAAAACAGAAATACCTGTGTTACAACATGTATATATAAAATGTGTTTATTTTGATGCACATGTACATGATATTTCATTAGTTTTTGAGTTGTAAATGCTACCTGTCATTGTGTGGAGTCAGGATGTTACATATAACCTTCATGTTAAGGTTACTCAATGTATGGGAGGAGGACAGACAGACACATGCATTTTATTTTTGTTTTATTTATTTTATTTTTTTAAAATCTTAGTTTTAAACTAACTTTGTACATCCTTTATAATCGTTGTAATACTTAAGGTGTAAGACACCTTGTTTAATAATTGTAATAAATCTGTTAAAATTCACTTTATATCGCAATTGAGTCCACCAAGATTTGAAATTTGAAGGTGAAGTTTCCAGGTCTTAAAAAATGGTACATTGTGCTGGTTTCTCATTTGAAACTTGTTTAGCTCATCTGTTTAAAAGCCCACTTGCACAAACAGGGTTCGTACAGACCTGAAAAAGTCCTTAAATTTTTAGGTTTGCCCTAAAAAGACCCTAAAAACAAGTCTGACCCTAAAAAGCCCTTGAATTTATCCTAAAAAGCCGTTGAATTTGGGCAGTTGGGTGTCTGTATTTGGATATTAAGTGGTTGCAAATAGACTGATGTAAATAAATAAATATTGATTAATAAGTTACTTGAAAGGAGCAATTTAAAGGTACATGGCCCTTTCAAATGCACAACTTCAACCCTATCCACTTCACGTGTTGTTACTATGGAAATGTAAATAATTGTTTTATTGATTTAATTGCCTTTGTATCGATATTTTTTTTTGCTTCAATTGTACCTCTGATTAGGCCTTAAATTTGCTAGTAAGACCCTGAAAAGACGCTAAAAAGTCCTTAAATTTGGAGTCCAAATGTCTGTACGAACTCTGACAAGGTGTAGTAGGGCTTATTGTATACCAGGTGTGAGTGTCATTTACGATGTTGATTGTTTTAATGATGGACTTAAGAGCAGGTTAGCTACACCGTTCTTCCTACAGTTCTGGTTGAGATATCCAAATCAAATAAAGATATATTTATGAAATACCATTTGCCAAAAAAAAAAAAAAAAAGAAAAATAATTAAATACCATTTACCAATAAAAAAAATCAAAGTCTTAAATTAGAATTTCAAATGCAAATGCCATATGAAACAATACACAAAGAATTCGAAAAATTTCAAGAATGAGACCCAACAATAAAAAGGGCAAATGTGATGAAAATTTAAAAGTAGACTTTAAAGGTGAATGAATTTAAAAATAGATGAAAAATGAAAAGGCAACAGATGTGATGAGATTTTTAAAATCAAATTTATAAATATGAATATTAATTTTGAATTTAAAACTGATTTATAATCTGAAGCATGTGTATGTCATAAATCATAAATGTGACTACATACACTGCTAACTAGACAAGGATATATATACTGATATATACATACATATTAATAAGATCAAGCACTTGTTATATTTAGCATATCCTGATTTATATGAATTAAAGAATCAAAACATTTTAACACTCAAACTCAAAAGTACATGTTATCGCGACCGACCAAACGGTCATGGTGTGTTAGATAAATTATCTCCCCATCGGTACAAAAAGTCGGCTGGTGATTAATAGCTCTGATTGGTCTGATGATCGGTGTATCAATACTTTAATTGATTTGCTGAGTGTACATATATATAATGTGAATTTCATGGGCCAGAAAATTTTAAAAAATATCTTTTAACATCTGAACCTTTATTGGCTAAGGTTACCAAGTTCTTGTAAGATCCCTACATAGATTTTGAAATATTTTATTATATTTTTAGTATTATATAATTTTTAAAAAAGCATATTCTTTCCTAATTTTAACGGTAAGGGGGGTAATGAAGTAATATTTGGAAATGTGAATATTAATCTTTGTTATCCGATAGACCACCTTGATGTTGACTTTGTTGTTGTGGTTGAGTGCATGGAATTTTAGTTAAGTCAAAATTGACTCAAAATGTAATTTAGTAAACCTAGAGAGGGACATAATACTAGCGACAAATTAAATGATAAAGTCTACCTCCCCATGGTACATACACATGGATAGAGTAAAAAAAATATATATATTTTGTTATCATTCTATATTATATAATATAAAAGCTTGCAGGAGATTTTCATGATTCAAAAGTCATTTGGGAGTCGTTATTTTTCCTAATATTTTTCATTGCCATCTTTTAATGTTTAAAAATTAAAAAAGCTTGTTAGAAATACTGGATTCAAAAGATATTTGGAAGTTACATTTTTTCTTTCTAATATTTCTTTGCTCTCAATTCCATTTGACAACTCCAACTTTTCCAAATCTCGAGAGTTATGTGTACATTGTTTGGCAGATTTAAAAATGGTAATGGTGTAGAAATATTGGTTTCCACTTTGTTAGCTCAGTACACACAGTTGATAAAGTGTTTATTGTGTATGCATGGGGTTTAAGGGTTGATTCCTGGCAAGATCAGACCAGAGACTTGAAAATGGGTATTAATTTTTCCACAACATATAGCATTGTAATTGATTGTCATGGGTTATTTGGGTAAGACTTTTGATAACAAAAAAATAGACATGAAAAAGATCCCCCAATGCTGCTCTGTCTATGAACATAAAATTTTGGATGGCATGGATTGAGAATATATGTAAAGCTGGTGACATCTCAATGTAAGTAAAATAATCTTTGTCTATAAAGAGCGTTGCTTGGTATGGATTTTTGCAAATATATTTATGTGAACCTGGTGACATTTTGCCTTTTTGGTGACAAGTAAAATGATCTTCACTGGAGGCAAAAATCCATTAATTACTGTGTCTTTCATTAATAAAAAAAAATACAGATCTACATGTATATTATATAATGTATTTTAGGAGTTGATGCAGATGCAGCAAGGCAGGAAGAAGAAAATCAAATGTTAGCCGATGCAAATAAATGGTTAAATAACAAATCAGTCAGGGAAAAACCACACCATAAAACCGGGGCCACAGCATTACATGTCGCATGTGCTAAAGGATACATGAAAGTCATTGGGTAATTTGTAATTTTGATTTTAATAAGTTATTTGGGGTCTTTTCACAGATAATAAGAAGACTTTGTTTTGATTCTTAGCAATAAAAGTTCAAACAACCGTTTGTTTACAAATTGTTCTTAAAAAAAAACATTCTGCAGAATTATTTACATACATGTAATAAATACATTTAATAAGAAAATATCTTTTATAATTTTATTACATGCTATCCTCACAAAAGATAGATAGGTTTCTACAAAATCACTATTCTTGATGCTGTATTACATCAAGAAGTGAAATATATTTAGAATTTGATCAATTGATATTTTAAATCTTATGTGAATGATTATTAGATTTATTTATGATTTAGCTGATATATACTTATATTACCTATATTTATTAAACAAATTTATTCATACACATGCTATTCAGTTTGTACAGCAGCTTGCGTTGTACAAAGGGAGATAACTCCTAACTATCTCCATGTCAGAGCATATCAGTTTCAGTTAGTCATTGGAATCAATTTAATTCATTAGATTGAAGGGGAAAAAAATGTTATCCCTTTAAATCCCCAATGTGATATTTTAGATATAGGTATTATAATCCAACCTAATTACCTTAAAAATTAATGGAAATTGTTGTTATTTGTAGGGTATTAATGAATGCTGGTGTAGATATTAACACAAAAGATCATGATGGTTGGACGCCGTTACATGCAGCTGCACATTGGGGTCAAGAGGAAGCTTGTAAAGCGTTAGCAGAACATATGTGTGATATGGATATCAAAAATAATGCAGTAAGTCTACAGGCATTATGTTACCTTCTTTTGACACATCAGAGTTGAGTTGAGTACTGGTGTTTAACTTCCAAGTCAAGAATATTTCACTTATATTTAGATGTTGCCAGCTATAGGCGAAAGTGCAGAAATTTTGCCTGTGCGTTGTGCTGATGGCATTATACAGCAGGGTTCTTTAGCGTGCCAAGCCTACCGTGACATGTGACCTTGTTTATTTTAAGTTTCCATCCAACTGTGACTCATTTCATAATGCCCAGTGCTTGGCTAAAGAACTGTCACTACCATTTGCAAGTCTTGGGTCAGACCTGGCCGGGGTTAGAACCCACTACCTCGCATACGGAGCGAGGACTCTACAAACTGAGCTACAGAATTGGTTCACATGACACATCAGAAGAGCTTATACCTTTTTGCCTGAGAATGATTGTCATTGACTAATGATAAAGTTTTTTGGTAAAAAGACCCATCTTGTTCTTACAACTGCTTGTCATATTCATATGGTGTTGAGTATATAGTGACAAAAAACAACACCAGCATCTTATTACCTGTACATCACTTAAATGTGGAAACCAAAATCATCATGAAAGCAACATACATGTATAGTAGAGGACAATACAAATTCAAGTGAAGAAAGTTGCAAGTGAACAAACTGCCTATTGCAATAACCAAAACAACCAAGAACACACTATGAACAACCAATAAATGAAAGGAAGACACAAGATAATTATATTGGAATATCTGAATATGAAACTTCCAAAGCCATTGACTTTCTTTAGGCATTTACTGCTCGGTATAAGTGAAAGAGTCTTGACTGGTGCGTAAATCACTGTTGCTCCAATCAGCTCATAAAATTTCACTCTCACCAGAGTTTGAATACTCAACAAATGCTTTGAATATAAGTATAAGTGAAAGAATCTTGACTGGTCCATAAAACACCATTACTCCAATCCACAATCCACTCAAAAAAAAAAATTCAGTCTCGCCAGAGTTTATATAATTAACTCATGTATTGAATATTTTCAGGGTCAGACAGCATTTGATGTTGCAGATACAGATATTGTTAAATTGTTAGATGAATTAAAGAAGAAACAAGCTTCTGTAAGTAGTAATTGTAAAAATAATCTTGGATTTATACAAAGATGTTTCTTTTCCATTGGCATAAGATAGAATGTGTTCATATTGTACATGATATTTCACAGTGTATATTGTGAATAAAAATTGACCAAACCTGCATCTGAATAAAATATTTTGAAAATTTAATATGGAAATTCATTTCAGTTTTGTATTTTTTTGGAAAATTTTCTCTATGGGCTAAATGTATATCTTTCAAGAAGAAAGATATAGTGATCTTGTGGCTTTCTGTCAAGAAAAGGTACTTTCAAAATTAAACAACCACATTTTGAGCTATCTGTCAAGAAACAATACTTCCAAAATTAAAGAATTTTTCCAGTAAAGTACAAAATTAAACATACATATTTTGAGAGTAAACTGTAAAATTTTCTGACATCAAAATTTCCAAATTTATGATATCTTTTTTTTTGATAAAGTACAAAATTAAACAAACATATTTTGAGTGAAAACTTTAAAATCTGACATCAACATATCACAATTTACTATGTTATCTATGTTTTAATTGTAGATGAAAGACAAAGCTGATTTACAGAATGAAGTTATATCAACAAAAGGACAACATCCAAAGAGAAGGTATGACAAACATACTAACAATATCAGTATAATAGTAACAAGTCATTACTTTAGTTTACATCTTTGTATTCTGTATACACTGTTATTATTATTGTCATAGAACTTTGCATGCTAAAATAGAAGGTAAACCTTGTAAATTTAGGTGCATCATTTGCCAAATGACACTCCCAACAGGTTTTCAGACTTGATACAGGCAGTGTTCATTCTAGAAGAGGTCATGGGACCATTTATCTCTTATTTTGTCAAATAACCCCATTGTTAAGACCCTAGTTGGCCTTATTTATCATAACTGAATGCAAAATTATTGATGTTATGATGTTTAACCCTTTCACCACAAAGTAACTAGGCCCCGAACCATGTACATGGTTACGGAAACCATAGAAACCAGATGGTTAGGGATGATCGACCCTATATAAATTTTGTAGAAACCGGGATCCGAACCCGCGACCTCTGAATCAATCGGTTATGTAGCTTCCCAGCAAACTACCTAACCGATTGCACCACCGAGATCTCCATTAGATACATACATTTAAATAAATTTATACATGTTTCGGGACCAGACCGATATAGCGGTCTGTGGTGGTGAAAGAGTTAAGGAAATCCTCCTCCCCCCCCTGAAAAATCCTAGATTGAACACTGCTTGTGTGGGACTTGCATTTTTGAGACATTAAATAGATCCCTAATACTGGTATCCCTCAGGATGTTTAGTTTTCGTAAACTGACATCCAAAATAAATACCAGCTCACATACAGTATTTTTGTTACACCTTCATATTTACTTTTTTGTTGACATTGATACTTGTACCACAGTTATTTTCTGAATTTGTTAAACTGACAAATTTTGATTCAATTTATATTTTCTCATCAATTTTAGTTCATTGAATCCCAGCTTGTTCATTAATATTCCAATTAGTGTCTGTGTTACTAAAAGAAAACTTCAATATTAATATTCCCATTATCGTCAGCAATATGAAAAGAATACTTCAACAGAATTTGTGTGTGCCTCTAAAAAGAAGTATCATGCAATCATTTGTGTTTAAAATGTAGATGCATGAAATGAAAAAGTTTAGATGGCTTTTTTGCATAGAGCTTGGCATATTTTTTTAAACATGTAATATTGTCTGTAATTAGATTCCTATCTAATATCACTTTCCGATACATATGTGATATCACGCCATAAAAAGTAAAAGTTTTTCTCAGCATGTTTCTTAAAAGATTTTTTTTTTCAACACAAATGTAGTATCAATACATCACCTTTTAATTAATTAATTTATTCATTTATTTTCACTTTTTTTGAATTTGCTTGTATCTATAAAAATGCTTGTTTCTCTATCAAAATTAAATACAAAACAAACCAAAAAACCCAAGAATTCTGTAAGAAAATTTATATCTTTTTCTTGTCCATTTTATCAGTGCATGTCGTTTTCTCTAAAATTGCAGTTTTATGCAACTGCAAAATATGAGGCATATAGTGTTTGGTCTATCTATCTTTGTGCCTGTACTATAATGTTTTTTTGCATGACAACTCAAGTTTGCTTTGATAGGATTTCATCAAACTTAATACACTGATAGATGTTCTTGAAATGAAGGAGTCTTTTGATTTTGGGGTCATAGATCAGAGGTCAAGGTCACTTTTACTTAAAATAGAATCTTGCTATAAATTTTCCTATAAATGGAATTTCTTCATACTCAAATACACTTAAAGTAAATAATTTAAAAAATTGTTTAATGAATTTTAAGGTGAACAACAAAGAATAGATTTACAGTTTTTTACACAATAACTAATTTGCTCTGATGAAATTTCCTCCAACGTTATACATTGTCTCAATTATACAATGTATTTATAATGTTTCTCTCCCTCTCTCTGTAACAGTTGTTAGAGAATAGTTATTCTATCACTGTTGTTTTGCAGTGGCATGATTTCTATATATGTTTCTAGTTCTATTATATACTTATGCATGGGTTTAATGTTTAAGCTGTAGATTTTGGAATCTTAGGTTTTATTATTTATATAATAAATGCTTAATGTCCTACTGGCAAGGCGCTAGTTTGTTATGGATTTTTGTTATGTCGGATACCTTTTCCCAATTTTCTTTATTGAATGATTTATTTGTCATTTAAATATTTTTGGGAGGCATATGGTGTTTTTCCCCCTGCGTAATTGTCGACCCACCAGGGATTGGCCTCCACAGAAAAATTAGGTTTACATCTAGAAAATTCCATCACACCTTATACACTGATAGATATTCTTGAAAGAAAGAAGCCTTTTGCTACAGAAGGTCAAAGGTCAAGGTCACTTACTATAAATTGATTTTTGATGGAGTTTCAATACAGTTATGTTCTTGAAAAGATAAGGCCTTTATTCATTAGGAAAATTGAAAATATTTTGCACTATAAAAAATTAAAATGCATTTAAAAGTTTAAAAGTTTAAATTTGAAAAAAAAAATTGAAAGTCGAAATGCTATGGTAGTATTTGATTACTTTTGATTTTGTTTATTACAAAAGATTTAAACTTTATCACAAAATCAGGTAAATTGCATGACTGACACAGTATATCCAGACTGAACACTTTATATATTATGAACAAAATAAGATTGTATCTGTTGTAAATTTTAAGAAAGTTTTTGCATTGTCTAAAAGTAAAACATAACTTATGTAAGTTGTTAACTCTTTTTTTTTTTTTTTTTTTTTTAATTTCAAAAAGAAGAAAAATGATAGCTACTGAACTCTCACAATAAACATAATATTTAAGTATCTGCATTAGTTGAAGTTAGTTAGGTATATGATGTATTGTGGATATTGTTAAAAGAATTTTTGAATTTCCAAAAATCTTATTTTAAGCAACCTTAAACAATTTTTTTTTTTTTTTGATTATTTTAAAGTAATTGCATAAATTACTAAAGAGTATGTGTATAGAAATTTTAAAAAGTCTTAATTTTATTTTTAGAATATCATGTTTATGAAGTGAAAAGGGAGATAATCCACAATACATTTCAATTAACTCCCTTAGTTTATTGATATTCCCCTATTACTAATAAGCTTTTAGTTGATGTTTTAATTTTGAATTTATTTGCAGCCGGACTGACCCTCAAAGGTGCAGTGTTTACATTGTTATAACTAATGAAATATTTGTAGTGCTGCAGTAGTAATGCTATTTATATTTAGATATACCATACTGATTTCAAGTAGGAACATTTATCTGGTTTTTAGGGAATTTGTGAATTCATTGAAAGTGCTCACATAACCATGTGATACCCAATAGCAGTTGTATAGAATTATTGTTTCGACTGGTTATGGAAATTGTGTATGTTGCACATTCCCAGTATATGTCATTTTTATTGGCAAACATTAAATTATTCCATTCCATATCCACTGGAAATGATAGTTCCACACAAATGTTAATGTGAACTATGTGGTGTATTTGTAAAAAGGGCATAATTTACCTTTTTAAGAAATTTTCCAGTCATCTTAAAAATTAAAAATTTCTCTTTTTTTGCACAATTAGTCAATTTTAGGGGGAGTTTATGTGTGAATGGAAAATCCATAGATCTTATTTTGAAACCAAAAATTCAGGAAAAAAATATATTATCTGTCCCTCCCTGAAACCAGATAGATGATAATATTATTCTCCTAAAGATAAAGTGTGACTTAGCTTCAATACACAGAAAACTTAGTGCTTTCTCATATATATATAATATATGCCACATGCTGTGTTTGAAATAACAGTTGTAGGACAATACATAATTGGTACTGACGTCGTGACGGTATGTGACATGCAACTCTTGGACAGGACAGTTGTCCAACAGTACATGGCTTGTTACTTTTGGACAGGACTTGTTAATTTTCTAATATTTTGTGCTGTAAAACAAGACAATGGGAAAATTCAGACAAGTTTAGGACACTACTGCCAGACATCTCTATTGCTGACACTCCGTTGCCATTTGTACATGCTTTTGTGTTGCTTTTTATGGATAATATATAACATTTGGCACTACATTGGAATTTATGTCCTAACAAGAAGTCTGTTTAACAAAATTCTTGATTGAAAAAAGGGAAAACATTGTTTATTAGCATTATGTGTCAACAATTTTACTTATGATAGCTCATTTCTAAATTTTTAAAAACAAAAATCTTTGAAACATATTAGGTTTTTTTATTTTATATAACTTTGTATTAGAATGCTTTCATATTTACTCGGACAAAAAGTTTTAAAGGAAACTAACTGATTAAAAAAGGCCTTTTTATTGACAAACAATGTAGGAAAATCTACCTTGCTGATTTTTATAAGCTAAAGCATGACATAAGATTTTACTGTAAAAGTTGATGAATTTATTTCAGTATATACAGTTTCAGTTCAACTTTTATATAATAGTCTCGTAACTTTGTGACATTGCTAAGTCAAATGCTTCTTTTGTACAATATACCAAGCTTATGCTTTACAGAATTTATATAATCACACTACACAAAATGCTTACAATGCATTTTCTGCTTATCCAGTACTTTTTTTTATGATGTAAAGAATAGTGATGATATTTCCTGTATATTTTATGTCACCACTATCTTTAAGTCCTACCCAGCCATTTCAGAAACTGTAATATATAAAGAGATGTGTTGCATGGCAACCCAAATAACCTACCAATTTGGTTCAAACTCAATTCAATTTTGTAGATTTTATTGAACAAATTGTATATAAACAACACCAATCTTATGTATATGTGGTTATGTAATTTTCAATGTCATTTAACAACACTCATTTATTTTCAATACTTGTGTACAAATATATTGATGATATCTTGTAGAACACAACATGCAACATGTTCACACTGGAATACATGCAGATCATCACACATTAAAATTTATAGATTTAATTTTAGTGTTTAATGAAAGCCATAAAATTGCAAACATTCACAACAGCTGTACAGTGTTAAAGGCAAAAACAAATACACACTAGCATATACTTACACCCATGTACACATGTACACACATACACATACCACATTCAACCAAGGGGCCTGGGTGGCCAAGAGGTCTAAAGCATGTGCTTACAATCACAGTGATTCTCATTGCCTAGGTTTGTATCCCACATAGGATGGGATCCTAGTGTGAGAAAGTTTGTCAGTTTACTTGTTGAAGGTGAGTCGTTTTCTCCAGGCACTTCAGATTCCTCCACCATTCCAGCAATGATTCTCATTGTCTAAGTTTGTATCCCACTTAGGATCATATCCTAGTGTGAGAAAGTTTGTCAGTTTACTTGTTGAAGGTTGATGGTTTTCTCCAGACACTCTGGCTTTTTTTCCATCATTCCTAAACTGACTGTCTCAATAAAAAGAAAAGAATCTTGACTTGGATGAAAAACTCCATTTCTCCAATCCACCCCACCATATTCAATCAGACATTGCATTTTGATCACATTAAGTACCAGTAACATGACATCCAGATGAATCAGAGTTTGTATAGACATGTAAATGATCTTGTTTAGTAAAATCTATATACATTTAAAACAGTTTATACGTCCAACCTAATGTAGCTAAGATTCAGAGATATTTTTATTGTTTTAACCTCCAGACAGCTAAATCAGCTAAATAAAGATCATTACTATATGACTCACTCAAATATATATATAGATACCTTGACACCCAATAGGGGCCTCGGTAGCCAAGTGGTGTAAAGTTTGTGCTTACAGATGACAGCACCTTTCACTGCCTAGGTTCAAATTTCAACTTGGGCATACCCAAGGTTGAGAAAGTTACTAAGTTCTACCACATCTAGTGAAAGAATCAGGATTGGGTATAAATCATCATTACCCCTTTCTACTCCTAAATAAGGATATTGAATTATACATTGAAGTTTTTTCTCCCTTACAATTACCTCCCTTTGCTATTTGTAAGCTTAGGAAGGAAAACAGCACAAGTGGTCTTAGTTGACATTTCACTTTTCCAAACATCCTTTTTGCCTTCTGGAATAAGTCAGCATTGCAGATAGAACATGGTCTCTTCTGTTAGACCAGTTAAAAAAGAAGGTTCAGTTAGTATATCTTTTGAAAGACATCTTGAGCAAGAATGGAATATTCATTTCTTGCTAGTGTTTGTTGCTTCTCAAAAATCTACGTGCAATGGATAGGTTAATGCAGAGCCAACTCAGGATACCCCCACCCCCAACCCCACTGCCCAAAGTGAGGATAAGAAAATGATTTTAGCTGCATTTTATGTGCTGACTCAGGGGAAAAAAGAGTAAAGCCATGGTTTTTGTCTTGTCTTCTTCCCCACAATGACCCATGTATAAATGATACCTTGGAGATATTATTCAGTCATTACAAAAATTATTTTCCAAATCATTAAATTTTCAACATATTTTCCTAGTGAGTGATTCCGATATTTTTTTTTTCTGTGTGTGCCAAGATTTCTTATTACAATAAGTCTATTTTATTATGATATATCCATATTTGGTCACACATGAGTAAGTAGCCATGAGCTAGATGAAATATTTATATATATTTTGTACTATATAGAACTGATGCTCTGTTTTGAGACATATTAAAACACTGGTGGTTTTCTCTCCCTCAGTGATAACATTTTATACAATAGCATTTTGTGACCTCCTCTGGTCAGAATTGATAAATTAAAAATCTGGGACCTTGTTTAAATTCAGTAAAGCTTGATAAATTGTTAAGAAAAGATATTAATTACATTAAAAATACCTTAATATAAAGCCAGTGGTTTAAAGGACATGCTAAAGTTAATTTGATGTTTTTAATTAATATACATGTATAATTTTTTTTACCACAAAGTGATTTAACTATGTTCGACCCTTTGTATATCTGTAACTGAAGAAAATAATATACTTTTATCAAGATATTACCAGTTATTTGCCATTGATGGTTACAATGACTTTAAAACTGACTATTTCAATTTTAAACATGTTTTCCTTAGAAAATAGAGCTGAGTGATGTAGACATAATAAGCCATTGTTTAATGTCATAGCCTAGATAATTCTACTTATATTGAGATATCACCATACTTATAGGAGAATTGTGTTTTAAGGTCTTAGCAGAAAGACCTACAAACTTCACTTAATAAGAATGAGCCATAACCATTGTCCAGTGTCTTGGTTAGGTTGATGGGGATCCAACCTATGACTCTCTACTCATGTAGATCAAACACTCTACTACCTGAACCCCCAAAGTAACAGTGTCCATTCAGGGATGAAGCTTAACTATTTTGAGCCAGGGGCCCAATTAACTTTTGAACAGAAGTTGCAATAGCAATACATAGCAAAAATCTTAAAAACTTTGGGGGGCCCAGACAAATCTCTGGGGGCCATGGGCTACGGGGCCCCTGTTAATCTCCACCCCTGTCCATTGTAGAAGGGGCTATTTGGCCATTGATCCCTTATTCCATTGTTAAAGTCTTAGTAGGCCATAGTTAATAACAATACATGAATGGAAAATTATTAATGTCATGGAATGTTAGAGAAATGTTTTTGAAAATAGTCCCTTTTGAAAATTATAGAATGAACACTGAAATGGTGACCAAATATCCATTTATATATTAGTTTGTCTTGGCCTAACCTTTATCTAAGTTACATTATTGTTTGTTGTTAGTGGTAAGGACCCTGATCTTAAATAAGATGCTTGTTAAAGTAAAGAGATATAAAAAATAAAAAAAGAAAGAAAAAAATATATAGCTATTCATACTGATGTGATTCATTTGTTTTGTTAAAAAACGAAAAGAGAGAGAGAAAAAAATATTTTATGATCATATTGTCACTAAGTAATTATTCAGTTTTCTAGGGGATTTCATTCAAGCAGTAAAACACCTTTGCATGATTACCATGACTTTTGATTTGGCAGTGTATATATATGTGTATATATAATGTGGTCATTATAAAGATGTTTATGAATGTGAAACCGATGACTTTATATATCATAAATATGTAGAAAACTCGTGTATAAATCAATTTTACATACAGAAAAAAGGAATGATTTAGCAGAGCTGGAACATTACTGTGTTGCTAAAATTTTCTGTTGACATGGGATGTGTGAGGTAAAAGATAGAAATACGATTTAAAACTTTGTAAATTTATACCGATTGTTTAACCATATCTAAGTATTTTTAAATTCACATATTTTTTGCTAAGACACGTAGGTAAAAGCTGAAGAATTTGTACACCATTTTTTTTTTAAAAGTCTTAAGATATATATTTAAATTTGGATTATATCATGCTAAAGTTTAATTGGCCACTTACCGGTATTAGAGGTAAATTTGGTTTGTTAACTAAATGATCAGGTAAAGCTATATACATGTTTCTTATTTTATTTATTATCTCCCTTTAATAGTTTTCAGAAATCGTTGCCACCATGTTAGCCCTATTTCAGGGATGGTTTTCAAAGAATGTCTTTTCTTGACTGAGTGCATTTACGATGTTGTTTCTTGTTTAATTTGTAATTTGTTACTAGAGCTCAACCATAAAGCATTTTACAGAATTTTTAACAGAAATCCAGTTGAAACCCTTTTATTACTAGATATAATAGCTGCATGTAGATTGTTTCTTTAATTTGGAAGGGGTGAAGTAAAGGATCTCATTTATTTATGTCCTTACATGTTTTAGATTTTCCATTTAATTTTGATTGAGGAGTGAAGCATGTTAATCACAACAAACTTATAGTTTAGGTGTCCTGTTTTCTCTGCCCCTCCCTCTAATATCCCCCATGACATGGACATTATATCTTTAAAAAAAATGTGTATGTAAAATAAAAGTTTGTTTGTAAATAATTGTATAATTTACCAATTTGTTTTCATTTATGACCTAGCATGACACTAACACATTCTCATCAATCAGCGATAATCATTCTAATGATAATAATTATTGTATTGCATTGTCGATTTTTATGTAATTTAGGATTGCCAAGACAAATTCTGTCATAGACAACCAAGACCACGTAGATTCCAGGTATCTGTTGGAAAAAAAAACCTCAAACCAATTAAAATTATAATGCACTCTCCCTTTACCACTAACTGTAACAGCAATGAATCCTCCTTTCTGTTACCAATGCATCTTGGGATTATTTATCACGATCATTTCAGTTCTTGTTTTGTATGGACAGTGTGTAGTATTAGTAGCATACTTCTGAAAACCCTGAATTTTCTGATCAAATTTGTTTATATAGCCACCTGATACTGATAGATGTAGTATGTAACCCCAACATCCTTCATATCATTATCTCAAAATATTCCTCTTGTTTCTCATCTTTTACTTAAATTCACATTGTTTTTACTTGGTGTCCCACGTAATAAAACCATTTGATACATACACCTATCACATAAAATCGAATAAACATGTTGGAAAACTTTAGAAACATTTATTTTAGGCAGACACCAAATGAGGACACTGTAAATAAGTATTTGAACCAAGTTTATCTCTTTTGGTTCGAATGACCTAGATATTTTCTGGCTTTTACCTAGATTTTTTCTGGCTTTGTTATAAACAGTATACAGTACTTAATCAACATAATTGATCAATACCATTATTTCCATGTTCATATTGTGCATTGGAAATAAAAACATGAAATTTAACAAGTAAAACATAAATGTGGGTTACACTTCTGTTTAATCCAGAAAAAAGAGAAAGACTAGAAAAGAGGCGTTCTTGATAGTCACGGTTAACGTTTTTCAATTTCATTTACCATTTTTCTTCAGCACAGCAAATGGCATTGATAACATCGAATTGTGTTTGGCTTTGGACGTCCATACACGTGTGACTTATTTGTGGTTTATCACACTGCTTCAGCAATGATGTTTTTGTTTGTAATGATTCAAGCATAAACTGCATCACCCAAGCTCCAACCAGTGGGAAATATAAAATTCCCCAACCAATGAACAATAGAGACAAGCATTTAAAATATTTCAAAAATTCTCTGTTGGTTTTTTTAACAGTTTGTAAACAACTGATGTATTTTTATGTACTATTTAATGAAAATGCCCACAAATGCAAATATCTTGTAAAAATACCTTGCAGATATCTGCATTCGATAGGTGCATAAAGAAATTTTTAAAATCCCTATGAACACTGCTTTGGAGCTTGAATTATAACCCTGGATTATTGTTCTGCAGTGATATATGCAAAAGTGTAAGCCAGTAACATATTCTAGCTAATATTTGGGCAAACATTGTCTATCTTTTAAGACTGATAACATGAAAATTAATAAGAGTGGTGGTGACTTTTTTTTTCACTGACATAATATCAGGTGTTTTGAGTGGAATTAAAAATCGTTTTATCTCACTTTGAGTGGTGATTTGAAATATTTTCTAGTTTGAACCCTCAACTCATTGGGCACTCAACCAACATGAGAAAATATTAAAAGCTTTTGTTTTTAAGAAAACTGATAGCAACAATATTTGTATTTTGATCCATGTGTACAAATTTTTCTTTTATTTTAAGCTAATGGTTTAAAGCAGAAATATGTTTTAAAATCAATATTGTGCAATTAAGCAAAAACAAAATAGCAGTATTATAAAGTTTAACAAAGTGGAAAAATATTTTATATATTTTATTGCAATTTTACATGCACAAAAATTTGGTTTCGGAAAATTGGGCTGATAATTTTTTAAAAGTTTGTTTTCTTGTATCAGTGAAATGAGATAAAATCGTACCAAGTCATCAATTTTAAATTCTTGACTTTATATACCATTACTTTGTATGTCCAGGTAAGTTTTCTGTTGGTTTTATAAATGTTTTAAAAATCTGGCTTTTGTTTATACAAACAGGTTTATTTTGGTTTATTTGAAAATTAAATGTTTAAGATTATCAACATGAAGTTGATATAAATTTTCAGAAACATGTAAAAAAAAAAATTATATATAATTTTAGGGAGTAAATTTGAAAATATTTTTTTCTGTCCTTTTTCTAAAAGAAAAAAATATTTATTTTTATATACTCTATTTATTTACTGATTGGTTTTGATATTATTACTGTTTTAACATTAAAAGTGTTTATGTACTTGAGTTGCAATTTTAGTCCTGACCTGACATCACACATATATTTATAAAGTCCATGTTTTAATGATTTATATATAATTTTGTATTTTTCAGGAGCTCTGTGACCCGTATGAGCGTTGATCAGAAACAGAATGTTATATTGAAGACAGTAGAACAAGAAAGAGTTGCCCTGGAACAAGCCCACATCATACACCAAAATAGTCATACAGAAGAGGAAGAAGTCACTGCTGTCAGTACCAGCTCTGGCAGTGAGGAGGAAAGTTCTGAATCAGAAACTGGTTAGTGAAATTGGTGTTGTGTATTGGTGAATTTTCATACACATTTGAAATATAAAATAATATGTACTTAGCCAGAACAACCAATTAACATGCTGCATAAATAAACTAAATAACAAGATACAATATAAAGACAGGTTGAAAATAGTGACTATGAAACTCCAAATTTAGGCAAGCACTGGAAGAAATGTGACAGAAAATAGGATCAGCTTGTGTAATTTGAGTTGAGTTCAGTAATGATGTTGTATGTCCCAGTCAAGATTCTATTACTTATGGCAAAGCAGTCAGTTCAGGAATGGTGGAGGAAACTAGAGTGCCCAAATAAAACCACTGACCTTGGACAAGCAAACTGCTATGTGAGACACTTGTGTTAGTGTTAAAACTTTTAATCATAAACGGCTGTGTTTCCAAGATAACCTTGTCAAGAAAGTGACTGTCAGAAAGTGTCTTGTCAAAATATATGATGCTTTTGATAACATGTTATTGTTTATTTTTATTTTTACAGAAAAACAGAATGAAATAAACAAACAGACGTCAAATATAAACCAGGTAAACAAACAGTGTATATTGTATATATCTTGTAAATTTCCTAATGTAACATAGTACATTTATTATCAGAAATTGTCAAAATTGTTAAAAGATTTGTTAGGTTTACATTTGCTGTAATGATACTTGACATCATTGCATCAGCAATTTTCAGCAGTTTGCGAAGAGATCAACATGTCCGTGTATGTGTGTTTTTTTATGGTCTGCCTTGTTCCAGCGCAGGATAAGGGAAACTTTAAGATGCTAGCTAACAGAGTCAATACACTGCCAGCCAATACTCTGTCCTCTTAATACTGAGCACTAGGTTTACAGTGTTATGAACTACTGGTATACAAATGATAACCATATGTATTACAGATAAAACAAGATGCTAGAACAAAGTATATTATAATTATTGTTAGAACCAGAGGTTTTTCTTGACCTCTAAATTGGGGTAGAGGTTGAATTCAAGGAATTTTGAATACTGGAGAGAGAGAGAAAAAAAACATGAAACATTCATCAAAAATTAGTTAAACATTCTGATCAAAAGTAATGATAGTTAAAAAAATTAAATACCAATTTTTACTATCCATTAATATGGACTAAAATCTTGTTTCTATTCCAGCCTCGAGACCCAGACAAACCACCTATAACTGCCACAGTTGAAATACAGAAACCAGATGAACCAAAAGTAGAAGAAAAAGAGGAGACCACTCAGATCTCTATCGACAAGAAAGACAGTCAAAATGAAGCCGATAGAAACGAAAATGGAATGGATGAAGTACCAAGGATTGAAAAGATTGGCGATTCTCTGGACAGGCTAAAAGTACGTAGAATAAGGAAGACTTATTTCTCAGTCTTTCTGAGGTTTTTTAATGTCAAAGTTCAAGGTCAAATGTCATTAACTCTAGGGATACCTACTCGCACTTTGTATTTTTAGTGTCCATACACCCCATCACACAAACACACACATGCACACACACATACACCAGTATTTTAGGATGGATTGCAGTGATATGACAAGTAACTTGATCAAACAATGAGATTACAAATAGTTTTGTATATAGGCATAAAGTCTTATAAATGATGGTTATTACAAATTTGCTTGTTTTTAGTTTAGTTTAGCAATTGAGCAAATATTTCTATCTTGAGAAAAATATGGAACTGACTGAGCTGTGTCAACACATTTTGAAAATTCAGTAAACCATTGTGATAGCACTATCCAAGTTAGTTTTCCTTTTCTAGATGACTATAAACTCCTTAAACAAAAACATTAATCAAAATCCTCTTTCAATTATCCATAAACCTATGGTGTTGTCTATAATCAAAGACAAATGGATGTCCATATTTTGTCCAGGGGAGAGGGTTCATCATAACACATTTTTCTTTAAATCCCCAGTGGATATAGAACAACATTTAAATGAATTACACTTAAAGCAATATTTAATGACATTTTCGGAGCATTTAGATGGATGTCTGTTTTGTTAAATGGTTGGTTTGCATTTTTTGGCATGTCAAATTCAGTTAGTTTATTTTTTACTGGATCTTTGGAATTTTTATTAGCTCACCTGAGCCGAAAGGCTCAGATGAGCTATTGCTATCTATCACCGTCCGTCGTCCGTCGTGTGTCGTGCGTAAACTTTACATTTTAATCTTCTCCTCCAAAACTACTGAGCCAAATTTGATGAAACTTGGTGATTATTATGCCTGGGTAACAGCCTTTCAAAATTGTGTTCGGGGTTTGACCACGCCCAACAATATGGCTGCCGTTACTATAAATAGCCAAAAGACAAAAAAATCTTCTTCTCTGAAACCAAAAGGTGCAGGAAAATTTTGATTAGATTTTTGGATTCAGGATACCTAGATACACTAAAATTGTGTTTTTCATGAAAATTGGACGAAAAATAGGTTACGCGTTTTTTGCGTAAAATTATGTAATTTTTAAAATGAGACATTTATTGTTATAACTTCATAATGGCTGAAGATAATTGTATGGAGTTTTCACTGTTGATCTTGTCTTGCGATTTTCTTTTGATTGATGTCAAGGTCAAAGGTCAAGGTCATGTCCCAGTTTTTGACCTTTGATAAAAAATGCTATTTTTTAAACATTTCTGGTGATAATGATGTAGGATTTTTGGTTAATTGTAGATATTGACATGACGATCATTTTGATATATCGATTAAGGTCATGGGTTCAAAGGTCAAGGTCACAGATGTACAAGTTTACCAAAATAGTTAATTATCTGCAAAACTATGAACTTTTTGTATAGGCATGTATATTAGAATATTGTAGGTAATGGCCCAATGGTCATTTTGATATATAAATAAAGGTCATGAGTTCAAAGGTCAAGGTCACAGATGTAAACAAGTACTGAAATGATTATTTATCTCAAAAACTACAGACTTTTTGTATAGGCATGTATATGAGAATATTGTAAGTAATGGCCCAATGGTCATTTTGATATATGAATAAAGGTCATGAGTTCAAAGGTCAAGGTCACAGATGTAAACAAGTACTGAAATGATTATTTATCTCAAAAACTATAGACTTTTTGTATAGGCATGTATATTAGAATATTTTAGGTATTATCCTAACAATCATTTTGATATATGAATGAAGGTCATGGGTTCAAAGGTCAAGGTCACAGATGTGAATGAATACCTGAATGGTTAATTATCTTGAAAACTGTTAACTTTTTGTATATGCATGTATATTAGAATATTGTAGGTATTAGTCTTACAACTATTTTTATATATGAATGAAGGTTATGGGTTCAAAGGTCAAGGTCACAGATGTGAACAAGTTCTGAAATGATTATTTATCTCAAAAACTATAAACCTTTTGTATAGGCATGTATATTGGAGTATTTAGGTATTATCCTAATGATCATTTTGATATATGAATGAAGGTCATGGGTTCAAAGGTCAAGGTCACAGATGCAATACAATACCTAAATGGTTAATTATCTTGAAAACTATTAACTTTTTGTATAGGCATGTATATTAGAATATTGTTGGTACTGGCA
This sequence comes from Anadara kagoshimensis, assembly GCA_021292105.1. Lineage (NCBI taxonomy): Eukaryota > Metazoa > Mollusca > Bivalvia > Arcoida > Arcidae > Anadara > Anadara kagoshimensis. The sequence goes on from CM037865.1 coordinate 52,757,979, forward strand.
CAGTGGTCATTTTGATATATGAATGAAGAGCATGGGTTTAAATGTCAAGATCACAGATACAAACAAGTACTGAGATGATTATTTATCTTAAAAACTATAAACTTTTTGTATAGGGATGTATATTAGAATATTGGCCTAATTATCATTTTGATATTTGAATGAAGCTCATGGGTTCAAAGGTCACAGGTGAGCGTTAAGGCCCATGGGCCTCTTGTTTTTATATGTTGAGGAATAAATTTATTTTAATTCTGTTGTTTTTTGAAAGAAAAAGTTTTCAAAAATAGAAATTTTATGTGCATGGTTTAAAAATTTGCACGTTTGAACTTTTAATATCCAGAGGAATGAACATTTAGACTAGGAAAAGTTATCATATAGTATGGCTATCTGGAGCATTGGTACAAGGAATCATTGGCTGGCTGCAGTATTGGTGTGAGGGACCATAAAACCATTGAAAAATCACACAATTTATCAGATTTCCTAATTCTCAACCTTGCCATATGATCATGTTATAGAATCAACATGAAAATTCACATGCAATAAAAAAACTTGTTATGCCCTTTTTCGTAACAGATACAAATGTTTTGTCATATTATTATGTCCATAATTGCATAAATTTTGCTTAACTCCAACTTTCGCAGTTGCAAAAATTAATTATTTTACTCTCTTTGACTTTTGCAAATATAAATTTCAGTTGCTTCTTATGAAAACCAAATTTGTATAGTAAAAAGGCTTACTGCAGAAGTTAGAATTTGCTTTCAGTTCAGTATGAACTGTGAACATAGCTAGCAAAATGCAGCATTCAGCAGAATCCAAGAAGCATTAAAAATGATTCATGTCAAAATATTAATTTTGCTTTTAATATAGACCCAGCCATTCTTTTTAAACATTATATGCTACACCTAAAAAAAGATTACCCCTATATTGATTGAATTTGTGGCTTAAGTCATTTTTAAAGCACATGCTTATTTCTGAGCTTTGCTTATCATTGTGATAAGGAAAAAGAAAAAGACAACGATGAGGAGAAAGAAAAAGAGGAAAAAGTAGATGACAATAAAAAGAAGGAAGAAGAAGAAACAACAACAGAGAAAGAGGAGGAAAAACCAGAAAAATCTGGCAAAACACCACTCTCCAGATCCCTAAGTGCCCCTGAACAAACTCCCTCTACTGAAGAGGTTTGTACTAAGGGCAGATAACTCCAATTTCACTGCCATTGTGAAGTATTTCACATGACTGCTTTTCACACAGAATTCAATTCACCATTTAATTCTTAACAGTTTGATGGATGGGCATGGCTAAAACTCTTGTATTTCTGTAACTGGTGTATGGAGAGATTAACCCGCCTTATACTAACAAAGCTATAAATAGCGCTGATGCAATCCAGATATATATTAATATATTGCCATTTAATATCTGTATAAAGGAATTACACACCATATATATTTTGTTTATCTTCAAGCAAATTCTAACACAAATAACTAGGTAAACCAAATGTTTACACAGTTTCCTCCGTTTCTTAATAATAGTTGTTAGAACATGTGTCTTTAGGCTGAAAACGGAACATGTGTCTGTATGCTGAAAAATTTGAAGTATTGTTGCCATATTTCTCTTTTTACTATATCTATATGGAATTAACTTTTGGGATAAATTCTGCAGGCTTCCCCTTATGAGTTTCCCACCCATATAGTGAAAATAAGATAATGTGGCCATATATAAGAGATATTCCATGAGTGAAAAGACATAGGCCTACATAAGGCATCATTTTACTATATGTGAAATTTAAGATGATCTTCTATGAAGGATGTTCTCTTTAGAGAGAGGATGAGTAATTCTGTAGTTATTGTTCCAGACTCTTGGCAATTTGTTTTTCATACATGGAACTAAAGGCTCCAATTCTACTTTTTCATTCTAAGAAAAGTGTTTCAATCCACATCTCACAGTCATAATAAGTTGTTTCACTTGGGCATGATAGTCCAGATATCTTGAAATTTGTGACCTTATCAAAATTGGTCAAACATAACTGCATTTCACCATATTTCTTTGGAATATATACATTTGCATTAAGCATCGTCAATTAGCATGTTAACTGATACATCATAATTACCTCTAATTTGTATTCTAATAAAACTTAATTTTTTATTTATAACAATTTTCATGACATGACTGCACAAATTTATCCTATCCCAACTGACTATAACTTTAACAATTACATTTTAATACACACATATTGCATTAAACAATCACAAACAGTGTTACTTACTCCTGTTTGAAATACATCTTGTTCCCATATATCCAATCATAACTAACTTTATTACTCTTCATCCAATGACATTCTGATACAACATATTACCTTTAATCCAATCACAAGTGATATAACAAATAGTAACAAGGTTCCATTCCTAATTTACATGAAAAACATATTAGCTTTTATCCAATCACATGTGATGTAACAAGTTATAACAAGGTTCCATGCCTAATTTGCATAAAACAAAATAATTTAACCCTTCAATATCACCTGGGATTGTTTTAACATTGAAAACTAATCAAATTATATTCCATCACATCCTGCATGGTTTGGGATGCCTTAAAAATCTATTACTATCAGTATTATAATATATCCATATCATTTTATTGAGTTTTCATCGATTTGAGTTCATTTATTTCAGAATTTTTGTTTTTCAAAATTCATTTAATCTTTTGTTTAAACTTACAGAATTTAAATTCATTCATGAATCACTGTAATATTTTTAACATTCATTGCGTTGTTAAAATTTAATGGACGTGTCAGACTTTATATAACATTCTTATTGTGTTGAAATATTTGGTTTTCAATCTAACAACACTCATTACCTCTTAAGCACTTTAATAATGATAATTTTAATAAATCTGATAAATAATCACATAGAAGAAATGTTCTGCAACCACAGTAATAGAATATGTCTAAAGAAAGCCATCAAGTTTTATGATTTTGGTTGGATTAGCAGTTTCAGTTTACATTGTTTGCTATCAAATAATGTTATTGGTATGTCCTTCCGGTGTCATATATTTTGCATTTATCAAATGGTAAGAGGGTTTGCTGGAATGTTTGAGATCTGAGTTAATTCCTAAACACTAAGTTGACTGATATTAAACCCCTTCATGGTCATTAGTCAGAACTTAATGATGATATGCCAATATCCTATTGCAAGAATAAGTGATACATACATGCCAGTTCTAGAACCCTGATATGTCATTGTCCAAGTACAAGATGATTCGTGAAATGTCATTTGCCTAGTAGATATAAAACTTTATTATTGACCAGGCCACATTTTATAGACTAAATTAATGAATTAAAATTTTATTAACTTTTAGAAATTAATATTAATACTTAAGAGGTAATGGGTTTGCTATACTTGTGCCTAATTTAGAAATGCTTATTACCCATGATGCCCTATAAAGAGTCGTTTTCATGCATGTTGCACAGGTGCCAAACATTCCACCATCATCAAACAGGCCCAAAAAGGAAGAAACGGAAATTCCATCATGGCGAGCAGGTTTACGCAAAACAGGAAGCACAAGCATGGTTGTAACCTCGATCAAAAAAGATAGCGAGGCAGACGATCTGCCCCGTTCCGCCTCTAGTCCACGCCTTGCCTTAGACAATAATCAGGTTCAGAATGTGAGTGTGGTTTTTTGTGTTGTTACTTATTGAGCATGCTCTGTGTTTTTTGTCATCGTCGTTTTAGTTTTATTTTGAGATTTTTATTGCCGTTGTTGTTTTCGGATATTTAATAAGAGTCGCTATTTTTGCTGTATCAATAGATATCAATACTTTATATAATGTTTTAATATTATTATAAGCTTGTATAAAAAGCTGTATTTATTTAACATATAAATCGCCACAAAGTTAATTCCTATATTAGCAATGGGGTAAGCTTATTACCTGTTACTTAATATTTTTCACTTCCTGTAATATTTATATCGTAAATATGATGAATGTTAGATGAAAAATGTTCAATGGGATTACAATGGGAAATCTTTGCTGTTCCTGAAGATTGTAATAAGATATCTATCCTTTTTCTAGAGATTATGAGAAAATTTCCCTTGTGTTCATAGAGATTTTAATGGGAAATCTATACTGTTCCTAGAAATTATCAGAAAATGAATCCTGTTCCTAAAGATTATAATGGAAAATCTATCCTGTTCCAAAGGATTATGATAGGAAATCTATCCTGTTCCAAGGGATTATGATAGGAAATCTATCCTGTTCCAAGGGATTATGATAGGAAATCTATCCTGTTCTTAGAGTTTAAATTTGGGATTTTTCCTCCTGTTTGTAGAGATTTAAATACATCCTCTGTCCTGTTCCTAGAGATTGTAATGGGAAATATATTTTTGTTCCTTTGATTTAATGGCTTAGTTTGCTGTGATTTTCTCCTGTTGCTCTGGGGCCTTTCACCATTTCAGAACCAACTTCCTTGATATGAGTGAAATATTTTGGATGAGAGAATATAGCACCTTCCCACCTACCTAGATTTATAGGATATAAAATAGTTCAGTATACAGAATTAGTAAAAACATATTTCATCTAATATTTCATCTGTCTTGATATATTACTCTGTCAAGTTAACGCTTCACATTTCTCATTAATCTCTATTTTGAATTTCAGGTGGTCGTAAATTGCCATTTTAATTGTAATTCTTGAGTATTAATGAATGATATGATTTTCTGATTTTGCAAGTTTTCTTTGTTTTTTGTAAATCAAATCTTTTAAGTTTGCCTTTTTCAAAGTACATGTATGGAAGAATGAGTATGTATTACATCAGTGTTCAGTGTTGAAAGTTTTTCCGTTAAAGTTTTTGATAGATACACAACACTGTAATCTTCTGATGGCTCTTAATATATGAAAAGAAATTGTAGAACTTGGCATCTTTATATTATTCATTTAATATTAATTAATTTTCTATTAATCAAAATGTTTCTTTTTTATTGTAGGACCGACCTAGTTCGCGCAGACCATTTTCAACTTCTTCCACTATCAATGAAGACTCCAAAATCACAGACAGGTACAAATTAACTATAATCTGTGTCAGACAAGGTGCCATGTTATGTATTGTACTGTTCAATTATTTTGAATGTTGTACATACTTTAAGTTTTTGTTGAGAACATTGTTTTATTGTTGATTTTCAGTAATGGATAGAAATGATTTTAATTTGTGCATAATGCATTCTCGGTTGGTTGTAAATATATAGTCACACATGAACTTTTTTGTAATTTGTTCGAACCGCAGAACATCAACTAACTTCATCAGTTAATTATTCTTTCTTCATTTCTGTCTTTGATTAACAGTCTTATTTCAAACATTGAAGTCAAATCTTTTTGTATCAATTATCTTCTAACTAGTGATTTTATTTTAGATTTTAAATCAAGAAATTTTAACAAAGTTTCATAACATTTAATTCATTTATCTTCAATTTATTGTTACCGGCAAGCACCTTCAGTATCACGTAAGGTACACTCCTTTATAATCAGTGGCTAATTTGACAAGTATTTGTTGAGATTCTACCTGAATAAAATTGCCATTGACACTAATATAATGTAACAAAACAATTTCATTTGTTCATCAGAAATGTTTCTCGAACCATTCTTTTTCTTTCATTCCAGGAAAATTACTTTCTTTCTTTCTATCGTTTCTTTACTGTTAGCTTACTTATTTTGGATTCATTATATCAAAGAATTTTTATCTAGTTTTCTGAATTTTTACTGAGCAAAACTCATTTTTAGTCTTCAAATTTTTTCATTATTATCTAAATCTGCTGTATATTCATGCCAGTTCTAATTATATAGCAGCTTTGTGATTTTTGATAAGACAAAAGGAAATTTTTGAGAAACATTTTGTATTTCAAATGAAAAAGGTTGTGTTAAAGTTTTTAAATTTTTGATTAGATATAATTTGTATAAACATTTTTAATTAGGTCTGCATTTAGTACAAGTTACATCATTGTCAGTAGCTGAATATCTCCACCAAATGGTTCAAATATCACATGTACCTAAAAGTATTAACAAGTGTAGACTTAAGGTTTGTCCAATGGATCTTGGTAACAGCTGAAACTACTATGGTGGTGATGTCTTGATATAAGTGAAATAATCTTCATTCACTCCCTCTTTAATGGATCTTCAGTGTTTGATACTGTTTGAACTTTGCAAGGCATCTAATAGTAGATTTGAATCGTCTCTACTGTAAAATCATTGTAAACATGTTCTGCATGATGGTTTGTTTGAATTTTGATAGTTTTTTCTCTCTCCTCCCCATTTTTTTTCTTTTGTTTGTTGATTTTATTTTGGTTTTGCTTTTCAATGTATTTGAAAATGAAATCAAATATTTTCCATTTAAGTTAGATCCCACATTCCCTCCAAACCTGTGGTATGACCCAAAAATGGGGTAATGCATATTATATATAGGGGGAATAGGGACTTGATATAATAATGTACTGCTTACAGATAAGATTTCTATTGCAAATATTTTGCATTTTTACTTTGTTTTATATATGACAGCTAATATATTTATTTTATTTTTGTCATAAAAAGGCATTGCTTTCAGAAATAAATCTATATTTGTGAAATTTTAAATGCAAGAATAATGTGTTCTTTTCAACAAAAAAAAAAACGAAACTTTTGGTCAGAATAGATAGTAGCCTTTTCTGCAGTTGATTAGTTAAAAAAAATAAAAAACTAATTAAAAAAAAAATAAAAAACTAATTAAAAAAAATAAAAAACTAATAAAAGGGGTGTGTTTTTTCAGAATTATTTCTAAATGTTTTAGAATAGGAAATAGCATATATATTTTGTTACAATATTTTATTAGAAAATAACTTATCGAGATAAACTGGAAAAAAATGTTATTTTTGCATTTAAAGTTCCATTTGTTATTTAGAACTTTTTGATTCCGGCAAAAAAAAAAGTGAAAATTATGCTTTTGATATCTAATTATGATATTTGTATGTTTAGTCATACTTGATAGTTAATTTGGCTTCGTCATATAAAATGCATCAATGGTTTTGCATGCTTATATGATTAAGTTTGGCCATGCCAATTAATGTTTGAAGGTCCATGTCATACTTAAACTATGTACATCAGAGTTGTATAGGTCAAAACCATGTCCAGATGACAAATCTATTTACTATTCTTAAAGCCTTTGAAATTCTAACCCTACTCTATAGTTGCAACATGTACCCAAGTCTTTAGTATATACTAAGATAAGGGAGTTCACTTTTCTTTTAAGAACTAACTTTAAAATCTGCCTAATAAAGAGTTGCTTACACTTACAAAGCACAAGAAGAAAATTATCTGTAGGAAATTGCATTCATGTTATTCATTCTCTTATTGGCTCACAACATAGTTTCTGTATGGACCTTGACGGGTCAATAAGCAGGTCACTGGTCAACAAATAGAAATGGCCACAATTTTAGAATAATCATCAAACTAGCCCAGATTGATCCTCTTGACAAAAGCTAAGTCAGTTCAATATATGAATCATGTTGGGTCAATAAATAGGTCAAACCACAGAAAAAAGTTTAACATTTGACCAAGATGGCTTATTTTAGCCATTCTTCTTCAAAATGTTTGATCATCTTGACAAAAGCTAGGTCGAGATCTATATGGATCCTGTTGGTTCAAAAAATAGATCATTAGGGCAAATCATAGAAAATATTTATTATAACCCTAAAACCCAAATTTGTTACCCATTCTTCTTCAAACTGGGCCAGAATAGTCTCTTGATAAAAGCAAATTCAGATTTATTTATGGGTCATGTTGAGTCGAAAGTGTGTCACGGACTCACGGGTCATGTTTGGTGGAAAGTATGTCATCTGTTCACATGGGTTTTGGAGATTAGACTTGGGTAAAGCCTGATGTACATGGTGTACATAATGACAGTAGATGTGACATGATTGTTTCTCCAGGACGTCTGATATATGTTATGCTTTATTGTATGTTATTTTGTACTACTACAGCCGCAGCATGGAGCATGTCGTGTATGGCTTTGCTATTGTTTCAGATATTTATCAACCTCTGGCCAATCAAACCGTACCTACACTCCTTATCGACATTTACCTTCCATTTCAACTTCATCTACTTCCTACCAATCTGCTTACATACCCTACTATCGTAGGCAGCAAGAACAGAACGAAAGGCGGGAACGTGAGAAGGATGAGCGACCAGAGTCCAGTGTTTCGTCAAGGATAACCACAGGACCTACTGTATCTACAACAACATCCAATGCCTTTTCATCATCTAACACCAGTGTTACCGCTGCCACGACAACCACCACCACCTCCACCATTTCATCAACATCTCTCCCCTTCTCATTTAGAAGGTTTGTGGTTTGTTTGTTTGTTTTTTCTTTGATTTTTAATGGTTAATAATAATACTTGTTATGTTTAGTTATTTAATCAGCATGGTTTACAAGAATGCTACAATTTTCTAGTTGAAATTCATATTCGTGTAACTTATCCCTAAAAAATCATCAAAAATGTTAGATAATTTTGCTTATAAAAGGTCAAAATTTACATCTTTTGTACCATTTATCTTCTAATGCACTAGTGCTGGCTACATAAGTAAGAGGTCAGGGCCGTGTCTGACCAAAACTTGAAAGTAGATAGTAAACTGTACTTTCACAAAGCACTCAGCACTGAAGGTCATGGTGTCCTTTGGAAGTGACCCTAAAAACAGATACCTTGAGTGCACTGCAAAGGTCAACAATCTTCCATATAGGTGGTGACATTTTGATTTAAAAGACAAAATTCAATCAATCAATCTTACTAGAGTGAATTTCATTCATGTTCAATATGATACTTCTATCAGTGGTGATGACATGTTTTTTTTCTGTTAGTATTGTAAATTGCCCATCTACAATGTACCAGAACAAAATCATTTTGAACTGAAACACCAATTTATGTGATATTATATCATAGTGATTTCATATGTTTTAAGATATTGCAGAGGTAATTCTGTTCTTACAGAACACAGTGCCTCTCACCAAATTAGTACAAAGCCAACTGGGGCAGATCCTAATGTGACAAAGTTTGTCAGTTGGCTTGCCAAATTTTCCGGATTTTATTACCTCAATACAAGAATCTTAACTGGGGCATAAAAAACCTCATTTCACTCCATTCTTTAATATATATGAAATTAATTATACATGTATCACTGTAGCACTAAAACGATCTATATCTACTTGTATAGATCTGTATATATCCAATTCATTATTGCTATAGCCTTGAATATTGAAAAGTTCTATACATCATAACATTGACCCAATAAACCTACATCAGCATTTATTGAATAAATTTTAAGAAATGTTTAATATAATTGTGTGCATTGTTCAGTTTTGGTATGTTTGACCATGTTAGACTTCATTTTACCATGCTAGATTTTATTGAATTGAAATAGATTTGGAATTTTGCATAATAATTAATATAACATCAGTTTTAAAATTCATTATTATGTTTAACATTCGCCATTTAATTTAATATGAATTTCATAATGTTAAGAAACTTGTTATCATCATATATAAATACATGTAGAGCAAAAACCTGTATATAAAGACCACTTTGGGACCTAAGAAAAATGAACAGGTGATCTTTATATATAGGTTGTTGTTATAAGCAGTTTTTTTGTAGAGATATTGTATGTTATATTTGTCTTGAACTGTTTAGGTCCTATGAACCTCCCAAACGTGATGAAGAGGCAGAGACACAAAGAAAAGCTAGAGCAAAGAGAGCGAGAGAGACTCGTAGATCTACACAGGTATGGTATATAGAGTCATATCAAAATTATACTAAAGTTCTTTAGAGGTGTTCATGATATGTTAGTCACATGCAATGTTAATTGCTTTCTAGAGTATGAGGTTGTATGTCATCTTTTGGCCATCATAGACTTAGGCAAAAGAAAAAGGTTATACCGGTTAATCATGTGATTAGATGTTGTTGAGAACATATATTCAAAGAAGAATTTGTTTCTTACGTAAATGTGAACCAAATTTTCTACTTTTGGCAGAAAATTGACTTTCACCATGTTGTAAAATATCTGGTGGAGTCAGGATTTCATTTCATTAATTGGTGTACACATGATTAAAATTTGTAAAATATCATATTGACCAGGGCCCCACAAATCGCCAAAATCAGCTAAAAATCACCAAATTGGCAAATAAAACGCCGAATTGAAATTCAGTCATTCAGGTTTTTTTCCCCCGATAAACCTACTAAATTGTGTCTTGTCAATTAAGATTAGTTCACGATCGAGAAATCACACAAGACTTTAAGATGAAGCCACATGTCCCACAGGTGTACAATCATCATTGACTGTGTATAATCAACACCAGAGTTAATCCTCTAATCACTTAATTACCCAAATCACGTGTGTTCAACAAACCGTGTAAACAAAATACCGTATGAGGCCTCAGTGTTATTTATGCCTTGTTTCATGTTTATGGAGACGATTCAAACAGCGAGTGAAACAAGAGAGCTGAAAAGAATACCAAATTAAGCATTTGAATATTAGTTGGCCGTTATTCGAATCCTATTTGAATAATTGGCACCAAAAAGAAAATCTCCATCTGTTCTGGAACAGAGCTACTGTAGGCAAACGATGTGTATTGCACAAGGCAGATGAACAAAATTACCTTATTATATATTCCTTATTCATAGGAATGCTGTATGACGATAATAAAATCATGATCTCTTTAATATTCTTCTAAATAAACCCAGATTTTAATGATTAAGACCATGTAAGCAGTGAAACATGTGACAGCCATATTTTTTACTTTAACCCGACAAATAGTCGTTACCCACTGCTTTGAATAACATGTATTAAAGGGACATAATCATGATAGTGACAGAAAGTAAACAAAGCACATGGCTGTAGTCTTTCCCGACTTTGTGGTGACTGTTTGGATGAATAAAGTTTTTCATAAATAAAATGAAGAAAGAAAGGAAGCATCTGAAAGTAGAGTTTTGCTGTGTAACATTCCAGATGAAAATTATGTAAGCTCTATAAACCAATGAAGAATGGGGGGGGTGTGTTATGAATGAGGTTTTTTTTAGCGGTGATTTTTACCGCCGAATGACCTTATCGGCGTTTGTGGGGCCCTAATTTTGACATACAGTAAAACTTTGTTTTAATGCCTCTCAGTAACTTGGCTGTGCTATTTTGAAGTTCCAAAATCCCTTCTATGTTTGTTTATTTCTTTCTCCCTTCATGTAATTCCAACCCTCTTATAATGTAAAAAATTGGCCTGAACAGATGCCGGCAGTGAATTTAGGTTTTATTGTATTTTTTGTATGTAGAAGCTTAGAATAATAAATCTGTACTTCTGTTTATTTCAGGGGGTGACGTTAGAAGATATACAAAAGGCAGAGGAAGTTTTAAGTTCAATGGAGGACAAAAATCGATTACATGATTTATCTAAATCCTCATCAGATACTGTTGATAGTGCTCAAAGTCGGACTAGTTTAACTTTAGACAATACCGTAAATAACGCCAGATGTTCTGATATTACCTCAACTGATGATATTACAACAACAGTGCCTCGTCGACGGACGTGGGAAGATCGGAGAGCTGAAAGAGATGTAAGTTACAACTCATACTGATATATGTTTTAAAAAACAGACTTAACATTACATTATATTTCATTGTATCATACAAGACATCGGTGGCTGAGTGGTCTAAAGTCCCGGCTTATAGATCTCAGCACTCTCACTGCCTAGATTCATATCCTACTTGGAACTGTTCCTAGTGTGAGAAAGTTTGTTGGTCTGCTTGCCAGAGGTTGGTGTTTTTTCTAGGCACTTCGGTATCCTTCACCACTCATGAACTGACTTCCTCAATAAAAGTGTAAGAATCTTGACTGGGGCATAAAACACCATTACTCAACTCGTTCTGTCATATATTTACTTTTGATAAAAAAAATACAATTAAGATAAACTTGAAAGACAACATAAAATTTAAAGGTGTCACAAAATATGAATGTAGATACATATATAATCATGTTGTTTATACTCACTTAAAAAAATTTAGACATGGCAGCGAAATATATTTTACTTTTCTAAACAGTGACTTTCTTTTAATTCTACAGAGGTGTCTTCAGTATGTAATGTGAAATTGGTCTGGGAAATGCCATTGGTTTTATTTTTTGAAAGTGAACAATTGCCTCTGAAAATTTTCAAGTTCTGGATGAAATTTGAACTCACATTGACAATTTTTCACTTCAAAAGCCAGTTACAATACTACTCGTATATACCCATTCTTGCCATGTGTAGTGTTAGCTTTATCATACAAAAAACAATTTTGGCTGTAAAAATTATTTGTTTTTTTCTTACTGTAGGATGACACCAGAAGTAGTTTTAGACGATCTAGAGATTCCAAAGATATTTCAGAAACAGGTATGAATTACAACCTTTACTGATCTTAGTACATGTGTGTAGGAATGATATTTAATGTGTATGCTATCAATTTAGGTATCTACTTTTTTTTTTCATTTAAAATCTCAAGGTTTATAGTTCTCATTTTCTGAAATTATTTGTAGAAGGCAAAAAAAAAATGTTTATTACAGTAGAATTTTGATTTAGCCCAAACATTTTATTCTAACACACAGAGTTTAACCCTTTATTTGGTCAGGGACTTGGTGGCCGAGTGATTTAAATCAGAGTTTATGGATCACAGGGACTCTCACCATCTAGGTTCGAATCCCAGTCTGGACAGATCTTAGTGAGACAATGTCTGTCTGTTTGCTTGCAGAAGATCATGGTTGTCTCTGGGCACACTGGTTTCCTCCACCTTTCTGAACTGGTAACTTGTATATAAGTAAAAATTCTTAAGTGATCAAGTGTAAAACGCCATTACTCCCAGGGATTCATCAAGGGTCTATTTAGGGCAAAATTCGGCCCCATTCCCAATGGGAAAAACCTTAATTTTTTCCCAAAATCGGCTGAGAAAATTCCCAATTAGAAAATTGTGTTGTTTTTAAACGAAAACGAAAGTATATTTTGTGAATCACCCCAAATCAGCAAAATCAAGTAAAAGAGTCTAGATTTCTGCAAAATAAGATGATAATACCGCTTCTACATCAAAGGCTTCCAAGGTCGTGAGTAAACCGACTTCTGACATGATGTCAAAGTTTTCCCAAAATGAGCAGAAAGTTGATAGTTTTTCCCAATTTTTAGGTTAGGGCCTTTTCCCAAAAGACCCTGATAAATCCCTGTACTCCATTCCATTTCTTTATTTGGTCCTGATGGTTTCTCCAAAATTCAGTCAAAATGAAAGATAGTACAAACTTCCATTGCATTTCATATTTTTATGCTAGCTTGAAATGTAGTTTTAAAATTCTTTAACTTTAACTTTACAGGTTATATACCACGGCGAGAACGCAATTTAGGTCAAACCGATTCTAGTCTTAGTAGTGGTAGTTCAGCATTAAGTAGAACCTCATCGTTACGGGCAACACGTTTACGCAATGGTGATACAGATAGTCGTTACGATGAAAATAGGGAAGATGTTTCACTAAGAAAAGATAAAGATAACAAAGGTAGGAGGATCAAGTCACATGTCATTTTATTCTGTCCATAACAATGATGTAGGTGATTTAAAATTTTAAAATAAAATCTTGTATAAAATTAGAGTGTAAGATATCTGATTTTCATTCTGGTCTTTAAAAAACTGATCGATTAAAATTATATCTCGTCTAAAATTTCATTAACTCTGTATCAGAATTTACATTTTCATTTTGGACATTTAAATACTGAGGATTTAAAAAATTCCTTTAAAATTTCACCAAATAATTCTGTATCAGATTTCAGACTGAGACATTAGAATCTTCAAAATACAAAATATCACCATGGCAGGTTACTATAACGTATTTATTTTCGTGATGTACTAATTTTCACTTATTTCATATTTGTTTGTTTTACCCGAAAATTAATACCATGTGAAAATTATATAATGCTTATTGTGTTACAGTGCATATTTCAAAAAACACGAAAATTCAACTACGCGGATATGTCTTAATTTCATATACCTCGAAAATATATACATGCAAAATTAAATATGTTTGCAGTAATCCTCACTCTGTATTTGAGGAAAATAATTTCAAATTCACCAACAGCATTTTATATCAGATATTTGAAGTCAGCTTCATCAGTACATGCCTTTAAAAATAAATTTACCCCAAAAGATTTCACTATTTGATTCTGTTCATCTCATTATGTGACCAGCTTAAATCTGTGATTTCCTGGTACAAACTAAAACATTTTGCTGACCACTCTTGTTCAGTTTCTTTTAACAATTCATATTTATTGCATATTAAAAGAGTGGCTTTGGTTATGTATTTACAGATAGTCAGGAAAAGTCCCATGAAGAACGGAGAGAATCAACAGCTTTAAGAGCTCGGAGAGCCAGGAGAGAGCGACGGTCAACTGGAATTGTCTCCTATGATGCCAAAAATGATGTAAGTAAAATCAGATCTATTTAGAAATGTGCATTATCAATATAAGCTTGTTAACTTTTACTCTTAATATACCCCCAGCAAGTGTTTGTCTGCCCCACCATGTCTGTTCCATATCTTCCAAAGTCTATGGATGGATTTAAATCAAACTTGGTGCTAATGTAAACCAACATAAGACAATATGACTCGTATCAGTCAAGGGTTATGAACCAATGACAAAACCTGACAAAACCTATGACGGAGTATTAATTCAGCTCTACTGAGAGTTCTAGTTTTATTTTACATTCCGTTTTGGACAAAGGTAATGCTGTGTTCTAAAGCAGATCACTTACTTATGAATGTCAGAAATGGTTTTCTTTCCCTCTCAGTAATGTATGAATTATAACAACCATCAAGAATAAAGATAATGTATCAATTGAACCATTACCTTACAGCATGGTATAAAACCACTATGATAGTTCTCAGAGTTTAAGTGCTTGCTCAGTAAAAGAGAGGTTTGGATTAAAACCCAGGCTTGGTCAAACTTGAGATTTGAAAATGGTTCTTTCCTTGAGCATTCAGTATTTAGAAATCAAAGTTGTAGCTGAGTCCTTAAATAAGTCATAAAAATTACACAATATTCTTTGCACAAAAAGAACCTCAATAACACACATACTGTGTATAAATTTCTGCAACTTCACCTTATTACTATTCATATCTCCTTTTTTTTCACTGTAAAAATGTTTAATGTTAAATCCCAATGTTATCGTCTACATTTATATATTTGTTATAGGATGATGATGACAAAGAAGAGGAGAAGAAAGAAACGGAGGAAAAGGTATGTTTGTATCTTGTTACTTATAAGTCATTCAGCATATACTGGCAGAGTGATTGTAAATATGCAGTCTCAAAAATTAGTAGCCAGTTGAGATTTTCGCTATCAGGAATGGAAACATAGGCTTAATAAATATGGTATTCATAAATTAGGATCAACAAGTAATCAAAATTAAAGCGTCAAAATATGAAAAATGATTTATACAAAAGAAATATGTTTGGTTTTCGGACCTTACGCTATAGCTTAGATTTGACACAATATATTAGCTTACTGTTTCTCAGATACAGGGCATAGTGATAACAATGTTGATTGAATGAGAATAAAATGCTGAAAACCTTTGAAACCAGACTTAATTAATGCACGCTGTTACATATGACCTAGCTTTTATTGATATTGAACAATACTATTAATTGTGAATACCATATTTACTCTTGCCATTATATTGTGGATGACCTGTTTATCATACATATACATGTGTATCTATACAAAAACATATTTCAGATATTTGCAGGACATTTTGTTTCTGTCCAAGTTATGACAGTCTAATGTACATCAAACCTACAAAGCAAGAATCAATATATTACATGTTTCTTTCGATGAAAATGAATACAACACAGTTGTCTCCCTTTAAGCATGAACTGTACAAGTTGCAAAAGGTTGAGTTTTGTGTGTTATCCTAGCTATGTTTGTTAATTTGTTGTTACTATCAAACTTGAACTGTTTTATTGAAACCAGCATTTGTTTATTGCTGTACTATATGTCAAGTCACTTCTTTTAAAAAAAACTACTTAAAATGTTCTTTATCAAGAGAAACTTGTGTATGCATTGTATACCTTGAAAGTTGTGTTACTCATGAAGATTATGTATATAAATAAAATAATTTGGTTCATTTGACTGTAAAATATCATCAGTATCAATAATTAATTAATATGAAATTCATTACCTCATAGTCATGCATGTAACCAGCCCTGCCCTCTCTTACACCAACATGTGCACACATACATGCATGTAACCACTCCCCTCCTCACCCAACCCTAACTCTGTAACACAAACATACATACACACAACATGCATGTAACCACCCTAAACACTCTTGTACACATATGTGCATGTGTGCATTCATGCAACCAACCCAACTTCCTTTTTTAAGTGCCATGTACAAACATTCATGCATGTAATCACTCCCATCTCATTCTACCCCAACCTTGTCTTCCATACATATGCCCAAAAACTATGCATGTACCCATCCCAAACCTGGCCTTACATTGACATGCAACAATTCATACATGTAAGAATTCCTACCTCGTTCTGCCCCACTCTCATCCCCATCCCATACACAACTCTTTGCACAGATGTACTTTTACCATCAAATCCCCACCCCACACTGTTCTTTGATAAATGCTCACTACAAAGTAACCCTTCCCTTAACCACCCTTCCCTAAACCAACTTTAAATCCCTATCCCCTTCACAAACACATATTCAACCACATCCACACCCACCCAACTTGTTCTCTTAAAATAAATTTACACTACACATGTAACCACTCCCATCACCACCATCCTACCTTAACCCAACTCCATAACCCCTATCAGAAACACATACAATCACATACACGCCCAGCCCAACTTGTTCTCCCACTACATATGTAACCACTTCCATAACCACCCTTTCTTAACCCAACTCCATCACCCCCTTTCACAAACACATACAATCACATACACGCCCAGCCCAACTTGTTCTCCCACTACATATGTAACCACTTCCATAACCACCCTTTCTTAACCCAACTCCATCACCCCCTTTCACAAACACATACAATCACATACACGCCCAGCCCAACTTGTTCTCCCACTACATATGTAACCACTTCCATAACCACCCTTTCTTAACCCAACTCCATCACCCCCTTTCACAAACACATACAATCACATACACGCCCAGCCCAACTTGTTCTCCCACTACATATGTAACCACTTCCATAACCACCCTTTCTTAACCCAACTCCATCACCCCCTTTCACAAACACATACAATCACATACATGCCCAACCCAACTTGTTCTCCCACTATACATGTAACCAATCCCATCACCACCATCCTACCTTAACCCAACTCCATAACCCCTATCAAAAACACATACAATCACATACACGCCCACCCTAACTTGTTCCCCCACCATACATGTAACCACTCCAATCACCACCCTTCCTCAACCCAATGCCATCCCCTTCTTCACAAACACATCTAACCACATACACCTCCTGAAGATATCAGATCAGCTAGAGTACAGGTATTGATTTTTTAAGTTTCCATAAAGTTAAGACTCAGACTTTTAAACATTTTGATTAATTACCATGTACATAAGTAAAACTTGATAAACTAAATAAATCAGTCTGTGACTTATGTTTACATTATATTTCAATTTATGACTTACATAGTATATACAGTCCAACCTGTGTTAAAGGCCACCTCTATATAAGGGCCACCTGTCTATAAAGGGCACTTTCAATTCCTCCCGAGCCATTTTACTCTTTTTTCAACCTCTATATAAGGGCCACTGTTCAACTGAGCCAGAGGCCACCCTATTTTTGCACAAAATGGCTCATGAACCTGTCTATAAAGGCCACTTTTTATTCGTATTTGGGGACAAGTTTTGTTATAGTTTCTAAAAATTTGTGCAAAAATGTTAAGCCATGTAGTTTTTTAAAAATCTTGAAGCTAAAATTAGTTAAAAATTGATTATTTAACTTTAAACCATTGATCATTAAACTAAGTACATGTAACCAAATCTGTATGTTGATAAGAAAAGAATTTTTAAAAAGTATATTTTTGAAACTTTTTTAAAAACTTAAAAAAATTCTTAAGTCATTTATCCTCATGTCAACAAATGAAGCCATAAAGCACTAAGGATAGATTATTAATCATTATTAATTATGATACATATACTATTTTCTATTGTTTTCATTACTGGCTCCTACCTATTAAAGGAAACATGTCTTTATTTAAGATATGTGTATATACTTGGTGATTTTTAAGGGTTTTTTTTTCAAAGGTTGATAAATAGTGTGGTCAGAAGATTTTTCTTTAATTGTTTTCAAAGAAATTATTCTGTTAAAATTAGCTAATGCCTTTTTTGTAACAGAAATTTTAACAAATAAAATAAATAAATTAGAACTGCTCACTATTTTTCCAACTAATATTTATATTGATGTCATAACTGGATTTACAAACCTGTATATAAAGGCCACCTGTCCATAAGGGCCACTTTTGCAACTTCCCTTGAGTGGCCCTTATAGACAGGTTAGACTGTAAACATTAAAAGACACGAGTTTGTAAATCAGATAGAGATGGTGTATTACTGTACTTCAATGTTTTAACAACACTTGAAGATTTAAACCACATCTTAAGATGAACTGTACCTAATGTACTCAAACTTTAATATACCAGATAAGATTGTAAATGTTTGAAGATTATGATAAATTCCCAACATTTGAATTTCAAGTAAATAATGATAAGGAAAAAAATATGATTAGGAAATTGGACAAAAAATATAGGTGTCCCAGTGGTTTAAAGTGCATGTTTACAGATCACAGTGTCTCTCAAATCCCACTCTGGACAGATCCTAGTGTGTGAGAGAGTTTGTCAGTTTCCTTGCCGAAGATAGATGGTTTTCTCTGAGTATTCCTGTTTCCTCCACTACCCATTAACGGACCACTTCAATATATAAGTGAAAGAATCTTGACTAGAGCCTAAAATTTACATTATTCCACTTGTTAGTTGAGACATTTTTTTCTACATCTTCATGATCTTGTTTTAATTGGTAGAATCTATCTGAAAT
The DNA here is from genome assembly GCA_021292105.1 of Anadara kagoshimensis. NCBI lineage: Eukaryota > Metazoa > Mollusca > Bivalvia > Arcoida > Arcidae > Anadara > Anadara kagoshimensis. The sequence continues at coordinate 52,777,105 of CM037865.1, forward strand.
AAGATACAGTGTTCTTTCACAGAGTTCTATCATGATTGATGCACTGTTTACTTACTTATAAATACTGTAATCTTTCACTTGTATCATTTACTGATTTTGACAAGAGCTACTTCATGAGGTATCTATAGCTAAGTGATAAAGGGGATTATTTTATCCCCAGATTAAACATGCTATCATCTGATCCTATCTGGACCGCTTCATAGTATCTTGACAGCTTCAAAAAGGAGGTATTACTACACAGATGGAAATGTCGACAGTTTGAAGAATATAGTCGATTGTTAATTTGTTATCAATTCCAAAAACCACATATACAGATTCTGATGTGGGTTTTGGATAGAAAAATGTATGGATTGTTTCCCTGTGTTTGCAGTTATTCAAGTTTAACAAAATGCTAGTGCAATAAAACCTTCAATAATTTTGACACATTGGTTGCGGCTAGTTTTGTCCCAGAATTGACATATGGTTTATTATCTGTTGTCTTATCTTATGCCATCATTGATTTAATCCACTTATCCTCCTAACATACTACTTTTCCCCCCACCCCCCAAATAAAGTGGAGTTACAAATAATGTTAACTCCATTTGTTCTGCCAACAATTTGTCTGCCACTTTTCTCACAAACTATTCAACAGATCTTAATGTAATTTCACAGGAACAATCTTTAGTACAGAACCACTGCGGTAGCTCAGTTGGTAGTGCTCACTCCGTAAGTGGGAGGTCGTGGGTTTGATCCCTGGCCAGGTCTGACCCAAGACTTAAAAATGGGTAGTGACTGTTCTTTCGCCAAGCACTCGGCATTACGATATGAAAGTCACGGTTTTTTCGGATGGGAACTTAAAATAAGCGAGGTCCCGTGTCACGGTGGGCTTGCCACGCTAAAGAACTCTGTTGTATAATGCCATCAGCACAATGCACAGGCAAAATTTCTGCACCTTCGCCTATAGCTGGCGGCATCTCGATATAAGTGAAATATTCTTGACTGGGACGTTAAACACCATTACTCAACTCTCTTTAGTACAGTAAATGTGCCTTTGGTTATTTGTATTTTGATCATTGACATGGTTGGGAAAACATGGAGGTTCGTTTTGGGGCACTTATGAAATGGCAGTCCATTTCTATTATAACTTGTCATTAATGGAAATTCAGTCATACTACAGTGATGATTTCACCAACCCAAGTATTTGCACCTGGTAACAGATTGCTATGGAAAAAAACAAACTTTGACTTTTATGTCTAAAAGTGGTGTACATATGTTTCTGATATTGTAACAGAAGAGAGATTTTTTTCTGTATCATGCATCAGTAGACAGCTGGCAGTAGCAAGCACCTGTCATCTTGTATAATATGTTAGTATTAGTTACATGATACATGGTAAAAGTTTCTCTTATCATCTCTATAGATATAAGATAATCCATCAGCTTCTGGTTGTGTTGCTCAAACCCCCACATATATATCTCCAGGATTAGATGTAGTTATTGTGGCTAGACATGTAATTGTAAAAATAGATTATCACTTGATTAATGGAGTAGCTTCAGTTTTCACATCAGAATGGTTCCGAGGAGTGGGAACTGATACTTGTCACTAAGAGAAAGAGAGAAATGCTAGATTTCCAATATTATTTGTTAAACGTCCCATATGATCTCATGATCTCTCTCTCTCTCTCTCTCTCTCTCTCTCTCTCTCTCTCTCTCTCTCTCACTCACTCTCTCGATCTCTCTCACTCTCTCTCTATCTCTCTCTCTCTCAATCTCTCTCTCTCTCTATCTCATTGATAACATCACTAATCTGTTCACACCCTATTATAATGAATATGATATCTCGATTATCTTGTTAAAAAAAAAGAGCTTTAATTACAAAATTTAAAAGCAATGAACTTTTTTTTCATATAGAACAGGGTAGATATCTGTTTATAAAGAAAACGCAAAATTTGTGATAAATAAAATGACAAATTGCATTCCTTTTTAGAGGAAAAACTTATTTGACTTTAAATACAAGATTTCCTAATGCATAAATTTCAAAAGATCAAACTCATCAACACCCACATAGATTAAGGCTGTATCTTCTTATGAATGCAATTCTTATTTTTGAATATTTTCCTGGTAATATACGTTTTGTTTGTTTTTGTAAATGTAATAAATAATGTGTTTTTTCGTTTGCATTTAACAAAATTTTAATAAAGTTTATAACCACAACTGTCAACTGATCAGCCAAGATAATATAAATCTTGTAGTAAATTATCCCTCAAGACTTGTGAAAATCAATAACTACTTGCTGTGTATTATGTCATCGCTGTGTTTTTTCTCTCAATTCCTAAATAGCTTGCTTTCCAGTACAAGAGATTATGTCATACGAGCCTTAGTCAACTATGTTGATTAAAGTCTGTTTTTTTTTTTTTTTTTTTTTTTTTTTTTTTTTTTTTTTTTTTTGAAAGAGTAAAGATACATTTATTCTAATGCCTTGTAATATTACCAGTGTTCATTTAGAAGAACCAAACTATCGTAGCTCATTTGGTAGAGTGCTCATTTTATATGTGGGAGGTCATGGGTTAGAACCCTGGCTGAGTTTTGACCAAGAGTTGAAAATAGGGTGTTCTTTTGCCAAGCAGTTGGCATTTAGAAATGAAAGTCCTTCGGAAGAGACCTTAAAAACCAATGCCCAATGTCACAGCAAGCGTGGCATGTTAAAGAACTCTCCCTGCACATTTCCCCGAGTGCACTGCAAATATAAAAATTTTGCCACTTCACCTATACCTGGTGACATCTCGATGTAAGAGAAATATTCTTCACTAGAAGTAAAACCCCATTCCATCAATCAAAATACTAGAACAAGACTTGTGAAAACCTCAAAATTTCTTAAATATAGGAGTATCTTTTTATCAAGTTTTGTATATTAAGCAAATAAAAATTATAAAAATATAACAATTAAAATCATACATATATTCTTGGATTAAAAATTTTTTAAAAATAGATATGCATTTATCATATGGACATGTAGAATTGAGTGGATGATCTGTTTGAAGGATCGTAAAATTTAATCTTGGCACACACATTTTAACCTATAAATATTTGTACATCAGATTTATATTGATAACAATAAATAAAAACTTATCCTTAGTTCAAAAATTGAATAAATTAGGGACTCACTTAGTGATATTTGAACTTTATGTTCTTTATGCCAGATATATCAATAGCTGGTTTTAAAACAGTTAAAAGTTTTAATAGGGTTGAAGTGTGTCTCAATATTCATGATAGCAAGGTGCCCCCCTTGTTCGCTGACTGGACAATGAAGTAAAAGCTATTATTAGTTTTTATATATACTTTACTTATCTTTTGTTTATTTTGTATACATATATAGTGTTAATTCACCTGTAATAAAAATAACAACTTGTATTATGATTGTTTCTCTCGATAATTTAACTGCTCAGGGTACCCCCACTTTTATCTGGTCCTCATTATAGGATACAAGCACAATAATACAAGATTCAAATATCATTGACTGATATTCGATTACTTAGGGCAGGCTAGTCTCTTCATTCTATCTCTCTCTTAAATGTTTACGAGGAGTAGAAAACTAAATCACCCCTCTGATAAATAATGGACTAGTCTTTATCCCAAATTAAAACTTTGGAGTACCACTAATATATTTATGCATAAGTATACATTATGTGTAGCTTGTTCCGTTTAAAACCCAATGGATATTTGTCTTGTTTTCCGTGGATATAAAAATTTTGGAAATCGTTTAAATTTCTAAAGCAGTGATTTGAGTATTATTGAACACCAGATAATGCAGTGGATTTGTATTAGCATTGATTTCTGTGCATTGTGTATTTTCCAAGATGTTATGATGTCATGAGGTCTAGTTTCTTTTTCTCGGGAATAAGAAAAATGCATTCACGATGTAAAATTGGAAGGATCTTTCTATATAAAACTCTTGGATAATTGTCAGAACATTATAACTTGTGCTAACTAGTCATTTGGTGGTGTTGTTTTTTTCTCAGGAGATTAATTTAACCATTTTAGTGTAGTTATTATTTTATATATTACATTTTCAACATGTCATATGGACATAACCGGTATAGTGTGGGTAGTTTTCCGGCTAGCCTCTCAGGAAGTTATACCAGTGGATTATATGGGAATTCCTATGGAAGTACATACAGCTCAGGGTTAGGATCCGGGTACAGTTCTCGGTCCGGGTCCACTAGTAGTTTATCTAGTCTTGGTGGTTCTAGCAGTTATGGTGGTAGTGGACTAGGGACCACAGGTTACAGCAGCTACAGTAGTGGTCTAGGACCATCATATCGGGTTAGAATGTATTTCTTTATAATAACGTAACCATAGAAACTGTATATTAAGAGCACCTTTCCCTGTATCCACCATATTCTGTATCAATTTTGTTTATAATTGGTTATAACCAAATATTTTGTTCAAGTTATTACCCAAAAAAATTCACGAAAAGTCAGAATCATACTCAAAACTACTATTCTTGGTAAATTGCTTCATATTTATGTTACCATGGTAACAAGGGAAAGTTATGGTCGAAATATGTTTTCTCTGCATGAAGCTGGTTCATACAGTTAAAGCATTTCAAAAATCTTACACATCTGGTTTTCATATTTGATGTAAAGTATAGAAATATCAGAAATTGAGAGAAAAGGTTTGGAGAGGAGCATTAGAGATAGAGAAGGGGAATAAAAGACAGATATGTGTAAATGATGGAGAGATGGGGAGAGAAGTGATATGAAGGACTGGTAATAAAATGAGGAATGGGAGAAAAAATAAAGGATAATTGAATTAATAGATTATTCCTAGCAATAGGAAAAACAGACAATCTTTAAATCTTTTTCCAAATTTCTGTAACTGTTTGTTAAACATTGTCAGATTTTGTCCAAATTTCTGGTAGATATTTGTCCTAAACGTTGTCAGAATTTGTCCCCATTTCATAATTTTGTAATATTTATTATCAGATAATGTAAATTTTATCAGATATATTTCTGATTTTACCACTTTGGACTCAGAATTTACTTTGAAGGAGTGATGAAGTAAATCAAGATTAGATAAACAAAAAGAGAAAGGTCTTAACCTATATATATATGTGTGATAATCTGATTAGAACAACAAATACAGATGGGAAGTTATTATTTATCTGATAGGACATCCACCATCCATCACATTAGGGTTCAGAATTGTACCAAGTTCCAAAGAGACCACAGTCAAATCTGACTATAAAGGCCACCAGGGGGAACCAGTTAAAGTGGCCTTATTGGCAGTTGGTCCTGATATAAAGGTTCAAATATTATGAATAAAGACCATTTGGAATAAAATTTTACTGTCCTTTAAAGCAGGTGTCCCTTGTATAAAGAGGTGGTCTTTAAGTAAGGTTTTACTGTGATTGTTTCTGCAAAATAAAGATTCCTGGTTCTCATCCTTGTGCATGGCCTAGATTCGATTCTCAGCATTGAAACTTTTATTTTGATGGTCTACACATTGGCCAACAGGCCACTTGAAAATGGAAAAATCTATCAGTCTGTTTTTCCATGAAATAAATGATAGACATAATACATGTAGGTAGACACAGTGACCTCAGGTTTGCTGTTAATACCTGTTATCTTGATTAGAATTTGATTTCAAGGGGGTATTGATCATTGTCAGTTGTACCTCTAGTTTTAAATAGCTACAAATTAATCCACTCTTTATATAAACATACTGTCATATTTTAATGTTAGATAGGCCCTTAATTTATATCAAGTGCCCTTGAAATGATGTGGATTTCTTGTGAGTCACCTTCTACTCTGAAATCTTTGTTGATGATAAACTGCACTTAGTTACAACAGAGAATCTAAATTTTGATATAGGATATATTTAATAAATTTAATAAATTTTAGTCAGTTTGACAAAGTTATCAATCAGTAAATAAAATACCAAAATTTAGCAAAAATCAGAGCTAACCCAAAATACTGCAGCAAACAATTTACAAGTAGAAAATAAAGTTAAAAAATACAAAAGAAATACCCATTACTGTAAGATTAGAAAAAACTGGTAATTTCCAGGTGTTTAAATTATTTTTAGTAATATCAGGTCAAATTTATAATATTTTCAAATATTGATAATAAATATTATACACGTATAAGTATACCTGTATTATAATCAGGGCATAAAAGACCAGATAGTATTAGTTGAAAGAGTTGAGTGGAGAAATTGGGTTTCATGCCCCAGTCATGAATTGTTTCACTTATATTGAGGCAGGGTCAGTTCAGGAATAGTGAAGGAAGTTAAAGTACCCAGAGAAAACCATCAACCTTTGGTCAAAGAGAAGGCACAAGATTTTTCACACTAGGATTATCTGTCCCAAGCAGGAGTCAGACCTAAGCGAACTGATGATCATTTAAAAACATATTCATTTTAAGATTAAAGTGTAAACTAGGGTATACTTTTGATGTTTTAAATAGTAGCCCAATTTATTTTTACTATTTATTAAAAACTCCTATTTCTTAAAAGATTGTATTTTATTAACAGTATCATCTTCACATTGTATGGTGTTATTAAATATAATCTGTGGCTAGGGACAATTCAAAGTTGATATTAACCTTAGTTAAAATGATGTTTTGGATTAGGTGACATTGACAAAGGTGTTGTGTAAACCATGCCTATAATGTTACATAAATTAGAATTATTTTACAACAAAATAAATAGTTTGTACTATCTATATATCTATTTTAAATGTTCCAACACTCGTTTTTATATCACTTTCAGCAAAATAAATTGTATTATAAGTGTTTTCTGTCTAAAAAGATGCATGTATTCATAATTTTAAGCATGTTTTGAGACATAAACAAAAGAAGGGTGGCCCCGACTCTTACCTCACTCAGTATAATCTAGGTCACTATTATGATGTATGGTTAAATTAGAAAACCTAAAGTTTTTGTTATACCCCAATGAAGTTTAGAGGTATATCAGAATAGCCCTGTCCGTCCTTCCATTCCAATACCATATCTGCTCGAAACCTTCCCCATATTATGAATGGATTTTGATCAAACTTGGCACCAAATGTAAAAAAAAAGACATGTGACATACTAAATTTAGAGTCTATCTGTCTATCCATGTTGGATATGGCGGGGTTTGTCTCTCAAAACACTGCTCTAGTCAATATTGAAATTTGAAATGAAAAATTTCAGTTTAACTTGTGCCTTGTAAGACAACAACAGATTATCTACAACTTAAGAAAACTGGACCCCATTGCTTTGTAAATTTTGTATTTTGAACCAGTATAGGAAGCATATATGAATAGTTGCTGATGAGATCTACTCTATACATTTTCTCAAAAGTTAAAAATTTAGACAATTTTTAATGGAGGCATGTTTAATCATTTTAACAACCTTGACTTTCCTTCAGTACCATAATGCCAAAAGTTGGCTGCAGTCCGATTTTGCTCAAGTGAGCTTTGACCTCTTGTATAATGATGCTCTCTTTATGGTGCAATTTGGTTTTACAATGTGCAGTTATCAGATATTTGCCAAAATAACAAAGTTCAAACTGCTATATAATGAAAATGTCAAAGGTTTATATAACTGTTATGTATAAGTATAAAAAAATAAATAAATACCAGCATTTTATTGATAAACAATGCAATGATAGCATAATCACTGTCTGAGTCAAAAGTTAGGTTGGGACATAATGATAACAAAATTACAGATCCAACTCTCTCCCCTTGATCATAGAGTACACATTCAGTAGGTGGGAGGTCAGGGTTTGATTCCTGGCCAGGTCAGACCCAAGATGGGCTACTGTTTATATGATCAAACCATCTAATCCAGGGGTCCTTCAGATAATACCTTAACAGTCCCCTGTGTCATGGTATGCATGGCTTAAAAAGAATCCTCACTGTCCATTGCCATATGTGCATTATACAAGTATAAATTTGTGCAAATTCACCTAAAGCTCCTGACAAAGTGAAATCTTTACTTGGCCAGTGGAAGTAAACTCTAATTCAATCAATTCACTGGTATAATTGTTTATTCTATAACTTCAAATGACTGATTTTGTGACAAACACTTAACATAAAGAAGGAAGAAGTTAGCATCACATCGTTTAAAGGGGGAAAAGTAGAGCTTTGGTATAGAACAAGTGTTTTATGTTCCAGTCATAATGCGTTTGGAATCAGAAAAGGAAGTGAATTTTTAACTTTTTCACTCTATGATCTCTTCAAGTTGGGTTGGTAGAGTGCTCGCTCCGTAGAGGTCGTGGGTTCGATCCCCGGCCGGGTCTGACCCAAGACTTTAAAGTGGGTAGTGACTGTTCTTTCGCCAAGCACTCGGCGTTACGAAATGAAAATCACGGTTCTTTCGGATGGGAACTTAAAATAGGCGTGGTCCCGTGTCACGGTAGACTTGGCACGTTAAAGAACCCTGCTGTATAATGCCATCAGCCCAACACACCGGCAAAATTTCTGCACCTTCGCCTATAGCTGACAATGTCTCGATATAAGTGAAATATTCTTGACTGGGACGTTAAACACCATTACTCACTCACTCACTCTTCAAGTTGGATTAGAACCTAGGCACTCAGGCAGTGAAAGGTGCTGTGATCCATAGGATTTAATGTTAGACCATTCAGCTGCTGAGGCTCATCCAAGTGCTAGGTTTCCAGAAATTTAAAATAATTAGTAGCCAAATTTCTAAAATTTGTGAAAATATAGTCTTTTTTAAAGTATTTTTCTACAAATTTGCTAAAATAGGTTACTTCTTGAAAGAATTTCTCAGAAATTAATAGCCAATGGCGATTTTGGCTACCAAGAATGGAAACATAGCAAGTGTAAAGAACTGTCAGTGTAGTGGATTGACAGAGTTTTACATCTACATGTGGCATGTCAGTCAGTGTGCAGACTGTAGTCTTGTAGAAGATCTGCCAATGAGTTAATCAACATGTAATGTGTAATGTACATGCCTTTATTAGCTGTTACTATTGATTCTCAATAAAACCTTGATCTGTGATAATCTTTGATGAGGGTTAATAATTAATTGTCACCTTATAAATATTATAACAAGTGTTTGCTGCTTTATCTCTCTCAACTCATTTACAATATAATTAATAACGTTATATTGTCATTGCCAATAATCCTGATTAGAAATTGACGAGTTGTTCATTGCAGACCCAAGTTCAAGATCAAAGTTATTAGCCTGTCTTACAATTTGTATGGGGGGGGGGGGTCTTTATCTCTTTCTTTAGTAGCTCTAGTTAACAGCTGCTGCCAACATTTTGAAAATTGAATGGTAAAATATTTGCAGGAGGTGCTTACCCTTTCAGAACACCCTGCATCACTTCCCTGGTGAAGATCACATGTTTAGCATAATTTTTCAGTTTTAAAAGTTTTTACTTTGCTTTTGGGAAATGGATTTGAACATGGACCAATATGTTTGTATTTGATTGATATTACAGGGAAGACTCTTCGCAATAATCCATGTACACAGTAATTATAATTTAATCACTTCTTTGAAGTCAACAAGGTTAAGCAACAACATGAATTGATACTGCTGTTGTGGATAACAAGCAAAATCTTAAAACTTTGAGAAAGCGCCTTCCAATGCTTTTAGGATGTTTACATTATGGTTTAAAACAATATATTTTATATCAAAATGCACAAATATCTGCTTCTTATTTACCCCAATAGATAAAGTGAACATTGTAAACATGATCACATGTGTAATATCACATATTTTAAATATTAGGTTAATTGTAACCTGATTAGGCTAATCAGGGATATTAAATTATGGTTGTGTGCTGTGTATGGGAGGTGTGAGAGAGGAAGCGAGAGCAGTGTTATGTACCAGCAAATATAGATGTTTATTTCAATTATATTAAGAATTTACTCTCAATTATTTTTTGTGTGATGTTTCTCTTGAATATTGTGTGCAGTTTATAATACAATTTGAAGCATTCTGGCTACAGAATTATGACTGCCACATTTTTATTCCAGACCAGACCTTGGTTAAATTGAACCCAAAACCCAGAATTGGATTGAGAATTTTTTTCTCAGTAATTATCTTTCATTATGTTAAAAAAAAACACTGCGGTAGCTCAGTTGGTAGAGTGCTCGCTTCGTAAGTGAGAGGTCATGGGTTTGAACCCCGACCGGGCCGAACCCAAAACTCAAAAGTGGGTAGTGAGTCTAGTGACTGTTCTTTTGCTAAGCACTCCGCATTACGAAATGATAGTTCACGGTTCTTTTTTTATGGGAATTTAAAATAAACAAGGTCCAATGTCATGGTTGGATTGGCATAATAAAGAACCCTGTTGTAAAATGCCATCAGAGCAAGGCACAGGCAAAATTTCTGCACCTTCGCCTATAGCTGACAATGTCTCGATATAAGTGAAATATTCTTGACTTTGACGTTAAACACAAGTACTCAACTCAACTCATTATGTTTAAATACATGTATATTTACTTATAATTAACACATGGGGTACAACAAATTTCTTTTTAAGTGTTTTTGTTTGTAAAATTTTTAAGTATTATACTTGATAAATATAAGCCCCTAATTTGCCTACGACTGACCCGGTGGGATAACGAGTTCAGTACAATCTACTTAGGATAATATAAAGTGGGCGATTTTAAATGAAAGTGAAGACTTTAATCACCAGGAACATCTTTACAGGAAACCATTGTTTTATCAAACTGCTCAATCATCAATCTGTCATTAAATACTCGACTTTGGACTCGATATTTGTAGGGGTATTGTTAGATTGTACAATGTAATTTAGCTGATTTTAGGACAACAATTCGCTACAAATAGCTGTAATATTACAGATGCAGCTTTAAACAAAAATTCACCAACTCATTTCTATCCTGTTGAACTTTAACAACCAAGAACACAGCACACATACCATTGAACTTGTGAAAAAAGACAACAGCAGATAAATACATGTGATTGTATCAAGTAAAAATTGGTTGAAATCTCAAATTGTCACAAAAACATTTTTTGTCTTTAAAATATATAAAAATTTATTTTCTATCTTTTTGCCAAATTTTATTTAAAGATTCTATCAAATATCAAAGCTATGATGTCATTTATGACGTATCACTGGATTGTTAATGCAAGCAAACTACTTAAATTTGCAAAAATTATAGAAAATTCTGACAGTATTGGGGCCTGAAATCTAGTATAATTTTTCAGTAACATGCAGGATAAATGTAGTATTCATTTGCTTGTTGTATAAAAAATATCTTCCTCCATGTTGCTGTGTTGTGAATAAAACGTGCAAATGTACCTGTTTTCACGGCATTGATCGCTACATAATGATGATGTCGTTCTTTAATCTGTTACATCACAATACTGAAAATGTTGACGTGGAGATTTTGACCGATTTCTACTTGATACAATTACATATATTGAGGCCACTGAGTGTAAAAAGGGTGATATTATTATGTAGCTGAAAAAGAGAGAGAGAGAAGAAAAGAAAGGAGAGAAAAAAAGAGTAAAATGTAATTTAAAAAATATTGTCTGAATTTTTTTTTTTTTTGTACAAATTTGGTAGGGTTTAAGATGTATGTACTTTAAGTGTTTAGGGCCATGTTAGCTTTAGTTCTGTTAGTGCATGTTAGATTTCTTAGATTTATGTATAAGCACTCTCTCCATGTCCCGTTCGACAATGAATGGTATAATTGATATAATTGGGTTAAAAGGTCCTAGACCTAATCAAGATATAAAACTACATTTTCTCTGGACCACAGTGCCTGTATAAAGTAAGAAGTACAAAATTCAATAACCTCCATTGAATGAGTTGAGTTGAGTTGAGTAATGGTGTTTGACGTCCCAGTCAAGAATATTTCACTTATATCGAGACGTCGCCAGCTATAGGCAAAGGTGCAGAAATTTTGCCTGTGCGTTGCGCTGATGGCATTATACATACAGCAGGGTTCTTTAGCGTGTCAAGCCCACCGTGACACAGGACCTCGTTTATTTTAAGTTCCCATCCGAAAGAACCATGACTTTCATTTCGTATTGCTGAGTGCTTGGCGAAAGAACAGTCACTACCCACTTTCAAGTCTTTGGTCAGATCCGGCCGGGGACCAAACCCACGACCTTCCACTTACGGTGCGAGCACTCTACCAACTGAGCTACTGCAGTGGTTCCATTGAATGAAGTTGTTACTTTTGACAGCTTTCTTTCTTCAAACATTTGGTGCCTTTTACAAAGGAGTTTAATGTTTAATGCCTACTTTCTCATTTTAATGCCAATGTTTAACTTGACAGCTTTTGTCTTCATAAATCCAGTGCTTGTACCAAGTCAGGGTTGAATTTTTCGATTCCCACTCTCATATTTTAATACTGTTGTATAACTTGTATTTGGCTTATTGGTGGCTTTATATTGTACCCAGATTTCAGTACAACATGCACTCCTCTATTTAAATAGCACTTGTTGCAATTTCTATAGCTTATTGATTTGAGTACAACCTGCACTGCTTTTGTTGTGACATCTGACAGATGAAATATGACTTGACAACTGTTTGTAGCTCCCTGCTTTGAGTACAACCTTTACACCCCTAAAGTAAAAAGTAAATTTGACCTGCAGTCGTAAATTACAAACAGATGGTGGTTATATAAACATAATGAAATCATATGAGGCATATTGCATTTTGTGATATGTTCAATCCACTATTAATGAAGATTTATATTTAGTTGGCACAGATTTTATTAACACTTCACCCCTCCACCTTAATCAAATAAAAAAAAATCCGTAGAAAAAATTCTGAGTTCATACAGATTTGTTAAGTACCATGGATTCTGGAATGCTTAGTGTATAACTAATTCATCTTGTATTAGTTGACTTCATTTGAATAGCAAAGTACTGTCTCCTCATCTCTTCATGTACAAAGAAGACACTTCAAAGTGTTGTCAGAATTTTAGAATTTCTGTTATCAGATGGGCACTAACAAGATTCATTTTCAGCTACTATATATCAAACAAATTCATCTTAGAAAATATAAAATGGTATAATCTTAGCATCTCTGTTTAATCTGTATCAGAACCAAGTTAGTGCAAGGAAAATGAATAACACTGAAATGCATGCAATAGATTTTGAAAAGTACTTAGGTTAGCCAATGCTGTAGTTATAGATGTGTTACTGATTAAGAACCTCCCATTGTACTTTGTGTTGTGATTACGGTTCACAATGACTCTCACTGTCTCGGTTTGAATCCCACTTGGGACAGAGTAAGTAAGTAAAAGTAAGTAAATATTTTATTAATGTGTCACATATCACAGTTCAATAATATTTAACAATATTTACAAATAAATACATTAAAATAAGTGTGACATCCTGCCTAAAAGACATATGAGACACAATTAAAACAATAATTATCGATTTCAATACAATTACTAAAATAAGAGAAAAATTAAAAACTACACATTTTACACCTTTTAAACATAAAATTAATTGTTTTTGCTAAAAGAGTCTGTACTTCATCATCTGTCATAATTTTTAAAAACTTCTCATTGCTAGTTAAAAAATTAAAAAAAACTCATATTTGTTCTACATAAAAATAAAAAGATTATATCAGATTATATCAGATCCTAGTGTGAAAATGTTTGTTAATTCACTTGCTGAAGGTTTATGGTTTTCTCTGGGCACTCAGGTTTATTCTTCTTTTCCAGAACTGACTGTCTCGATATAAGTGAAAGTATCTTCTTGACTGAGACATAAAACACTATTATTCCACTCCATTCCTTTGTACTAGAATTAAACAATTTGGTTCATTTAAACATTAAGAATATATTCTGTGGGTTTTTTTCTTGCCAAACATTTGCTTTATATACATGTATATTTGTTGAATATGTGTAAACATCTTGTTTATGGGCACTAGTTGTAAAATTAATGGGGTGGTTGAGACCCTCTAATAGTACTGTAACCACATCTCAATGCCCAATCATAGATCAGTGTTCTCGATATGGTTTGTCTTTTCTTGTTGTTTGGCTATTTCAGTGGTTTACTTGTATTGTGTTGTGTTCTTGGCTGCAATGTCTGTTGCCAAGTAGATGTTTGTTGGTAACAAATGTCATTCCTCCTGTAATTTTTTGTAAACATTAAAAATATTATGAAAGCATTTAGAAATTTAGAAACATTCAAATGGTTCTATTAAAAAAATTCTAAATTTTGGTTAAATGCTCATCTTAAGTAGGCTTGTAGCCTAACTATTTACAATAATGGATTAAGTTAAATAATTAATCAGTTGTGTATTAAGCACATGTTAAGTTGTAAGTTCTCAATATATTCTTTAAATAAGCAATCCTTCAATTTAGATCCCAGTATTTGTGTAAAAACTAATCATTCTATGTGTGAATAAACTTTCTTATTATCAGATAAAAACACTATCTAGTTAATTTTTCAAATCAGTATGTAAAGAAAAAATGCCAATGTAGACAAATGGTTTATCAAGACCTGGCGCAGTGGAGTACTGGGCCCGTTATTTTTTCAATGAATAGGAAAAAGTTTGAAGCGATAAGAAATAACATGTTTTAGTACTGTTTTGCGATAGGTACAAGCTCTTTATCATCATTAAAATGACTCATTTTATGTCTAGCAATTCACAGTTTTAAGATTAAAGAACATGGTACTCATTTTGAAAATATTTAAAATATAAAATATTTCTATTAAAAATGTAATTATTTCATTCCAAAAAGAGCATTTGTAAGTCTTTTCAAAATTATTTTGATTGACGGTTAATGAGGTGGATTTGATATAAAGATGAATTTCCAAATCTATTCATATAACTTGTAATTATTCAATGTTTTTTTTCAAATTTTCCCTAAAACTGCATTTGTAGGTCTTTAAAAAAACAGAATTTTTATTGACAGTTAATGAGACAGTTTTGTTATAAAGACAGACTATTTCCATATCTATTCATTAATACCTGTAATATTTCAGTGTTTTTGAATTTATCCAAATGTCTTTTGGTAAAAGTAAGGGAAGAAAATAAATTTATAATTGTAGATGAAATAGACATGATAGATTTACTCTCTTTTTGTTCAGAAATACATTAAGACCTCTTGTTATTTTAACATACTGTATTTAATTGATAGAAAACACCTTCTGTAAATAGTTTTATATCATTGTCAGAATAACCTGATAAGTTAAGGTACTATTAGTCAGCTGTTGTCAATTACCATTTGCTTCTTAAAATGTTGTGGTTTAAATGCTTATTACAGTAAAACCTTGTTACAATGCCCCTCAATATTATTGCCACCTTGCTTATCACCACAGTGTTTTAAAGTCTCAAAAGTCTAATTCTTCTAGGTTTTTCTGTATTATTCTTCCCAATTTTATTGCCAGTTCCTTTATAATAATTTATGCCAAAATTTTAATGAACAAATTGTGATGATAAATTGAGGTTTTACTCATTGGTATGTGTCTTGAAATGCTTGCAAAAACTTGGTCGAAACTACAAAAATTCTGAAAAATTATTTGATGGACCTAATAACCAGCATATAATCGATTCAAGTGTTCCAAGTTCTGAAACTAATGAATGTTGATGGTCTTGGCGTCAAAGATCTTCATACATGACTATTTTTGGAAATCATTTTCAAAAATGTAGATTAAGCTGATACTAGTAATATATTTGAAGTTGGATAATAACTAAAGTATATTAAGTTGATACTAGTAAATTGAGTAATATATTAGAAGTCAGGATGATAATTCTTTAGTATACAGATTTTCAGTATTTAGTCAAGTTACTTTACAAATTCACCACCATCCCACCACTGCCACCAATCCCTTCCACCACCCCTCCCCTCCACTCTTCATCTTCAATATTTCGTAAGAAACTCCTAATTTATTAAAAAAAGTTTCTATATATAATTTAAACATACCAAAGAGATGACTCCTCTCTGGTATAGTTATTGGGGGAGAGATAAGTAAATTGGTATTTAACTGTTAACAAGTATCATCCCGCTCTATCTTGGAGAAAAGCAGACATGTTGGGTACTACCAGAGTTTGTTACAAGATGCCCCCTGTAATATTACATCAGGTCTTGTATATTATCTCACAACAGATGTCTACACTAATTACAGTTATTAATTAAAACCTGGCTACTGTATGTTACAGTTTTTGTTGGTAAATATGTTACTACTGTCTTAGTCACATATATTATAGGTTAGGTACAAGTGTGTGTTGGGAGGGGGTGTCCTGGATAAACAAGTACCTACAGTTAAACCTGTGAAATCCAACCAACCCCAACCTAAATCTATGTCATGTGATGCTTCAAGCTATGCCATATTTTCCCAAAAAAACAAGTACATGTGTGTTGAAAGTTATGCCATTTTTCCCTAGATGTATCTGATATAAATTGGTTTTTGATCTATTGGGGAATGATGCAAAAGTGTTGGAAGTTTCTTTACAGAAAGCTGGGTGTAACTGACCATTCAATGATATATTGGGGAAATGAAGTACAAGTGTTCCTAAGTTTCTTCACAGAAAGCTGGGTGAAACTGACCATTGACTGATCTATTGGGAAATGGAAGTACAAGTGTTCCTAAGTTTCTTTACAGAAAATTGGGTGTAACTGACCATTAACTGATGTATTGGGGAAATAAAATAAGTTTAAAGAAAGCTGGGTGTAACACTGACCATTGACTGATATCCATATGTTTTCTGTCGGCAGGCAGTATTTATGTAGACCTGTCTCAGCTATTGATCTGTAAATATTCTGTAGAGTGTCTGCGAGATTGGGTTGTTTTTTGGCAAATTTACAGCAGTAATTATAAACAGTTTACCAGGAATAACAAATTAGTAGAAGTAGCAGAAATTCTATCACATACCAGAGTAATAGATGTATTATCAATGGATCACCTCTCCCCTAGCTAATTAGTGAATTACTGAGGTGTGGGAAACATTGCTTCAGTATGTAATCAGTTTTACTGGGTTAAAATTTCAACAAGACCATACTGGATTTCTGATTACAAGTATAGACACACCTCTTGTAAACTGGACACCTTTTTCACAGAATAGGCATCCTATTAACTGCTTGAGCTTAATGGATTAAAATTTCAACAAGACCTTCCATTCTGATTACAAGTACAGTCACACCTCCATGAACTGGACACCTTTTTGAACATGCTTCACATTATCACTTCTTACTGACTGCTTGAGTGTAGAATATTATTTAAGTAAGTTTCTGAAATATGAAATTAAATAAATAAATAAACAGGGGAAAAGTTTCCCTGGAAGCATAAGCATAGCGTTTGAAAAAAAATCTAATGGCAAAATTGTGCAATCAAGTTTTGTTGGGCACTGCATGTAGGCAGGTTTCTGGTTTTTTCAGCTTCATTTATAGGTAGTGACATCATGATAAGATGATAAATTAATGAAAAAGAAAAAAAATATAAAACATGAATAAATAACTTAAAATCCCATTTATAATCACCTAAAATATGGGATAACTTGGTCACACAAAATATTTGTGAAATTTACAACAAGAATATATGAAATCCATGAAATATTTTTTATTTTTTTGATATAAATATGACCTATTTTACATTGTGTCAATACAAACGTGGCATATTTTTTTATATCAATAGAAAAAAATCAATGCTCTTTTCAAAATTTAAACTTGTAATATTGTGTTAAAACAAGGTTAAGCTAAACAGATGTTGCTTAAAATGGATTATATCTGACTTTAAAATCAAAGGGAAGGAAGGATCCTGCATACAGATAGTGTGTATTGTTAAATTGGAGCCTGTATATACCTATCTGTATCTATTGTTCTCAATCAGGAATATTATATATGTCACTGATGCCTGTATGATCATCAGATCCCCCCTCTATCCATTAAGACAGGTACACATTAACTGTCCGTCTTTAACCTTGGTGATATTGTGCCTGGTTTTACATATTTTATGGGTTATACTTGCTCCATAGATGGGTGATTCTTGCTCCTTAGATGGGTGATACTTGCTCTGTATTGATATTTGGATATATATTTTGTATATAAAATTCTAAGTACATGTACCGGTATGTGGAATAAATAAGGATGATAAAGTTTGTAGAACAGAATTGTTATCCAGGGGTAATTCATATAACACTCTCTCTCTCTCTCTCTCTCTCTCTCTCTCTCTCTCTCTCTCTCTCTCTCTCTCTCTCTCTCTCTCTCTGGATTCATCTTTCTTTCATAAGATTGATCTGACTCTCTCTCTCTCTCTCTCTCTCTCTCTCTCTCTCTCTCTCTCTCTCTCTCTCCTGGAGATTCATTTTTCTCTTACTCTGGATTGTTCCTTCTCTCGAAATTGATCACTTGATACAATACTTACTTGTATGATACTCTTGCCTTGGTCTTTCTTGATGTATCTTTTGCTCCCTTCTTTTCTAATATTGTGGAAATTTTGGCTTTCCAGTGTCATTGTTGTGATACATATTACAGTTAAATTATACCACTGCTGTTGATGGATTGATCAAATTGATTAGCACCACAAAAACTGGATCCCAAAAAAATGTGTAGTGGTCTGGGTACCTCAGTGGTAGAGCAGAGCACTCGCCTGTAGTGCGGGAGGTCCCAGGTTCAATCACCGTTCTGACCGTGCATTTTTTCTTCTTTCCTGTTACATTTGGGGCTTGTCCGACCATGGGAAGGCCGGCCAACAGGTGGTCCTAGGATGGAACCTGGTGGTTTTGATTCAAGGGGATTGAATAAAAAAAAAAGGGAAGGGAGAAATGTAGTGGTCTGGGTAGCTCAGTGGTGGAGCATTTGCCTATAATGAGGAGGTCCGGGTTCGATCCCTGGTTCGACCCAGCATTTTTCTCTTTCTTGTACAAATGAATTAGTTACATGAATTGAATATAAAGTGGTTTGTTATGGTTGTGAGATTTTGAGGTGTTTTTGAGGTTTTGTTTTCCTTTTAGAGGAATCATATATGCAAGAGACCACTGTAATATATGCACAAGAATATGTGATTCTGGTTTTTTCATGTTGCTGATCTTCACAAGTGCACTACATGTTATTTGTCGGTTATTTGTTGCTGGGTATTGAAAATGTTAATACATGTATCACATATTACCGTAATGGCATCAATTTATATTGTGTTACTCTCATCCAGAAGGAATAAAAACACTTAAAAGCTATCGGCCCATGTAACTTACACACCCTCTAAACATAAATTTTATTTTACTGAAAAAAGTGTGTAGATTACATGGGTTTTTAGGGTACTTCATATCCTGTCCAATGACGATTATATTTCCACACAAGTTTTAGGGGACATTGCTTGATGCGTTAATGAATTCTATTTCAGGTTGAAATTTTTTTGGTTTTATGGTATATAATAATGAATATATGTTTTGTATTTTCAGAATGTTGGATCTCGGTATAGCAGTCGGTTCGGATCTTCAACTGATAATTTAACAGATAGATACTCGCGACCTAGTTCTTATGTTGAACATTCCCGATCAACTCCTTCCCTAGATTTAGATTATAAAAAAGTAAGTAATAGTAATGGAAAAAAACTGTCACGTCTCATGCACACAATTTTAAAAAATTGTAAAAGACAGTATAATCACTATTTTCAAAAGTTAAGAAACTTGAAGGTGAGTTTACTGTCAGTTTCAAATGAATTAGCTGTTTGTAGTGCAATGACAATAAAACTGTAACACTATTTTCAAAATTTAAGAAACTGGAAGCTGAGTCTTAAGATTCAAATGAATTAGTTGTTTGTCATCCCATAGCAACAAAAATATGCTCAATAATTTCAAAATTTAAGAAACTTGAAGCTGAGTCTACAGATTCAAATGAATTAGCTGTTTGTCATGCCATGGTAACAAAAATAAAGATGGGCACATGCTATTTTCCAGTGAATCAGTATCAATATTTATTGTAATTTTTAGTTCACCTGTTCACAAGTTCAGAACTTTACTTTATTAGATAGCTTTAGTAAGCCTTAGGATTGTATGGGTGCATTTTAATATTTGCACTGTGGTGCTAGTGTCAGCCAGATTACACAAGGCTACCCTGATGTAACATTGGCTAACTATTTATATGTCTGCTTTGTATTAGTGCACACTCAGGCTTAATTTTAGGTACTAGATTATCCAAACATCAGTTGCCTTGTCCTGACACCAGGTAAGTCAGCAGCAATGTAAAATGAAGTAACTTGCTCAAGGTCACAAGACGACTTGGTCAGGATTTTAACTCTGGAACCTTCCATCTTAAGTTTATCAATTTATCAACTTAGCTATATACTTCCAGTATGTTATGTATGACATACTCCTGGCATGAATTTCATTGTTGAATTCAAATATTAAAAACTTTTAGTTAAATTCTTCTGACAAATTCAAAGTTAATGGTTAAAAGCCACTTTTTTCTTTCGACTAGTTTTTGATAAAATTCATTAATTTATTTTGTAGGTATGTTAGACATTAATTGTTATTCCAATTTTATTGTAGTTATATGAAGATGAAAAATCCCATAGTGAAAAGTTACAAAAAGAACTAGAAAATGTTAAAAAAGAATTGGTGGATGCCAAGTCAGAACTAGACAGACTAGTGAAACGCAATGAACAATCTAGAATATCAGAAACTAACGACAAAAGGGTGAAATATTTTACTTATCATAACAAGTTACATTTACATATACATGTACAATTTTATACAGAAATGGAGACTCAATTTCTCATTGGAAACGACAGCAGATTTTGTTTATATCAATGTCAAGAATTTCAGCATAGCATGATAAGGAATTTTCTAATTTCTGCAAATAAGTCAGTAGGTAGTGATATCTTAAATATCAGAGAAAGAATCTTATGGCAACTTTGTAGTTAATCTCATCTGGTGAATATGGGGCTTGCATGGTTGAATTGTCTAAAGTGCATGTTTATGGATCACAACATCTCTAACCACATTGGTTTGATTCCCACTTGGACAGACCCTAGTGTAAGGAAGTTTGTCAGTTTGCTTACCAAAGGTCAGTCAAATTCTCAAGGCACTCTCTACCATTCATGAACTGACTGCCATAATACACATTAAATACGTTTTTCTGGGGCAACAACATTACTCAACTCCACTCAAATTCATCCACTGAATATCTTTTAACTTCTGACAAACATACAAAAACAAAAAGTACATGACACATTTCAAAAATGCATGACTCGCATGGTTCAAAATCCATACAGTATTTTATATATTATATTTTTATTGTTTTCAGGAGAAGAGAGCTTTAGAAAGAAGAGTATCAGAGTTAGAAGAGGAGGCTAAGGTAGAGTTGAATCATAAACTATTGATGATATGCATTAGTTAGTCAATCAATTACAAAATATTGTCTTGCTGCAAAACAAGATCAGAGCAGAGCAGGCAGACAGGGCATTACTTTTCTGGTATCATTGGCAGCATCAACATTGACATAGAGATTGGAATTTGAGATCTTGCTAAATGACGATGGGTCAGAGGAGTAAAAGTTTGTTGAAAGATATAGTGTAATGGCCATTCGATTTGAAACTGTTTTAGCCCATTTAGTCCATTTATCAATTTTTTACGCCTAGTTTAAATCTTCAACACTTTTTTGTATGGCATAGCACAGCAGAGATGTTACATTGCTGCCACTTAGTTTTACATCACCCAGTTATCAGTCTTGTGACAGTGGGACATAAAATACAATTCTTGTTTTAGTGAGCTGGTTACTTCGATGTTTTGACTTAAATCTGAAGAATATAGATTTTGTTTTGATAAGAGATTATTCCTGGTTTTATATTAGTAATGTTTGTGTTTTTGAGGAAACTATATTGTGTGTTATAACAAACCCATATAACCTTGTTTTAACATAGAGTAGAGATTATAAAATTGAGTGTGCCCCGTATGCTCTGTATGTACAGAAACAAATCATTCTAGATTTCTTCAAATTTGAAATTATCAATAGACAAATTTCCAAAATTAGACATTAAAGTCCTTTTTTTAAGTATTTTTCACAAGTTTGTTAAAATAGGTTACTTCTTGAAAGAATTTTTCGGAGATTAGTAGCCATTCATGATTTTGGCCAGTTAGGTTAAATCATTAGATTTAAAATTTCAAATGTCTAATGGATTTTTCAAACCATTGAGTCACAATGTTAATGAAGTAAAGATGCTTAGGAAGTTAATGAAAAATTATAGGTTTTTCATAAGGGTTATTTGGGTATATATTTTTAACCATACAAAGCCAAATCTTTCCTTAACAATTGGTCAATCTCCCATGACAGTTCTAACTTGTCCACCAACAGAAGTAGTTGTGATATATTATCCCCCTTTACAGGACCCAGTGGTTATCTCCCTTTAATTTATGAGGACCATTTCAATTAATCTCTCTTCATTTTTCCAGCAACTGGACAAAATCAAAGCAGAAAATACTAAACTTAAGGAGGAAAATAGGGCTCTTACACGAGTGATCTCCAAACTTTCAAAATAGGTAAAAATTAACCAAGAACGGAGAATTTGTATGAAAATTAAACTAGTCAACACCATTATTTTTTTAAGTTCAGATTGGTTTATTTTTCACACTAGCAAATTTTGGCATGATCTTTATTATCTAAATGTGACTACTATAAGCATGAACATCTTCTAAAATGTCAATCAGATTCTCTCTACTAACATTTAACACTTGTACTCGGTCAAAGTCACTTTATTTTGAAAAATAAAAACCCACAAACAGTTTATCCATAATTATTCAGTTATAAATACTTTCCTATTATTAATCAGTTACAAATTAAACAGATTTTATTAAACCACTTTATTATTTTATTGAATTAATTTAATATTATTATTATTACCTAAATGAAATGTCCTTATTCATTAATATTCATAACCCTTTTAATAACTTTAAGTTTACTATATGACTTCGAAAAAAAAAATAGTTAGTTGCAAGCAACAAATGGTGTCCTTTATTGCAATGGTCTTTTACGGTTGTTTCTGTTCCATCTTTTGCGCTCATGCTACATTAAGGCCTTTACTGGTTGGCTCATTACCAATATAACGGAGTGAGTGATCTCTAATGTTTCTCTGCAGTATTATGGGCGAGTGTACCCAGCACTCTAAAGGTTGTCACAAGTGTGCACTTGTTCTATGCAAAAAAGAAACACTTGCACAAACTCACACACCACATGAATTGTGTCTAGATTAATCCTTGAGATTAAAAGAAAAAAGTCTCATAATAAACAGCCGAAAAATTGAAACATTTATTCAACCAGTCCCTAATTAGTTAAAGAATAAACATTTATTTATCATAAGTTATTTGTAAATTACTTCTTATACCAGTGTTAAACAGACGTTTCAGAATACAATTCCTCATCAGTAGTGCTTGGACCAAAAATATGAAACCAAAATTGTTTTCAATATGTTAAAAAGATACCCAAAAGACCAATATATATTTTACCAAATTTAGCTAAGGAAATACTTTACAAAAAAGTACTTAAAAGAGATTTTATATTTTATAACCAGAAAAACTTTTTTTGAATTTTTCTTTCAATAATTATTTCTTTGTACTTATACATTGCAAAGAAAAAAGTTTTTAACTTTATAACCAAGATAAATTTTCACACTTTCATGAAACCCTGCCCCATATAAAATTGGTACTTACCGTATTTACTTATAAACAAGATAAATTTTTGCTTCAACAATTCTGTGTGTCTAAAAAATCATTAATTATTGAACCAATAACCAAGAAAAAAATTATCTTAATTGTTAAGCAGTCTCAATTTTCTTCAACCATTTGTAGTTATTTGGGGTAAGGGTCAGACGATCAGACTTATTTTAATTACTTCTTATGGTAAGAGGTTCGGGTTTATTGAAGAAAATGTTCTATTTTGTTGCGCTTTCTTTCTTTTTGTTTTGTTTATGGCAATTTTATGTTAGGTGTGACTTGCACATACTGTATCAAATGGTTTAAAAACAGTTGTGGCAATTCATTGACAGAGCAAATCTAGAAATAATGACAGAAAGTTTTTGGACTTTGTCATTGAATCCCTACAGTGTTGTTAAGCAATTTTGATACAATAACAATATGAACATGTCACACTTTATTTAAAAGTGCCATAATTTTTATTTTGTGTTGCAGTTTAAGCACAGCTTTTTATGTTCGGCTGTTAAATTAATTTAGTTTGTATTTCATTGTTTTGACATTTTTGTTCAGTTTGGGGCTTGATGCTTTTTGTTCAGTATGGGGCTTTAATTTTTTGTTCAATTTTGGGGCTTTATTTACTTTGCTTAATTACATGAAATTTCCTGCTTAATATTTTTCCATTGCTGTTTTCTGGCAGTAATCGTTACATTTCATGTTGCATTTTGAAAACAATTGTTTTACAGCTTCCAAGTTTGGCTTTGGTTGGTTATCTTGGTTTTCTTCATGCTTTTATCCCCGTATTTTAGATGGATATTCTATTTGGTTGTCTTGAATTTTGGGATGCGCATAATATGGCATTGTGTATGAAGTTGGTTGTTTTCTTTTATATGTAGCAAGGTTGGAAAGCTATTTTTAAAGAGCACACTGCTATTGATCAACATCAAAAATTTTAAGGAACTAGAAGAGTGTATAAGAATATTACTGGTCCAACAGATTTTAAGTTAATGACCAACCGAAATGTTAGAGGTCTCAGGACTGCAGACTGGTGGCTTAAAGTTCAAACCCTGTCATTGGTTGTGATGTTTAAAGCCTGCCATGAGTTGTAATATGTGAAAATAAATGTCATTATTGTATTAATATGGTTTAAGATATCATGTGACGTGCTCTGTAATCTTTGGATAACTCCTTTGGCCATGAGTATTGGTAAAAGTTTCTGATTATGTTGATTTTAGAGTTGATTTTAGGACTTGCAAAAACTTTTCTAAACTAGACACTCTTAGGTCTTATTCTGTGGGGTAGATAGAAGACTATTGCCACAGGACACTTTTATAGAGATGTCAGTTAGATATGGAGAATTGTGCTGCAATGAAAGATACTGTAATTAAGCATACTTGTACGGGAAGTTTAATGTTTGTATATACAGTCAAACCTGTCTATAAAGGCCACCCAAGGGAACCTGTAAAAACTGGCCTCTTTGCACAGGTGGCCTTTATATACAGGTTCATATAATATGAATAAAAAACAATTGGGATACAATTCTACTGGCCTTTATAAGCAGGTGGTTCTTATGTAGAGGTGGCCTTTGAGGCAGGTTGGACTGTATTTTATAAATATCACTTGGGTCAGATTAGTTCCTTGTTTACATTTATGTACAACTATTTGATTTAACAAAGAAAACTTTCAATATTTTTATACTATATTCTATATATTTACTATGTATCATTTTATGCATATAGTTATCTAACTTTCTTATGTGTGAATAGAATGATGTTTTTTCATGTAACTGTTTAAAAATACTCAAAAATTATACAATTCTGTTTGTCTTAATCATTGCATGTCCTTGAAATACTTTAACTGCATATTTAGAGGGGGATGAACAGCGATTTCGATTATTTGCCATCAGATCATGTAATTTGAGAAAATTTAACCTTTTGAAAGACAAGGTTTAACAGTACCTCACAAAAACCCTGGTTATTTTCATTTTAACTGGGATCATGATCTTGTTACAATTGCTTAGAATTTACTTCAGGAAGTTTAGCTGGAAAAATGAAGAAAGAAAACAAACAACTATGGTCTTTTGCATGTTAAATATCACTTTTAGAATACCAGTTTCAGACTTATTTAGTTTTCTTGCTTAGAATTTTCTTAGCATAGCTCGGATTCTTGATATGTCTGTAAACTGAATCTTGATACATACATACACATATTAAAATGTAGATGACTATTTTGT